>JACFYU010000013.1:0-444743 GCA_014058305.1 Pleurotus tuber-regium | reverse complement strand
GCCAACCTAGAATCCTCAAAAAGCTATTCACTTTTGGTAGCATTAGGCCAAATAGCCTCTCAGTACCAACCTCTCAATGCAACCCATTGGATCAATTGCATGGCTGGTTTTATAGGAAGCCAATCTTGGCTAGGAGGAGAGAATTCTCAAGACAGTGAAGCACAGATAGTCTCCAGGATGTATGATGAGGCTGGGAATTATGCCCTGTCATCTTTGGTAGAATGTCATAGTTGGTCCAGAAAGAGAGGGCACTACTACTTGGTGTATATGTTAAAATGCATCAGGTTCTCTGCTTCAGTACTAAGGTATATTTTCTAGCTCATAAACCATCCACCTACTGATGAAAATGTACAGGCTTAAGAGACAGAACAGTCACAGTACCTCAAAAGTATTAGAATTGCTGCATGAACAATTGGAGAAAGATGGACATATATCTTTGGTTGGACTTGTTGAGCTGAGAGCAGTGCAACGTTGGGAATGCATAGGCTCTAGATGCATGGCTTTTGTTAATGCTGGTTTGAACTTATAAACCCTTGAAATTGGTTATTCAAATTAACTGCCAACTCTAGCTTCTTTCTATATATTATGGCTGCTGGCTGGTTTTGACAAGTTCCATGACATGATACGGACAGATGGGGCTGAAATGGACCACTTATGCAACCAGCTACTGAGCCCTTCCTCAGGTATGTGAATTTCATCAAGTCGTCCAGTATATTACACTGAGCCACATGAACATATGTGAGACATATGTAGAACAAATTCAGTTCAGTTTCACATATGTGACACAGATCCAGTACATATTCAGTTCAGTTACAGATCATATTTTATGGAACACATATGACCTACAATTGTCAAACATATGCACCACATATGCACTACATATGCACTACATATGCATTACATATGATCTACATATAATCTACACATGATCTACATATGAGTTGAATTTGAACTGAAAATGGTCTGAATAACTCAATACATAATTTATAAATGATCTTGCAGTATATTCTAGCTGTGTTGAACTAAGGCTTTCATGGTAGTATTTATTACACTAAGGTAAGACATGCACAAAGCTAAATAGCAAGACAATACATTGTATGTTAAAGTAACAGGGCAAAGAAAAGATGACCAGACTGGGGCTTGAACCCAGGGCCTTCTGGTTGCATTCCAGATGCTCTAACCAACTGAGCTATCTAGCCTTGGGTACAAGCTTTACACCAAGGAATATATGCACCCCCATGAGTCATCCAACCAATGCTGTCTGTGCTACCCTCACCATACCAACAGTATATTACACTGAGCCACATGAACATATGTGAGACATATGTAGAACAAATTCAGTTCAGTTTCACATATGTGACACAGATCCAGTACATATTCAGTTCAGTTACAGATCATATTTTATGGAACACATATGACCTACAATTGTCAAACATATGCACCACATATGCACTACATATGCACTACATATGCATTACATATGATCTACATATAATCTACACATGATCTACATATGAGTTGAATTTGAACTGAAAATGGTCTGAATAACTCAATACATAATTTATAAATGATCTTGCAGTATATTCTAGCTGTGTTGAACTAAGGCTTTCATGGTAGTATTTATTACACTAAGGTAAGACATGCACAAAGCTAAATAGCAAGACAATACATTGTATGTTAAAGTAACAGGGCAAAGAAAAGATGACCAGACTGGGGCTTGAACCCAGGGCCTTCTGGTTGCATTCCAGATGCTCTAACCAACTGAGCTATCTAGCCTTGGGTACAAGCTTTACACCAAGGAATATATGCACCCCCATGAGTCATCCAACCAATGCTGTCTGTGCTACCC
The DNA here is from genome assembly GCA_014058305.1 of Pleurotus tuber-regium. NCBI lineage: Eukaryota > Fungi > Basidiomycota > Agaricomycetes > Agaricales > Pleurotaceae > Pleurotus > Pleurotus tuber-regium. The sequence continues at coordinate 442,894 of JACFYU010000013.1, read as the reverse complement.
TCACCATACCAACAGGATTTACAGGCACTATTGGCATAGCACTCAGCTCCAGGATGTCATGCGCTGGATTACATAATTCCAACATTGTAGTAGTTAGAGATAACCTATAGAATGAGTTTGTATGTATGTACAGTAGAAGTAAAATGTTGAATGGGGAGATGGGGGCATGGATTAGGAAGGTGGTGACTGAGGATGAGGTATACAATGGAGAGGAACAAGATAGGTGGTGTCAAAGGGTAAGTGGTGATGTTGAAGCAGAGGTGAGGGTGTTGTAACAGAGGTGGGGCTGTATGTTGGGGCATCATGAAGGTATTGAGCAAGAGGTGGTGGTTCTAAATGAGGTGGTAGAATATCAAGTGAGGGTGTGGGGGTGTTGGAATGGAGGTGGGGGTGTCAGAACAGAGGTGGAGGTGTCAATAGTAAGGCAGGAACATAGTGGGGTAGTTGAAATGAGGGTGGTGTGTTCAAGTCACACTTGGGGATGTTGAGATGCAGGTGGGGTGGCTGCCCCCTGTGTTCTGTGTACCAACTACTTTTGGGGTATTACTGTACTTGGTGTTGACATTGTTCAAGGAAAATGGAGGTGGGAATGAGAATGGGGGTGAAAGAAATAGTAGGGTAGAGGGTTCAGGACAATGCTGGGCAGAGTTTGAACCTGTGGCCCAATCAGGTACTTGAGGATTTGAGCAGTGGGGGTCACTTTGGCTGAGTTGGCTATTATGCCACTTGTGATAATGTGCAACTCAACTTTGAGCACATTGGTTTAATCCCTGCTGTCGCCAGTATCAATAATTATTATAATCTTCTTTGTTAAGAAGCCAAAAAAATTAACTTTTTTAAATAACTTGTAATTGATTCACATAAGTACAATATGTGCTACATATAAATTGAGATCATATTCAGATTAATTTCAGATTAACTTCAGTACTATTTATTCAGATTCAGTTCAGATTGGGGCTTGATTTACAATTTGAGCACATATGCACTTTCTCACTACATAATCAATAAATCTGTTCTATCTTGAGTTTATAATCATGTCATATTCAGTATATACTCAGTACATATGTAGATCAATTTCAGTACAGGACTACATATGTGGTACATATGTTAACATGGCTGAGTGTAATAACAGCACATATGTAGACCAGTTTCCATACAGGACTACATATGTGGTACATATGTTGACGTGGCTGAGTGTAATGACCTCAAGTCGTCTTCTTTAAATGGAATTAAGCAGCAATCTAGATGAACATCTGAAATTGGTATCTGGCCAGATCATCCCCACCCTGATAAAGCTAAGACAAGATCATCCATTCAAGATACAGGACCTTTTTCATGAAGAAGATGCTAATTTCTTGAACATACCAAACATTTTAGACTGGACTGACCTCTCTCAAACCAGTGCTGCCTTTGCACATATGAGAAAGGGGTAGGTCTATCCAGCTAAGTGTAGATTCTTCTAAAGAGCTCATTTTCACATTAGGGCCTTCAAGCTCATCCCAAGAGATGAGACGGTATGGCAACCACTACTAAAAGCAGAGGAAGTATCAGCTATGAAGATATCTTTTACTGTTCCAATGCAAAATTGCCATCTGCAGGACAGATTTGCAACAATCAGGAGTCAGGCAGATGACAAGCTTGCTGCGGAGATGAAGACTTTGTTGGACCCCATTCAAGAGGAATATAGAGACAAGCTGGTCCAGTCAAATAAGACCACCAAAATCAAATTACCATTCAAAGTCAAAGCTGAGGGTAGAAGAATTCTTGTTTCTAAAGAACAGGAGAAGACAGACAGGGAGAGGGTGAAAGCAAAGAATGCTATCCTTGTAGATTGCTTGGATGAGCTTGAATCAGTGGTAAGTCACATCTATTGTTCTGTGAATTTGGTAGACTGATATAAGATAAATAGCTCAAGAATAGGCAAAGATATAAAAGTGATCTTAGCAGCATCAAGCAAAGGGCCGCATATGTTAGAGTTCCAAGGGATATGCCTGGGTATTCCTTGAATTGGACAGAATATTTAAATCACAACTGACATCAAAATCTGCATAGGACCAAACCTTCAACTTTGCACCTTGTCACTGATGATGATAAGCTTCTCTGCATGAGGTTTACTGGGCTTAGTGATAGGCTCAGAAGCCAACTTCTGGACTTGCTTGAGAGCACCTTTGGTCCTTTGGAATACAGGGAAGCTGGTGACAGAACATCATGGTCAAGTATCCACTTTGAACAGTATAACAGATACTCTACTGCAGTAAGTATCGATTTCAATGAAGGCTGCTGGTGGTTGAGAGATTTCATAGGGAGATACTGCCCCTACTGATGTCCATCCTGCTCATCTTACCAAAGCGGGTATTAAAAAGGCTTGCCCATCTATGTTTGTCCCAAGGGCTTCAGAGGATATCAAAAGGTTTCCTCGGACATATGAAGAGGTGCAAGATAAATTCTCTGAAGTTTTTGAAGCCATTAGACAGGAGGTATGTTTGATGGTAGCTTCTCTCAGTGCCTTGGCTGATATGGATCAAGTTAAAGGCTTGTTTGCCAGAAGACTATAGCCTGGAAGAAGTCTATGCAGAGATTCTGCCCCATGGCACTCTTTCACCAGTGTTTCCATTCAGTGGACTGGTGATTAACCTCAATGTTTGCACCAAGTTCCACAAAGATGGAATGGATCTTCATATGTGTCTTGTGATGCCAATAGGGGATTTTGAGGGGGGTGCGCTTTGCCTAGCAGAACCTGGCTTGGTTGTGGAGGTTGAATCCGGAGATTGGCTGGTATTCAACTCCAAGGATATCTCACACTTTAACCTTGAGTACAAAGGCAAAAGGGCTTCTCTAGTCTTACACTCAGATGGGGCAGGAATGAAGTGGGTGAAGGACAGGAATGGATGGGCAAAAAATGAGAACTTCTGTTCTTAGCTATTACTCTACTAAAATGATTTAATAGTATGTATACCTCTCCAATCTGAGACTTGCAGGACCATTGCGAGTTCTGTTAGGATTATTTTATTACAGGAATAGACCACTTTAACGTTCTAGGGGCGATGAGATTGTTGGCTGACATGTATCATCAGATTGCATTGCTCAGGTAATTTCACCTATTCTTTTCTTATGATATACTACACATCATAGTGGAAACTCAGCTAATGCCTAAGATATATGGAGATATTGCTGACAAAGAAAATCAACATAGGGTCTTTTGGATATTCAGGGTCAAATGTTCAACCTTCTTCTTCTACTCTTCTATCCATACTCCCATATGGCCTCACAAAGACGACATTCCAAGAACACTGAAAAAGCTAAAGGCTATCCTGATTCTGAACCACAGGTGTGCCATTCTGAATCCTTCCCTTAGTTCCAGCTTCTGACCAGAGCCACATAGCCAACCAAGCAGACCAGTCGCACCAAGCCTGGTGACAGTAACAGGAAGGGCAAAGATCAGGAGAAACCTATGGCAGGAAAAGAAAGGAGCAAGGCCAAGCAAGTTATAGATGAGAAGAATGAGAAGGAGCAGAAGTTAGAGGCAAAGCGAAAGAGAGAGCAGAAGAAAAAGCAGGCCGAGAAGGAGAAGGAGATAGTGGACACAAGTATGTTATGTCCACACTTGGTAAAGACTACTCTGCTCAAGATCATTCAGCTGCTAGAAGGATAAGCTCCATCATGATGGCCAAGGAACATGATAATAGCTCTGACTCTAATGACAGGAACCAGAGTGATGAGGATGAAGAGGATATTGTCAGCAAGGCTGATGATGATGACAAGGATGTCTATGATTACAATGTTGGCTATGATGGTGGTGACAATAACAGAAATGATGATGATGATAATATTAATGTTGATGATGTTGATGTTGACAAGGTCAGTTTACTAGCATATCCTGAACTAGATCCAGACAAAGTCTTCTGATATATTATGTTCCATTTGCAGATGGGGAAGGTTATCTTGACTAAGTCAAAGAATATAGCTATAGATAGGAGAAAACCAGGTAATGTGATTGTTGGCTTTTGATTATCACTGAATAGCTTATGCCCAACCTTTCTCCATTATCAGTGAAGGCCCAAGTTAAGTCTGAAGAAAATGAGATCAAAGGGACTCAAGATGATTGCAGCACAGATGGGAGTTCAACAGAGGAGGATGAGGATGATGGTGGAAAGCCTGTGGCAGGCAAGAAGGGGGCTACAGTATCTGGCTTCTCATCTGCAGTAAGTTCTTATTTCCAACCACAAGTTATTTATTTGCATATTTCCCTCTAGATTTGCATAGCTTCTCCATCTGTATCATCCAAGAGGAAAAGAAAGCAGGCCAGAGATGTGGACGATGATGATGATGGGCCTAGATATGGGCCCAAGGTGACAGCAGGGAGCTTCTCACCAAACTCCAGAAGAATGGTTAAGCAGGCAAGGCTTCACATGAGAGCTGAGATAGCAGGTCAAGTCCTATTTCCTGCAAAGTCTGAGATGGAGGGCCTGTGTTGGAGGGTAGTGGGTAGGGCAGCAAAAACTCTGATAGAGGAAGGTGATGAAGAGGTGAAGAGCTCCTGGGCCCAGGCTAATGAGAAAACTACAGAGGGCAGGAAGCTCAAGGAAAAGCTCATCAGATATGTGAGTCTGAAATCATGCCATGATATGATGCTAACTATTCGTCTAGACTAGTTATGTCAGCTCCACCATGAGAAATGAGATCAAATCCTATTGTATGCAAAAGGTTACTGGTCACTACCATGTAGGCCCTGGTGAGGATGAAGCCCAGAATAAAAGCAATGTGCAATGGCTATTGGAGAAGGACCATTTTCACTATGGCAAAATCAATCTCAAAGTAGGTGTCACACTCTCAGCCAGTCCATTACTACTATATTAACTATTTAGGATAAAACACTTGATATAAAGATGCCATATAGACATCCTATCATTGTGGAGATCATCATAGCTTGCTGGGTTAGCAATAGGTCCACCAACTCTCTCTTGTTCAAGCAGATGAGGGAGATGAATTCAGTTACTAAGGAAGTCCTTGCAGTGACTGTAACTGGGGTAAACATTGAGTTTATAAATTTGATGATATTCTCTAGCTGATTTTGCACCTGACAGATTCACTTCGCTCTTAATTGCTGGCAGAGTGGAAATAGACCTGAGACAATACCAGAATTCTCTGAAAGCACAGCAGGACCACTGTGAGTGACCAGTCTTTCATCATTCCCCTACTAAAGGAAGTCTGAGTAGATGGAAACACCACATCAGTAGAGTAGATGAATATGAGAAACATGCACCCAATTTTCTGGAGAAAACATTGAAGCATATATGGCAGAAAATAAAGTAAATTTCATTGGAGAATATTGGTATCAGGACTAACAGTGACTAACAGGCAAGGATCTAATCTACCAGAGATGAGGGAAACAATAAACAAATCAGACCTAGATCTTGATATGATGTTTGAGCTAGATAATGCAGAGCTGGCAACCAGTGGAGAGGAGTGAAAGAATGTAGATCTTTAGCTATATAAAGAAAATGATCTATATATTTATATCAAATAAAATAGCTGGTCAAAGTATCTGATGTCAATTGCTGGTGCACAAATGAATATCTGGTGAAAAATTGCTGGTGAAAATATCAGTTCAAGAATTGTTGGTGAAAAATACATAGTCAAGAGTTGCTGGTTGAAAAAATTGAGGGTTCGAAATACATGGTCAAAAATACCTCATTTAAAATTGGCTGATCAAAAATTGTGGGTTGAAAAATTCCAGGCTCAAAAATTTCTCATTATAAATGCTAACTAGCTGGTTCAAGATTAGCTGGTCAAACAAACATGATCAAAAATTGCTAGTTAAAAACACCTGGTAAAGATTGCTGAACAAAAATGCCTGGTCAAAAAATATCTGATCAAAAATTAGCTGGTCAAAGTATCTGGTAAAAAATTCCTGGTCAAAAATTACTGATCAAAAATTTTTGATTATGAATATCTGATCAAAAAATATGTGATCAAAATTTAGCTGGTTAAAAATTCCTGGTCATGAATACCTGGTCAAAAATCGCTGATTAAAAAATACCTGTTCAAAATTGTTAGTCAAAAAATACCTAGTGAAAGAACTGTTTACAAAAAAATAATCAGACTGGTGAACAAATAACTGATAGACAATAGGTGATCAAAATGGCTGGTATAGGCCAGAATAGCTACTACCACAGACATTAGTATTTTAAAAGGCATGGAAGATGTTCAAAGACCTGACAGGAGCCCACAGGAATCTACAAGTACTTACAAGAAGGTATTGATATCTTGCAAGTGCTTGCAGGTGCTTTTGGGCGCTTATATACTGAGCTACTTAGCTTGCAAGGGCTTATGAGTTCTTATGACATTATATCTAGGGCAACCCTAACTTGGATGCTTTGTTTGTCTTATTTTGCTTTCTCTATTGTAAGTTATTGTAAGTACTTGAAATTTCCTCGAAGCTACCATGCCTTTTCCTGATGATTGCCTTGGTAATATTTATTGACTGATTGAAAGATTTAGCGTAAGTGTTGTATGCTTTACCAAGAGCATTCAATAACTCAGGCCTAGAAGCATGATGATCAGGCAGCATACTAATGCCCAGTTCCTGCCAGCGGATGGCATTTTCAATGTCTTGGATATCGGCTGATATCTGAAACTTATATCTAAGGCACTTTCCAAGTTTGGCAAAGCAAAATGGTTTGTAGGGATGATCATTAGAAATCAGGGAGATGGATTCATTGTAGGTAGAAAGGGCTTCATCAAGCTCTGAATTATCATGTGTCAGTTGAAATGAATCATACAAACAATCTGCAAGGTTAGCAAGACAGGGTGCTTTTGCTGGGTGAGTGTTAGGCAGTAAAGTGACAACTTCTTTGTATACAGCAATTTCATCTTCAAGATCAGCATGATTGTCAAGCCACATGTGAGAACCTCCAAGATTATTCAAGTACATGGCCTTTTGAATGTCATTATCTGGAGCTAATTTGATTGCATCTTTGAATGTGTTGACTGCACTATACAGATCATTGATATTGCCTAGTCTATGGAATCTTACAGACAGAGAATTCCCCAGATTGCTAAGAAAATCAGGTATCTGTGGATGTCCATCAGGAGTCAATGCAATGGCATGCTTGATAGCACTGATTGAATTGTCAATATCTACCAAATTACCCAAAGCAACAAAGCGGCTTTGGAGAGCACTGCCCAAATTATTGAGATATTTTGGCTTGTCTCTGTTTCCATCAGGGACCAGCTTGATGGCTTCCTTCTCACAAATTATTGCATTATCAAGATCTTTAAGTTCTCCCAGTTGCTCATATTTGCTTTGATATGAGCTGCCAAGATTGTTTAGAAACACATTTTTGTCATGGTGGTCAGATGCAAGCTGAAGTGCCTTCTCTTGCATATCAATAGCAAGATTAATGTCATCAACTTGGCCAAGTCTTGCAAATCTTCTCTCTAGCATATATCCATAGTTAGTCAACAGTTCAGGAACCTCATCTGTGTCTATACATGTATCTTTAATTAGTGAATAGACACAAATTAAAGCATCAAGATCTTTTGGATCTTCTGCTTGCTCGTATCTTTGTCCCAATCCTGTTGCTAAATCTTTGAGACATTGACAATACAAATCACTGCCTAAGGTAGCAGATTCTATGGCCTGCCTTTGTACCTCAATAGACTTATTCAAGTCATTCAAATCATCTGAATGACTGAATTTGGTTGTGAGTGCATCCCCAAGTTTATTGAGAAAAACAGCCTTGGCATCCCCATTTGCAATAAGTGTAGTCAATTGCTGATACTTGTCTATGATCACATCCAAATCTGAAGTGGTTCTCAACTTTTGATACTTAGTAAGATGAGAAGCCACTAGTTTGAGAATATAATGAATAAGCCTGGGATCACCAGGCTGAAGTAAAGATATTGCATGCCTCTGAATAGTAAGCATACTTTCAAGATAAAGTACATTGCCAGATTGATTATAATGCTGCTGGTTCAGATCAAAAAGCTTTTGTAAATGCATAGCTTTTTCAGAATGAGTGTCAGGCATTAATGTTATAGCCTGTTCATACCAAGTGATTGCAGCATCAAGATCACTCAGATCATCTATTGTATTGAATCTACTCAAGAATGCATCTGCAAGCAAGCTAATATACTTGGGCTTTGAAGGATTCAAGTCTGAGATCAGCGTGACTGCTTTTTCAAGCACAATGATAGCCTCTTTAACATCATCTGGCCTCTTCTGATGGCTATATCTTTGAGATAACAGTTGGCCAATTTCCACCAAATATTTGGATATAGCGGAATGATTACTAGTAGGTGCTACATCTATTGCCTTGTACCAAGCAGCCAGTGCATCATCTGCATCATTCTGGTGCTCAAACTGGTGAAACCTGAGAATCAAGGCTTGAGCCAAACTATCAAGAAAAAAGTCCTTTTTCTCATGACCATCAGAGGTCAGGGCTACTATCTGCTGAAAAGCATCTATGGCACCATTGATATCCTCAGCTTGGCCCAGTGTCTGATATCTACACTCAGCAGAAACAGCATAGCAATACAGCAGTTCTGGCTTTTCTTTACTGTCATCTGGCATTAAAGCACATGCCAGTTCAATAGTAGAAATGGCCTGGTCCAAATCAACCATTTGGTGATGCAAATCATACTGCTTTTTATAAGCAAAGGCTAGCCAGAACAGGCACTCAGCCAGTAGCCTCTGATCATCATCAATCATTGACTGGGCCATAGTCAAAGTTTCAATAGCTGCAGGTAGTGAAGCAGCTTCACTGGGATCTCCACCTCTGTTTTGAAGGGAAATTCCAAGCTTAAGCAACTCCTGAGCGGACATGAAATTAGACAAAGAAGTCCCAACAGTGTTGATAGGGTAGCTGGATTTGCTTATCACATCCAGCTCAGTCGGCGGAATGGGCTTGGTCAAGAGATCAACAAGGTCTCTTTGAATACAATACAGAATGTAGACATACCTCTTCTTGTTCTGGTGATACTGAAACTTCATCTGCCACCTAGGAACCGTGATCAAGTCACCCAGGCAATTCAAGAATCAGATAACCTTACCCGCTTGCTAGTGATGGAAAGATTATCCACTCCATCACTGAGTTGTTCCAAAAATATCTTCACTTGGGATTAGCTGGGTTTATGCCGGATAACCAGATAACATACAGTTCTGTCATCCTTTCCTTGGGTTGTGGAGTCACCCTTGGCGCTGCCAACTGAGATCTGAAGCCACACAGCACTAAGTAAAGAGCTAAGAAAGATATCGAGTCCACCCGGTACATTGCCATTATTGACGTCGGTCTCGCCGTGCTACAATTATGTCAGCCTCGAGTACATAGAGGTTGGGCCAAGCGCACTTGTTCATATGAGGCAAGAAATACAGGATCCTCCGATTGCTGGCAGAGAAGCAGTCAGATTTGGGACATCCGCATTAGCAATAGCCATGCGTACCGAGCTTTCGACAACGCCGTCAGCCGGCTAGTTAATTGAATATCTGTATTCAGCACGTCTGTAAAATACAGCATGGAGGAGCCCACGCACAGTACTTTCGGATGCGTCTAGTCCCGCATCGCACTGCCGATCCATACGTGCACTTGTATTATCCTCGATAGACAAGGAGCTAGTTAGTCATCAAGCCTAGCATACGTTCACGGTAGATACCTCCTTGCCCTGCTCTTCCGTATCTTGGACCACGCCACGAGTAACGTTCGAATGCTAGGCAGGTGAAATATAGGTTAGCAAAGAGCACAATAAGAGGTGGGTAGTAAGCCTACAACATCGCTGCTATCGACGGCCTGAATCGAGATTCGACAGTGCCCAGAACATTTAGCCAGGTGGTCTTTACGTTAAAATCAGTATCGTGTACCTTCTGAGAGACTTCATCTTTAGGAATAGCATCGACAGCGTTAACGGCGAACGCGATCTGATTGCCAGATTAGTCTGATGAGCATCACAAGGCAGTTGGAATACGGGGATCGCCAACCTCGGCCTCCGTCACAGCGATATTAGCACCCTTACTCCCATGATATCCTTCCTTTTCTCCTCCCTGTTATAGCATCAGTATCTATTAAACATGCGAGGTTCCGACGAAAAAAGCACGTATCACCTACCCGAACAGGGGAATCGTTGTCTGGTATCAAGTCTTGATTATGAGATCCTGTCTTCTGATTGTCATACATAGTGAGAGTTGATTCTGATGTTGGGGATCTCTGAATCTGTTCTGCTGAAATATTGGTTGGTTCCGAGATGTTATGTTCACGAAGCGCTCAAATTGCCCCTGAGTCAGGCGCTAAGTCAGCGTCTATAGAATCGTTATGCTTCAGTCCGTCGTCTTCAGAGCTTCATCCGAATAGAATCACAGTCCTTAGCTACCCCTTGAATAACAGAATTCCGAACGCCAATCGTTTCTCGCCATGTCAAACTCGCAACAAGAACTCGAAGTAATAATCAAGAAGTTCAAAGGAGCGATGGAAAGCTCTGACTTTGAAACGATGTTCGTCTGTCTCTCTCCAGACGTTCTCATCGTTGAAAACGGCCCGAAAAACCCAGATCTACCGTTTCTTGGGATCGAATTCAATGGACACGATGGGGCCAAGCAGTATATTGAAGCTCTATCGCAAACGCTAGATGTGTTCAAGTGGGAATACGTTGAATGGATAAGCAAAGTTAATGTTGGTTTTTCCGAGGGCGACGAGCAGAAGCAATCTGGACGAGGGGGTGGCGTTGTGTTTGTGAAAGGTGTGGGTGAATTTGGAAGTAAGAAGACAGGGAAGAAATGGTCGGAGACGTTTATAAGTCGGTTCGAAATTGATAAGGAAGGGAAAATCAGTAGATATGAAACTTGGGCGGTACGCTATTCGACCTTAGATCTGGCATGACCGAGTTGGCATTTACCCCCGCTGAATCCCTAGGACGCGCTTTCGGCATACCTCGCAACCCAGACCTGAAAATGAACTCAATCCTGGAAAAAAGGTAGGATGGGGGTTTTCCCAACAAACATATGCAATAGAAACTTTGGTACCCGCTTGTATTATACATATCACCAGTCTTTATCTAAACAGCGAATTTGTCTACTACTTGTCATGTAGTGCTACACTTATCGATGGATTCATTTACCCACTTCAACGAACGCTCTATACACAACAAGGCCATCATGATTGTCCCCAGCGGCGAGCTTTACCCCCGTCCCGGCACCGATGAAGAATACATCTCCAGCGCCCAAGTCAAACTCCTGACCTTGTCCCCATTGCACTTTGCCATCACCTTCAGTGATAATGGCAATGCTTGGTCCGTCGATTGCTCGGTGTGATTCGGATTCAGATCCTTTGAGGGCGGTCTGGATGACGGAGAACTCTGGAATAGGAGGATCGTACAGTATGCTGGAGGAAGACGAGTTGAATGGAGAGGGCTTAACGACGTGTTTGTCGGGTGAGGCGGCGTGATAGGTGAGACCAGAAACGAGATTGGGTATGTCTCTCAGTTTGGGCGTCAGTCCAGCACGGATGACGTTATCCGAGTTGGCCATGCACTCCATTATATCTTCCAAGCTAAACAGTCAATATAGCGTGCTTTAAGGATGCTATTCGTTGACTTACCGCCTTCGATGTAGGCGTGAGGTTCACCAGCACCAAGGAAAATGGCTTCACCAGGCTGAAGTTTAACTTGATTCAATAAGTATGCGCAGAATATGCCGATATCCCCTGGGAACTGGCTGTCAAGCCTTAAAACAAGGTCGATGATATCTTCTTTCTCTCCAGGTTTGATGTCTTTATTTTTGTAACGTCCAACCAGTTTGATCAGTTGTTCTTGGACCGTGGTATCGCTGGCTGTCATCACGGCGGAGAAGACGTCTTTCAAGACTTGTTTTTCCGAAGGGCCTGTTGGATTTGCGGAATGTGCAATGGAACGGAAGGTATCGAGGATGGCGGGAGGGATAAGAACGGCAACTTCAGGGGTAGAGGCGATGTTGGACGCAATGTCGGGGAGAGGCATGAATCCGCATAATGCGAGGAAGGGCGTAAGGGCCAGAGCCATCTCTGGCTTGTGGTTGGGGTCTACGAGAACGCGTCAGAGGACAGATATGGTTTCGGGGCGTATCTTTGCATACCTTTGTAGATATCACCCTGTGTGCGATGGAGTTCCTTTGCGGTGGCCTTATCTGGGTGCGTCTGAATGCTCAGAGCCTTGTGAATTGACAGGACTTTAAAGAGGAAAGGAAGATTCCCTCCATTCGTGCCGTAGTCCTCCTGAAAGCTGCTGGATACTGAGCTTCCGATAAGTTCTGGATGAGCGGCCAGGACTTCGGAAAGAGATTGTTTCGACGATTCAACCACGGATGGCGATTTAACGTGGGTTCCCATCCATAGCTATAAAAGTTTCCTTCAGTACGAATTGATCTGTTATGAAATCGTCGACGAAATCACCTCTGCATAAGGTGCACTCTCATCCAAAGAGAATCCTGAGACTTTGGACGCCGATGCTAACTGTGCAACCTTGGAATCTAACCCAACCTTGCCCCAATCGTACTTCTGGGTTGTAGGAACAATTTTGAAGACTGGATCGATGCTGGCCATGATGTGCAACCTGTGAGAAGTTGTATGCTCAACATCATAGTGCCACCTCGACTTTATACCCAGATGATCTCGACCTGAGAATAGCAAGTATGACGACTTGCGCAGGACCAACGTTGTTGCAGCTAAACAAGGCAAATCAAGGTTTGATGCAACAGTGGGCGCTTATCGATCTAATCGGACTAAGGGCGCTCAAATGTTATTGGCTTCAGAAACAAACATGGGTAATCTTGAGAGCCTACCACTGCGCCCGCGACGAGTGCGACCAACTTGATCTGCATAACAACCAACCATGTCTCGGTTTGTGCGAACGTCGAAATATAGGTTAGTGCTGGGCTCAATTGCTAGCTTGGCATTTACTGAAATATAATTACAGACATGTGTTCGGGCAACAAGCTAAGAAAGAGCATAACATCGAAAACATCAAAGTAACCAATAGTGCTTGGGACACGAACGTTATTTCAGTATCTGCGGTAGGTATCCCTGATTCTCTCTACCATGAAATATCCTAAATCATTTGTAAGAAATATCTCAGTGTTAACTGGAATGCTTCTGGTGGAGGCGCGTTTGCTATCCTACCACTTCCTACTCCTTTCGCGCCGATTTCCATTCCAATTCCAAACAAGCTTCCCGATACATTGCCTCTCGCTCGATCACACACAGCACCAGTACTTGATACCGACTGGTCACCTCACAACGACTCGATCGTTGCATCTGCAGGCGAAGACGGCAACATCTTCATCTGGAAAGTTGAGCCAAGTGAATTCGAAGGCTGGGGCGAGGATGGGTGGGTTCCACGAGACTTTGATCCCGTTGCAAAGATCGTTGCATCCGCCAGGAAAATTGGACAGGTTGTTTTCCACCCTACTGCTAACATGGTTCTTGCTAGCGCAAGTGGTGAACATACCGTTAAACTTTGGGATCTCGAGGATACGGATAGTCCACGGATTACATTGTCGGGCCATAATGATACCATTCAGAGCATCGCGTTTAACTCGACGGGCACGTTGCTGGCAACTACGAGCCGCGATCGAAAGCTGCGCTTATTTGATCCACGCGCAGGTGGGGAAGCTGTGCGCGTAGCTGACGGACATGGTGGTGTAAAGGGGAGCAGAGTGGTGTGGATGGGCGATCATGGCCGCCTGGCTACGACCGGTTTCAGTAAAATGAGTGACCGACAAGTTGGCATATGGGATACGGGAAGCTTGAATAATGTCAAGATGACCGTCCTCGATCAGAGCGCTGGCGTTGTGATGCCATTCTGGAGCGACAATAATATACTGTTCTTGGGTACGTGAGCATTCATACTCATTTGAACGAGTCATTAATTTATCTCGCGTTCCAGCTGGCAAGGGTGACGGTAACATTCGCTACTTTGAATACGAGTCTGATGCTCTCTTCGCACTCGATGAATACAAATCGACCGATCCTCAACGTGGTATGTGCTTCCTACCCCGCCGAGGCCTCAATGTCGGCGAATGCGAAATCGCTCGCGCGTACAAGATCTATGGAAACACCATTGAGAGCATTGCCTTCAAAGTTCCACGTAGAGTGAGTCGACGCGTACCTACCACCTCCCTTTGAATATTTACTTATACCGATGAAATATGAAGTCCGACTCATTCCAATCAGACATCTTCCCACCGGCACCCTCCCCCGAACCCAGTCTCTCCGCCTCCGAATTCTTCTCCGGTAAGGAGGTTAAGAAGAAGTTGATCAACCTCGATAGCGGCGAAACCACAACCTCCGCAGCCTCCCCAGTTCCCGCCGCTATCAGCTCGCCGGTCCCACCTCCTGCTGCACCTCCTGCCACAACGACTTCGGCTGCACCAGCGCCATCGCCTTTGTCTACGCCGTCGATTCCCCCCGCTTCTGCATCGATTTTGACGCCAACCAGTGCTACGCCTATTTCGCGATCGGTCAGCGAAGGAACTAGTCATACGCCGGCTAGGTCGCAAACGACGCCAGCTCCCCACTCTACGAGTTCAGAGGTAAGCCATTGATCTTCTTCCTGCTTGGAGTATCCACTACCACCCGTCGTCCTTTATATATTTGAAATCGGTGCTGATGGAGACATTATCAATTGTAGAGCGGGGAAATCACCGCATTGAAAGCCGAGAACGCAAAGCTTACCCAGGAGTTGCGCGAGGCCCGAGAGAAGATTAGAAACCTTGAGCTTCAAGTTGAGAGCGTTAAGGCTAATGCGAGGAAGGCGATGGCGCTCTTAGAAGGTTGAATAGGTACCTCGGAGGGTCCTTTTTTCATCTGGTTGTTTCTTTTCTTTGATAACATTTGGAATCTAAAACACCAACTCTGTACTGTCGCACGTGCAATCTCAATATCAACGTCAGGTCTATCCATTAGTCACCGTAGCTACATGGATTTGGTGGCTCAGTTTACTACTCTCAGAATTTTGGTTTGTATTCGCTTCATAGAAATCTTAAGCGCTCAAGCGCTTATCGAATTCTCCGGTTTGATTCTGCACCGTCAGTCGAACACCTCTTCCATGTCGGCCAGGGCCTTAGTACTCTCTGCCTCGGATAGACAGAAACTGATTGAAGGCGCATTCGAGGGTTATTATCTGCATTAATCAATTGGATCTTTGTTGATGCCAGCATCTCATCTCCAGCGAAGAAAGGATCATACAGCCCATATTCTAAGTTTCCCGTCGGCGCTGCTTTGCTTTCCGTGGACGGCCAAATCATCAAAGGTGCCAATATTGAAAACGCATCTTATGGTGCGCCATTCCCGTGAAACAACGAGTAGGATCTTGTCTTAGGACGCCCTATCAGGTGGGACGATATGTGCTGAAAGGACTGCTATAGTGAAAGCAGTGGTGAGTGCTCCCATTCATATTTCATTTAAGACCTGACAATGGATGCGAAATGCAGAGCGAGGGGGTCCGAGCATTTATAGGCCTTGCTGTTGTAACGTGCGTCTAGATTATTCCCATATCATTTATCTCGGACAACCCTCTTTCGTTGGTTCCAGCGATATCAAATCCCCCATCTCTCCCTGTGGAATATGTCGTCAAGTGATACGCGAATTTTGCTCGCTAGACATGCCCATATTGCTAGTGCCAGCCGACTATCCTCAAAAGAAAGTTACTGAAAACACCACAGAGGGTGGCGTTAAGGAGACCACTTTAGGAGAGCTTCTTCCCGATAGCTTCGGACCGGAGCATCTCGAGTTGCCAAGGAAGTAGAACTTACGATGTGTGCACCCGCTTCCATTCTCTACAAATGAGCGCTGCATGAGTGCTATGTTGTATTACAACCGCGTATGGACGTATACGTAATGAACCGACACAGCTTCCTCCTTGTGCGGCCGAATCGCGGATGGTACGTGTGCGTCAAGTTGCAACGGCAGGTCATCTACGCCTTCCTCCATTCCTATATGACGTGCCACGAAGAACATTCTGCAGCGGCCTACAACTTGGTGTTGGTCATCGTGGAAACCATTCCCCCAGTTGCCCTACAATGTACGATCGTCCCGTTGCGTTCTGCAGATCAACATCAGTCAATATGCGTATAAATACCGCGTATGTGCCAGAATGTGTTACTGTACTGACGCTGCCTCTTAATATGATGAATATCGACCCGGATACGGTAAGCAGTCATTTATGACCAGTTAAATGATAAATGAGCTGACAAAACCGTGCAGACTCAACTCATCGCAATTTGGGTGAGCCTATTTCCCGTGATATATCCATAGCAAGTACCTGACACTGTTTGTGCTTTCAGCTAGGGGTTTTTGCCTATGGTGAATATTGTCATCTTCTAGAATAAGCAAACGCTAAACTTTCATGCAGGCGTCTACGCCATTTTATTCTGCGTTTGCATACACTTGTTACGGACTCGCAAGAAACTCCAACTATGGGTTCTAATTGCAACAGTCTCACTCTTCTTACTTTCGACTGTTAAGCTTTCCCTCGATATGCTGCTTGTACTCCACCCTTTCATAGTTGATCCGGGCTATACATCGTCATCGGTGCTTATAGCTGCTAATTATGTGTGTATCACTACCAAGTAGGTGAACATATTTAGTACTTCTAACCGATGACTTATTCTCTTTTATCCAGTATCATCGCCGACACGTTTCTGGTGAGCGTTTATCGCGCCACTTGCGTGACTCGCTGACCTCCCAATGCTCATATATCAGATTTACCGGTGCTTTGTAATCTGGAATTATAACAAGTTGGTAATCGCCTTACCGGTGGCCTTGTTGGTTACTTCGACTAGTAGGTCGCACAAACAATCATCCTCTTCGGTTATGTTCAATGTGACGATGTAGTTGTCGGGTACTTGAGTTGGTTCACGGGCATAGACAACATATACTTGTCTTTGGCAACGAACGTACTTGTGACGTGCTTATCAGGTGTGTTCTCATATATTGTGGGGTAGTCCTTTCTGACCATCCGAAGCGGGAAGAATCTGGTGGGTTAGTAAACGCCTTAAAGATCTATGTGGTGCAAGGGTTTTCCAGCGATATAAGACCATCATAACTATAATGTATGTTCTATTATCCTCTCATTTAACACAATATTGATGACCTCGTAAGTGTCGAGTCGGGCCTGCTTTATCCCATCACTATGGCATTATATTTGGGCGTTTATAAGATATCATGGGCTCAATTCATGGTCTTCCATCTTATCGATCAGATGCTGGTCAGTCTCAATAACCATCCATACCGGTGGCTGTGATTGATTATGTCGAAGGGAATTGCTCCGACTTTGATACTAGTCCGAGTGGGGCTAGGTATAGATATCTGTGAAGAAAGCTTTCGCTCTTTAGAGTTCGAAAAATCCGTCTTGGATTTCGGTCGCTTTGTCGTTCAAGGTTCGGGCCATGGTAGTGTTCACAGTACAGGACGTTCCTCCGTCGCTGGAGACCAGGCGGCTCCGATTCGAGACTGAAAGGCAAGGCTCCCGTCGTCTGTGTCGTGTCGCGCCTGCGAATGGGCATCACGCTGCCATATCTTTTTTGGGAAGAAAGGGTTGGTAAGACCGTTGTGTTTGGTGGCTTGTCAGTTCGGGCTTACTACTTGTCGGAGTCGGGCCTTTTAAAGCGCACAGAAGCTAATCAACATTATTGTTTGAAGAGATTACGATTGAAGATGTATTTTTGCTCGAAAGATCCATGTAACTTTCATTTTCAATCTCATACGTGTCCGTATAATGCGCCCTCCTGTGAAGTATGAAGAGAAAAGTCTAGGCAGAATCGAAGACCCCTCCCCTCGTACTAACATGATTGAATAAAGCTAAGACTGGTTTCTCTAAAGCTGGGAAATGCGGAAAGAAGTTACAGTGTGAGATAGGGGTGGAAAAGCCACTCGCGGTCCATGCCTCTCCAGGACTACCCTGTCCTCCAGACTTCAATGCATCCAGCTAAACGATGTCGAGCTGCTTTTCGAGCGCAGGTCCTCCCTCGAGCTCTATTCAGATTAGTCGCAACTGCGAGCCATCCTGGTCACGCACCGCATTCTTCAAGGAATCCGTATCCTTATCCGTTGCATGCTCGTCCGACACCACATCAAATATTCCATCTACCGTATGGTGCCTCTCAGGCGGATATCAAAGCCCGATGTACGCCTAAATTTTCATTTTTGCCTTAAGCCTTTGCAAACATTTTTGTATGTTGCCCTTATACCTTTTCCACGGCAAAGATTATGAACTTGTGCGAATACATCACCCAGACTCCATCCACTGCCGTTCTGTTTCCCCAGAAATTCGTCATTCGCGCTTTCAATCTATTACTGCAGCATATGATGTCCTTCGGGGGAGGAAACCTCATGCTGTGTCTGATCCGTATACTGAGGAAATAATGAGACGAAAAAGAGCCTATTATTCGCATTACGGCCACAGGCCGCGGGCAGAATATGCGTATAACGGATATGGATACGGAGGAAGGCACAATTGGCATGCTAGCCCAGACGATAGATGGAAAGACAGGGTCATACTTATAGTAGGAGTAACGGTACGTTTCGGTGCTCCTTGCATACCTCCTAATCAACTCTCGACTCAACCGTTCGCCCAGACCCTAATAGCAGGACTTGCTCCGGGCTTGTACATGTTCCCCTCTAGCTTAGAGCGGAGGCATCAAGCCGCCGCGGCGAATCTTGCTCAAGCGCGTAGTGAGGCTCGCGAAATGGGTGACGAACGAATGAGGCAGCTTCGTAAACGAGCCATGGAGATTAGAAAGGCTTCGGAGCGAGAGAACGGGACGGAGGATGCAGAGCCTGTTACCTCTCCTGAGAGGAGGTAGCACCTATAGTCTAATCTGCCCATCCTGGTAAGCATGCTCCGACATCCCGTGGAAGCCATCGCTAACGTATCACTCTCAGTAATTTATAGATCACTATATCAGTACTTGTATCTAGTAAATAATTCAGGAAGTCGAAAGTTGATCCTCGAACGTGCGCTAATACAGATGAAAGTCTGGTCCCTTCACTGCATCATCGGAACATATGTCAGTATCTCCCAGCTTACCTTGGCGGTATCAAGTTCAGCTACCTACGGTGAGCTAGGCGATGGACGTCGTATATTTCCATCTTTGATACAGATACAGATACGACAGGCTGTGTTCAAGACTAATCAACTGAGTTACATCCGGCTCCTCACAAACCAAGGTGAATAAAAGGAACCCAAGACGAGAAGGTCTTCTCTCCGACTTGCTTACGCAATTCTGCGACAGCGTCGTGAAGTGCATACGCCGGCGACATAGTCCCATCCAACAAATGCTTATAAACAACCTTTGCGATTTCCGGTCCATCAGCATCCTTGATCGGCCACATCGTAGCAATCACAGCTTGGAATCCCGCGATCTGCATCCCTGCAGCCAAGTGCATCGCCTCCTCTGGTAGCGTTATATCTCCAGAGCTGGTCTGACACGCAGAGAGGAACGCGAGCTTCCCATGTTGATAATTCTGCTTCATGATCGTCTCCAAGGATAGGCGACCATCTTGCAGGCAAAAGCCGCTTTGAAGTGGGTCCTCTGGGTTCTGAAAGGCATGGCAAGCGAGGTGAATCCAGCTATGCTTCCCTATTCCATCCAGCACGGATTCAATTGTCGCTTCCGTACCATCTAACCTGTTGACCGGGAAGTCATGGCGCTGACAAAGGTTAGCGATCTCATCTACTTCCTTCACCGTAGCAGGTAGAGGACTCTGGCCTGGCGTATACTCTTGACTGATGGCAAACAGACCTTTGGAATAGGACGTGTTTGCTGTGTTAAGCATTGCACCCAATGATGATGTGTAGGAGGACACAACATAGTCATAGACTTTCTCGATCTTTCGGCCTGGTTGTTGACTGTAATAACCAGCAGCGTGGAGGGGCAGAAATGCGAGAGCACCTGTAGCAGACCAGGTAATGTGCGGAAGCTTACGTACAGGATTCTAGACAACATCCGTTAGTATATGACAAGCCAGAACTATTTACAGACTCACCAAAAATCCCAATTCATGAAGGACTGGCTTCACGATATCACGCCACAAAACATTCAGAACATTCTCAAAAGTGTCAACCGTTTCCGCCTTCTTTGGTCTGAATTTACCATGTCTATCCGGGTACTCAGAATAGCGAGCCTTTGGAATGTATTGTGGCAGCAAGGCACATAGTTGATCAGCTTTGGCTTGGGAGAAATTGCAAAGAGAAATATGAGTGACATTCTTTTCCTGCTGCCTGAGGACAAGTGCATCACATTGATTCCCAAAAATATTGATGAAAACAATTGTGGAATGCTCGGCGGCAGAAAGCAACTGATGGATTTTCTTTTGCTGTAGAAAATCTGCCATTCCAGGCAAGTGTCTCACTTCTTCAATCAAATGTTCCCATTCTTCAGCTAGACGATGGTGCTTTTGATCTTGTTCTTCAACAAGAGTGGTAGAAGTGGTGACATTTTTAGATTTGGAATTACTAGCCTGATCTAGCTGCCTTGCAGTCCTTTTTAGCCTTCTAGCAAGCTGTGGATCAATGGCTTCTAGTGCTTCAACTGAGCTGCGTAAATGTAATGTTTGACCCCAGATTATTGACCTTCCTTGCTCTAGCCACTCAACAGCCAGGTCATACTGCTTGAATGAAATAGCAGTTGCAATTGCTTCAATGACAGAATAGTTGACTTTGTTGATGGTGCTCAGACGACTAGATACTGAATTACCCAGCCAAATAATTTGTGGGATAAGTTGCATCATGGATACATATCCTTGAAGTGCAGTTGACTCTGAGTATGATTTGGCTAATTTTGCCCATTCATATGATGCAGTAAAATGAACAATTGGGTGGCCTACTGGAGAAAAGGCAGCAGCACAAAAGGCCTCAATAGCTTGGGATAGATCAAGGTTCACAGTTTGAATTTCCCTCAGAGCATCCACCATTTTTTTCTGAATAGGATGGCTGATGTCCAACAGTGTTAAAGTCTTTGTCTGACTATTGTTATCAGAAGCACCTTTGTGGGAGCTACTTCCTTCTTTAAGCTGGAAAGTGAACCTATCCCTCAAAGAACTTCCAAGATTGTAAAGGTACAGAATTCTGTCAGTATTGTAAGTGGTGGAAGAATTAACTGCCATTCCATGCATATTAATGGCATTGTTAATGTCTGATATGGCTTGAAGATATTCAAATCTGGTGTTATATGAATTTCCAAGGTCATTCATATACTTGGCCTTAATAGCATTGTGCTCATTCATCATTGATACTGCCACCGACTGAATATTAATTGCTTCATTAAGATCCTTCAAATCATGGAGCTTGTTAAAGCGACTTCTCAATGCATTTCCAAGATTAATCAGATGACCAGGCTTTTTTGCAAAATCAACTGCCTGCCTTGAGGCATCAATGGCTCCATTGATATCATCCAGCTCATCTGATCGATTGAATTGAGTTTCCAATGAGTTTGCAAGATTACTGAGATATTGGGCCTTGACCTGTGAATGACTATCAGAAGTTGATTCAATGGCCTCTTTCTGAGCTGCAATTGCCTTTTCAATGTCTTCAGATACTCCTAATTTATCATACCGACTTAGATGTGCATTTCCAAGATTGATCAAATATGAGGCTTTCTGGCCATGATCCTTTGGAAGCATTGTTACTGCTTTAGAATGGAGTATAATGGCTTTGTCAATATCTTGCAAATCCCCTAAACTGCTATATCTTCTCTGGTATGAAATCCCTAAATTGCGTAGATATAAATGGCTGTGGGGTTCCATGTCAGCAGCATGTTCATGAGCTAAAATGGCATTGTCAAGATCATTGATTTCTCCCATTCTATCATATCTTACTCCATAAGAGTTGCCAAAATTTGAAAGAAGTCGAGGCTCATCTTCAGTATTTCCAGGATGAAGCAATATGATTGCTTTGGTGTGAGTAGTAATAGCATAATCAATATCCTTAGAATCATCTGTAACACGGAATTTGCTTGTATATGCATTAGCTAGATCATCCATTTGATTTGCCATGCCTTGATCTCCATCAGAAGTCAGAGAAATACTGTTCTTCAGTGCATCAATGGCATCATCAATATCATGTAAATGCCCTGTTCTGTCAAATTTCATTCTGAGAAAGATTCCTATATTATGCAAGCATCCTGCTCTTGCAGCAGGAACATTCAGAGTCAGTGGAATTGCCTTTTGTAAATAGTTAATAGCTTTGTCAATGTCAGCCAGGTTATTTGTGTAGTTGAACAAATCATAAACTGAATTGGCAAGATTATTCAGAGATATAGATAACCTAACATCGTCAGCTGGTGGGGTGAGTTCAATAACTTTTTCACGTGCAGTAATTGCAGCATGAATGTCCTGAATATGATGGAGCTTTTTGTATCTTTCTGATAGGACATGGGCATAGTTTTCATAATATTCAGCCTTGGCAGGTGAGTCATCATCAATGAGTAATAGTGCTTGCTGATATGTATCAACAGCCTTATCAAGAATCTTGATATCCTTTATCTCATGAGACTGAGTTAAATATAAACCACCCAGTCTTAAAAGATAGAATGCTTTGTCATCATATTGCTCATTTGATGTCAAAGCCACTGCCTGTGTTTGGACCTCAATAGCTCTTTCAAGATCAGATTTACTGCCTTTTGCTTTGGCTCTCTGTCTAAGTGCAAAGCTCAAGCTATTCAAATACTTGGCTTTGTCATAGTGATGAGGAGTTGATGTATGAGCATCTGTGTGAGCAGATACTGCTTTGTCAAGATCACTAATATCACCCAGTGTGTTATATCTTCTTACATATGAATTTCCTAAATTACTTAGATACCATGCCTTGGAAGTAGCATCATGAGTAAGTGACACCACTTTCTGGTGAATAGCAATGGCCTCACTTAGGTACTCAGCATCGTTAGACTGCCCAGCATAATTTTCATATGCATATGCAAGATCAGTAAGATATTGACTCTGAGCAGGGTGATTTTTAGTCACTTCTGCTGCTTCCTTATATACATTAATGGCAAGGCCAAGTTGTTCAAGATCTCCCTTCTTGTTATAGTGGGATTCATATGTCTTCCCAAGTGAGCCAAGACATATGGCCTTCTCTATAATGGTATCAGAGAGTGCCTCTATTGCTTGATGATGAAGCTTGATTGCCTTCTCAAAATCAGCCAGCTCCCCAGATTGAACATATCTATCCCTCAATAAGCCTCCCATTTCATTCAGATGGAAACCCTTTTCAATGGAGCTAGCATTCACTAAGCATTCATCTGCATTTCTCTTTGCAACAATAGCCTTGTCAATATCTTGGATATCACTGGTGCATTCATAGTAGCATTGATATGAAGTACTTAAACCATTATAGAAAACTGCCTTGGCACCAACATCAGAAGTTATCTCTAAGGCTTCTTTGCATGCTACTATTGACTTGCTGATATCATCTATGTTTCTGAGTATCCAGTATCTTTTTCTCAAACAAATGGCAAGACTATTCAATAACCATGCTTTATCAGAGTTATGACCCAATGCTGATACTCCTTTTTCATACATGTCAATAGCACCATTAAGATCTTGCAAATCTCCACCAGTATCATATCTGCACTCATAAGAATCAGCAAGGTCTTGTAAATATCTTGCTGTGGTAACATCATACTCAGTAATCAATGCTACAGCTTCAAGTTCCAAAGATATAGCAATATCTAGGTCATTGATATCCCTGTTTATCTCAAATCTGGCCTTGAGCATATTTCCAGAAGCTCTAAGCTGCTCAAGCTTCGAAAAATGACTGCTGGGAAGCATAGCAGCTGATTGTCTATAGGCAGCAATAGATTTATCCAGATAGTCTGGATCCTTGACAATGGCAAATTTTATCTGGAATAATTTTCCAAGATTGCCATATGATCTGGGTATATAGTTGCTCTGATCAACAGACAGCCTGGTGACTTCCTGAAAGGCAGCAATTGCCTCATCCAAGTCTGCAGAACTGCTGGAGCATTCAAACTGGCAAGTAAAGGCAAAGCCAAGCCAGAATACACATTCAGTGAATGATTCATCATCTAGAGCCATTCTTTCCCTAGCCAATTGCATCACTACAATGGTGTTGGCAAGAGTCAGAGGGGACATATTCTCCCCATATTCATCAAGACATGATCTGCCAAGGCGGAGGAGGTCCTCCGCTGACATAGCAGTGAGATCAACGGTGACACCCTGGTGCTCTATGGAATGAGCAGAAGTGCCTGCGGTATTACCCTGTCTGCAGTTCAGTAACCATGCGAGATCGGATGTCGATAAATGACGCACCTCTGTATCGTTCGATGGGGTGGATGTCTAGCTCACGAATTAGTCAGGTAGTTTAGCGCATGCGCTTGCTAGAGGCCTCACCTTTTCCTGCGAGGATGTAACATCATCCGTGGGCTGAACAGTAACCTGGTTGATTCAAATATGAGGATTCTGTAGATGCAAGAGGTTGTGGATTCATACCGTGCTGTTGTTGTCAGGATGTAGCCCTCCAGCGCAGCTGGAGGGTGCATCTACGCTGAACGGATCATCCTGAACCGTCGACTGGCCCATCAACTGAGTAGCGTGATTGAGCTTGGCCCAGGAGTGAGGAAGTTACTGTAAGACTCACGCTTCTCTGGCCTGTATTGGGACTGTCTCTCGATCTCTCCTCAGAACCTTCCTTCTTATCAACCATCTGTCCATCACAGCGTCGAAGCACGACCATCGATCAGAGGTGCACTCCCAGGGAGACGGTACCAAGCTTACCTTGTCTTGACCAGTTGAATCGGAGGGCACCCCTCGTTCTTCATCACTATGTGCATCCTGAGCTTCGCTTCCCTATCGAAAACATGTTGGACAATCCCAATTGATGGTGAACAACGAAATCTCCACCTACCGCAATGCTTGTAGTTTCACCACCTCGGAATGCCCCGCCTCTTTCACCTTGTAACCTCCCATCCTTCTGCGCCATGATATCTTGGTTTTGCATGCCTTCAAAGCTTGCTTAAAATCGAAGCAAATTTGTGTAAACGTAGGCGGGTGTTGCCAGAATTCTCCGATTCTTGGTCCCAAACGTGAGAAAGAGCTGCCACATTAAGGCCAGTACTTTTTGGCGCTCGTTCAGGACTTGCTGATGCGAAGCGCACAGTGACAGGTCCCGGTGATCCTCTGGAATCAACGGTAGTGCCAAATCGATTCACTTGCAACTCATTTCCAAGATTGTGATCGTGTTGCTACTATGAAAATCTGGGCCATTTGATGGCCATCCCCATTTCGTTCATTCTTGTCGCATGTCCATCCGGAAATTATGTTTTATGCACAGAAGACCGTCGCCCCGCGCCGAACATCCAGTGAACTTGATGTTGCAGTATCCCTCCTACACCAATTCCAGAATCCAGACGGAGTAGTAAGTACAACCTACTGGTTTACACCTCAGCCTCCCTGTGGTATTTTTCCAATGCTTCAACGATAGATAACCACCGCCCACCATGCCATGTAACTATATCTTTCCATTCTTCACTTTCTTCTCCGAATGCTATCCTCATCCCAATAAACATAGCTGCCAGCGTAAAATCAACGAAGAGGGGTTTATCTCCCGTCACAAACGGTCCTTCAGTCTTCTTAAGCCAGCCGTCTATCTCCCCAAAACCGTCCTTCAGCTTCTTCCAAGCAACCACCAACTCTTCCCCTACCGGCGCAATATCCTCGAATTTATTCTTCCCGAACAATTCGCTCCTTGTTTTTCGCCAGTATTCTTGGCTCTCAGGATTCAGTTTATTGGGAATGTGCACCGCAAAATATGCATAAAGGCCTAAAAATCGGGAGACAATAGCGTCACAGAACGCCAACTGCAGGGCAATGTTCTCGTGTGGCAGAAGTATCGGCGTAGAAGGATATGCCTTGTCGAGGTATTCAACGATTTCTGGGCCGTCGGATATGATAGTGCCAGTAGACGGATCGTGGACGACGGGTAAAGTATACAATGGGTCGCCGTTCGGTTTCTTGGAAGTCGGTGCCGCACCAAGCGATTTGCATAAGGGTTCTATCTCGGTATACTCGAGCCAGACCGTTTTATAGGCGAGCCCCTTATAATTCAAGGCATATCTGTCATGCACGGTACAGTTAGTAAGTCTGATATATTTGAATGTTTGCCTACGCACCTGACACGGAGCGTGTTAGCTGAGAATGCGGGAAACGGTTTAATGTTGGTACGTATATCATAGAATGTGATGATAGACTGAGACATGGTTTTTGGGGTAGTAGAAGTGGGAACCAGATGTCTCTTTTATTCACCAGTCTGCTGATTCGTCATCCCATTCACGATGTGAAGGCGATCTACCCACCACCGACGGCGTACAGCTGACACTTCTCATGATTCTGATGCATCAATACATGATATCACAAATTCTCCCAAGTCCGATAGCGGTTGTTACCAATGATTGGTAACTAGGTTAGTCTATCATGGATAAATCTGAACATCGCTTATCAATCAAAGTTTCCAGTATACTCGTCCAACCACTCACCATCACGGCATTCGCAACTTGTTCCCATTACTAGCTATTTTAGTCACCTATGACCAACACTACTCGACCTGACGCCCTTGCTTATCCTATCTTACACGACTTACGCTCACGCAAAGGCGCTAATCAAACTCATGGCGTGCAAGGCATCTACGAGCTTACTACTCAACCTCCCTATGGTATTTCTCTGATGCTTCAACAATAGATAGCCACCGCCCACCATGCCAAGTGACTACGTCTTTCCATTCTGCGCTCCCTTCTCCAAACGCCGTCCTCATCACAACGCACAAAGCCGCCAACGTAAAATCGACAAAGAGGGGCGTATCTCCCGTCGCGAATAGTCCCCCACTCTTCTTTAGCCAGCCGTCTATCTCCCCAAAACCATCCCTCAACTTCATCCACGCACTCATCCGTTCCTCCTCCGCTAGTGCAATCTCTTCGAACTTTTTCCCGAAGAGTTTGCTTCTTGATTTTCGCCAGTATACTTCGCTCTCAGGATTTAATTTATCGGGAATAAACCCTACGAAATGGGCGTATATGACCAGAAATCGGGAGTTGATGCCATCACAAAAGGCCAACTGCAGGGCGGCGTTCTCGCGAGGCAGGAGTGGTGGGGTAGAAGGATATGTTTTATCGAGATACTGAACGATCTCTGGGCCATCGGAGATAACCATCCCTGTGGAGGGATCTTGGATCACAGGCAGTGTATACCACGGCTCTCCATCTGTTCTCCTGATAGTCGGCGCCACACCGAGCGACTTGCATAAGGGCGCTATATCCGGATATTCGACCCAGACCGTTCTGTAGGGGAGTCCTTTATAGTTCAAGGAATACCTATCACAAAGGACATTGTTAGTCGATTCGGTTAGTCTAACCACCTGCCTTTGCGGCCTACCTGACACGGAGTGTACTCGGCGACAATGTGGGCAACGGCTCGACGTTGGCGCGCAAGTCATAAAATGTGATGATGGACTGGTGCATATCTCGGTCAGCTGCTCACGACGGTGGAAAGTCAAATCCAGAAGTACCCTTTAGCGAGTATTTGTGCACTAGGTAATTGGCCCACTGTGATATTAAGTCTGATGAACGATCTTTATCAACGATCCATTGGTAAGACTAACTACTGGCTTCGCTACAAAGCTAAACGGCATCCTCCCTTTTATAGAATTTACGAAACGATCGTATCACATGCTGGTAGAAGACTCGTGGCGCACCGAAGACCCCGCGCTTCGTATAGCAAATTACACTAAGGCCAGTGAATTCTTTTCGTGTCACAGCTCGAACTCTCTATGGTACTCCTCTAACGCTGAAGCGATTGTAACCCATCGTCCACTTTGCCATATTGCCATATCCCTCCATTCTCTTTCTTCTCCCAACACAGCCCGAAGGGAGATAAAAATAGCCGCCAGCGTGAAGTCGACGAAGCATGGTTTATCTCCCGTCACGAATGGCCCTTCACTCTTCTTTAGCCATGCTTCTACCTCCCCTACCCCTTCCTCAAACTTCTTCCATACAGCCACCCGTTCTTCACCAGTAGGGGCAACGTCTTCAAATTTCTTCTTGCCCAGGAGCTGGCTCCTCGTTGTTTTCCAAAACTCGTGGCTGATAGGATTGAGAGCCCTTTCGGGAACGACCGCCGTGAAAACGCCATAAATTACAAAAGTGCGCGAAACAACGGCGCTGCAAAACGCTAGCTGCAGGGCGACAGTGTCGCGAGGAAGAAGAGTGGGGGTCGATGGATAGGTTCTATCAAGGTACTCTACAATTTCCGGACCATCAGAGAGGACGACGCCGGTGGAGGGGTCCTGGATCACAGGTAGAGTATACCACAACTCCCCGTTAGGCTTCTTCGAGGTCGGTGCGGCACCGATGGATTTACACAACTCCTCTATGTCAGGATATTCGACCCACACCGTTTTATAGGCAATTCCCTTGTAGTTCAAGGCATACCTTGATGATATTGTCAGTGACTTATCGATGAGTGTATCCTTATACCTAGCTTACCGGACGCGAAGCGTGTTGGGCGAAAACGACGGCAAGGGCTTGATACTGGCACGGATATCATAAAAGGTGATGATATCCTGAGACATGGCTCGTCTGCTTGAACGGCTGAAATGGCGTTGACCAATTGCCTTTTATTTACCGCTTAGCTTATTCATTAGGCCGCCTGGTAACATAAAAGTAATGACACAACGATTACGGAAGCCTCGTAAGAGATCATCGATCAATCGCCCAGCTCGAGGGCTAGCGCAAGAGTTATGGTATCGATCTTGAGGGATTTTCCACCTGACGCGGGAATTACTAATCTCCTCATGATTGATTCAAATGCAAGCACAATTATTTGGCAGCCACGAGCCTGTGGCCTGAGGTTGAAGAAATGGTCAGCACTAATTGATCATCCTCGACTGAACGCATGCATAGGGTCACGAAGAATCATATTTTAACAGACACAACTATTGCATAGATAATATGATGAACACTATACAGCACAGCATTAATGAGATGATAGGGTACCAATCAAAGTGGCTAAATACACGGCCAAGTCTACACCACAATCGCACTAAGGTCGTTGCCGACCCGATCGATTACTGCATCTTCTGTGGCCTAAGTGCGGAGGCCTGCCTTGAGCGCGCAAACCACTGGAATAGGGGTAGTGTGATACATGAGATAGCAATCCAAGCGATGAGAACGCCGAAGTTCAAACCCACTAAGAGAAACACGCTTAGACCAAAGAAACCATAAATAGGACGAATTTCCACTTACACATATTGCGGGTTCCAAATACGATCGTACGCACCGCTCGCGAAACATTATAGAAAGGAGCAGCGTACCCATAACGGTAGAACGATGGCAAGGTTTCCAAAGGATAGAAACAAGTGGAGACATTGCCTACAAAGACGGAGTCGTTGGCATATTTCGATTCAGAGAGACACCCCTTACTGATGATCCATAAAACCAGGAAGAATGGTATGAAACGGATGGTTAAAAGTGTGAGCATGGACTCGACGGCAAGGCCACTATGTATAGTAAATATATGGAATGGAATCATCGGTGATCGAAAACACGTACAGCGCAGTCATGCCGAACCACTCAATCATCCAGAAGACAAGAAAGCCTGGGCGGCCGAAGCTATGAGCCCATTAGACCAGGCAGTAATAGGCGTTGTCGGATAGGGCATACCGTCGATTGAAAGGCAACTGGAACGCTAGACTTTGAAGGGCGTAAAATAGCTATATGGGTAGCGAAATCAGGACTCGAGTAGCGAAGGCGATAGGTGAAATTTGTTTTACAGAGAGGATGAAGTACATGGACACGGCTGTAACCATGCGCATGCCAATGAGAGAGGGGAGAGTTAGACGATGTTCAAAGCCTGCTGCGGCTCGTGCGCCGTTTGCAATAAGCTGATGCTAGAATCAGTAAGCACAATCGAAAACAATCGTGACAACGTACAGCAACAATAAACTGAAGACAGTTGGCATTAGGCTTGATTGGGAGTGACATTTTGTCGCAAAGCAACTCACAGAAATTATGAGGAGATAGATTAGCCCGACGAAAGTCACTGCACCGGCACTAAAGAACATTGCAACTGTTATCAGTGCATGGCAGTAGCGATATAGCACAATCGCTCACACAGGTACATCGAAAGGACGTAGATTGTTGATGGTAAAGTATACCGGCCTTGTCACAATTTGTGGCGCAGTCAACATCAAAGCAGTCATGTTGGTTTGACTTTGCGAGGATAATTGACGAGCAAATTGGTTAGCAAAGTCAAGGGCAAGGCGATCCATAGGTATATCAATCTGCACGCAAGTCAGCGAGAGCGGTAGCAAGAGCTGGTAAAATGTGTACATTGGGCTTGATCAGGACGCGGCTGAATATAAGTTGTATCAGCCAATATTTAATTCGAATCATTTGGGCTTACTATGCATCCTCGTTACGCGCCTCCACGCCGAATGCGGTCACAGCGAATGTCCCATCGTAATTAGCATCCATCGAAGACGCTGCTGAATTCAGTCTAGAAGTCGCATTTTGGTTGACTGGCTCCGAATTAATAGCGGGTGCAGCGGACATTGGGCTATCAAGACATACCTGCAAGGGCAGCCCAGCAATGTTCGCTGACAACGGCTCTTGCAAGGTCGTCAACGCCGTCGGGGAAGTCACTAGCAGGCCTCGTTTCCCAGGAGATCTTCATAGGTTCTCCACGGAGGCCTGTAAAGGTCTGGACGACAGTTTCGCCAATAGCACCACCGTCAAAATCCTAAAAAAGGGAGGTAAGTAAAGCTCGAATTGAGGAGAATTGAGCAATACTGACTACAATCCATCCGTTCAAATTTCCGATAAAGTCATCCGTTCGCCACAATGCACCCCAGTATATACTCAGCGTCCCGAATATAGTGATTGTCAGCAAAACCAGCCCTCCAATAATCACTTCAAAATAAGCAGCTCTGGCTCTGGCGGCCTCAGTGCTTGTATCGAAAAAGCCGCCCGTGAAGGGTGCAGGAGATGGAGGAGAGGAGTCTTCGTGTATCGTGTGGTCAGACTCAGTAGTTCTAGAACGGACCTGGAGGGATGAAGACATGATAGCTACCCAAGCTACAGAAGAGGTGAGTCGCTAGAGGAGGGAAAGAGAATAAGCGAAATGCCTAGATGCATGAACTCTGAATAAATAGAGCCTCGCCGATATGGGCAGGCCGTTCATGCGCCTGACTCGGGACTCAAATATCCTCGATCATGGCAGCAGAGCGCCTCGTCACTATCTTCAGCCATTCTCGATATATCAGGCAGTATGATGAATATCCAATCATTATAGATCTTGAGTATCTTTGATAGTTAGTATGTCGGCTGAGCTTACCACTCCAATCCGGAACGCGGTGTGGAGGCATTGGTGGAATCTCCGAGTTGCAAAATATTGAATATGAGCAGCGACCTGAGCAACGCGCCACGAATTTCAAACGAGGTAGACTATTCCCGCCATACTCCGCGCATTTCGGTTGACTCTATCAGTTTGACTAGCCCTGAGTGCGCTTTACATCCGCCGGCATGGTTCCGGCGGTGGCATTTAATTGAACGAGGCATTGAACCTCCATGCGTCTTACAGGCCGTTGAGTCGTGATCTCTGTGTACCTTATACGGTTTGACAGGCTGTTGTAGCCTTGTTTACTTTTCCTATAAAACAGGTTCAATACGAGAAACTAAGAGTCCTATGGCTCACGTCGTGTACCTTAATGGCTGCCTGGACCCCTTCTTCAGGACAATTCGGTATATCTATTGTCGTCGTCGAGGGAATCCAATTGAACAGCTTCGATCCGCTCGAACGTTTCTGCCAAGAGCACGTCCGATCAGCTGCGCATGAACAAAAATAGTCAGTCAAGCATCACTCCATGCGACATATTATTGTAATCGGAACACGCCCCAAAATATCCTGAAAGCTCCTTTTCTGCGTATGTACTAGGGACATCTGAGTTCGATAAACTTAAATTGAATAGCGCATGGCCGATGGCGTCTGTCAGTCCATACGTCGAGTGTTCGTCGTTTCGTACAATGCAGTGGCCCTCGTGGCCATGACCGACTTGATTCCCAGCGAGGATGGTGATAAAACGCACGATATAGAAGTGTGCTACTCGAATTCAGGGGTCAGTATATGGCGGGTTTCGTGAGGCTAATAACTGGACAGCTCATAACTATCAATATTCACGCTGACGTTCTATACAGGTCCGACCATACTGGCTTGTCTGCGGGCAATTGCTGGTCTGAGAAAATCTTGATATAGGACGATGAGGGGGCTCTGAATGCCCAAATCTACCAGCCGCGTCAAAGCAATCCCATACACAATACCTGCATAATCCTGATAAACTCTCCAACCCGTCGAGAAGCATAATGATACGCACCTTCGTGGTCCGTAGTAGCAAACATGTTGTCCACATGTCTGTGGTTAGGGGAAGAGGCGTCGATGGCCGCTGAATCTGAGCCGGTATAGACAAGCGAATCGGAATGCTGCCGGCATTATCCTTGAAACAAGTTGAACGAAGCCTCAATATATAAATGAGGGTTGCCATTTTTCCGGTGGCGATATCGCGCCCTGAGTCCATTCAGAATAACTCCTGTAGCATCTATGTTGATGTGACTGTAGGTAACCGACGTGGGTCCATACACATGCAAAAACGATGCCAGTCTCAGATAGTACTTTCGTCAAATAGTCGAGATCTGCGTAAGAGCCCTTAACTATTCTGGTACGAAGGGTCGCTAACTTCTTTGCTCTCGCAGGGGGATCGGATCAGTGTGGTGAAAGGAAGCTCAAGGAGCTGGTCAGGGCTGAGCCCCAGCGCGACTAGAAGTTGGGCGTTATTGTTGGTTCGAAGATTATATAGCTAGAGCAACTCACCCGAAGTTCCACATGAAGAGAACGTTGAGGTTTGCGAGTACCATTTCTTGGATATGACTGATTGACAGGCGGTCGCTCTGATATTAATTATAAGCATTGTTCTATTGTCGATGTTAGAGGACGCATGGGGAATCCAGAGCATAAGAGCATTTATAGACCAAAGCTAGTGCAATCTCGTCATGAAGACAAGTACAAACCTTTACGATCCAGCACGAACCGCTTGCCGGGTCACTCCGGAGAGGGAGCTTTACGTAAGCTTACTCCATCTCCCACCAATGGACTCGAGCTAAATGAGACCAAACAGAACTGAAGCATTAGACGATGTAAATATATCCGGATAAAGAAGAATCTAGTTGGTCCTCAAACATCTATTCCCCACACATCTTTGATTATGTCCGCCGCGCGCTCTGCGATTATGTATACTGACGTTTGTGAATGCGCTGATGGAATATGAGGCTGCCACAAGTAGTCGGTATACCGAACATGGAACGAAACGGAATACTCAACGATAGCAGATGCATCTACGACGCGGATGCCTTTGATACCCTTCACCCTCAAGTCAGGGTCGGTGACTCCCCAAGTCGCGCCCCTCGGTGACATAGACGCTGAGCCCACCGAATGCAGTCCCGTAACCGCATTCGCGCGGAAGTATGCATCGAGCTGATCATCATCGCTGAAGTCAACCGAGGCAAGTTCTCCAGCTGGTCCAAGAACATATCCATCCCATGCGGGCGAGCCAAGGAATCGACGGGCAGATCGAATTGCCTCGCGCATAGCAAAGCGATCGAACTCGTGTACCAAGGTTGCAGGATTGATCAGAGGCTGATCAAAAGGATTGGAAGAGTTTAACGTAATTGAGCCCCCTTCAAGTAGATGTTAGTTGAGAGACGGAGCAGCAGGTTATCAAAGGGGCTCACGAGACATTGGCGTCACCACAAACGTGCCTATAATGATGAAATTACCAGTGGTTGGTCCACCCGGCGGGAAACCATTCTAGATACTTCATTTCACCTCATCCCAATCACTTTAGCACTGAACAGCAACTCACAAAGATTTGGAGCTCAGTATGAGCGGTATGCGGTCCAGCGGCTGGATCGGACACATTTGTGAAGACAGTTGTATTCTTTGGGAGCCGCAACCACGCAATGTGACTTGATGTAGTAGCTGTTAGATACCCGGTATGGTTAACCTTCCACTCTTCCAAATCCTCGGCCAAGAGCGTTTGGTTCCGGTTCAATTCGTCAAAAGTACCAGTGCCATTGACCGACCACACGTTGATCGAAAACGCATGATCAGTGAAGTTTAGGCCTACCCCTGGTAGGTGATGTACCGGGGTGATGCCAACGGCTGAAAGTGCGCTTCTGTCGCCTATTCCCGAGTGAAGCAGGATATGCGGAGTGCCAACCGACCCTGCAGAAAGTATAATTTCTCTGTCTGCCGTTATCGTTCTATTCAGTCCTGTAATACCTGTAGAGTACGGCTGAGAGACAAGTCAAAATTGACAAACAATCTTTTATACCATTCAAGACCTCTACAAATTCGACCGTATTGAAGGTGGTGGTATCGTTGCGAGTTTTATTGCTGGGCAATAGTCGAGTAACGTAGTTGTTTAAAAGGACATGCAGGTTAGGCCTCGAGATAAAACTTGGTCCCAGGTATGATGTCGCTGAGCTATCACGCCTGCCTTCAGTAGTGACTGTTGACTGCTGCCAGCCTAAATCGTTTCAGTACATGGCTGACAAGCATACCAATGCCGTCGAGCTTACCAACACCCAAGGGATTTCCGGAATTCATATCTATATTAAACGGAAATTCGCTGTTCTCTCGCGTAGTTTGTATAACCCTATTATCGATCGATCGAGGGAAGCCTGGTAGGGAAACCGAGGTCATGCCATGAAATCCGTGGGCGGAGGGGTCAAATTGGCCAACGGTTGAGTGGTTATC
The DNA here is from genome assembly GCA_014058305.1 of Pleurotus tuber-regium. NCBI lineage: Eukaryota > Fungi > Basidiomycota > Agaricomycetes > Agaricales > Pleurotaceae > Pleurotus > Pleurotus tuber-regium. The sequence continues at coordinate 408,059 of JACFYU010000013.1, read as the reverse complement.
TGAAGGACGAGACCACCGTTCATGCTACGAATGAAAGGTACTCATATTAGGAACACAAAGGAAAGAAACACAATTGAATACCTTTCTGATATACGGCTGAAGCTGATTCCAAGACCAACTCTTGTCGCCAGTTAACTGGGCAATCCTATCGTAATCTTCGGAGGACCCTCTGGTATAAACCATGCCATCTATTCCAGCAAAAATCTATTAGATATAGCAGCGTGACGAGTCACCGTTTGCCTACTGATTGAAGAGCTCCCGCCCAGAATGTGACCTCTGGTGTATGAGATGCTCCTGCCTCCGAGTCCAGCTTGTGGGGTTGTCGTGAAATTCCAATCGTACTGGGTACCAAAGAGCCTCGACATCAAGAAAGGTACTTCGCTATCTAGCACCCCGTCATTACTAATCGCTTGTAGGATGAGCATCACTAATGGTCTGAAATATGTAAAACTCACGACCCGCCAGCTTCAATGACCAGTACGCGAACTTTGGGATCCTCTGTTAACCGATTCGCAATGACATTCCCGGCGGTACCTCCTAATTCGCGATAGTGGTGGGTGTTAGGAAGCCTATCCAAGCAAATACCAAAAACGCTCACCCCCAGCTACCACGAAATCATAGGTTGCAGAGACGTCGGAGCTAGACGCCAATATCTTGCCATGGACCGATGACAGCGTATACAATACAAAAAGCGGCAGAAAGGAAATGAGGTATAACATTGTAACCAATGCAGAATCGGTGACTAAAGCAGGGGGCGTATTTGTACCCAAATTCAATAAACCACATAGCAGGGCACCATTTTAGTTCGGCGATCGTGCTGCGCCATTCAGTCAGCTTGTGTGAATATACAATACTTGGCGCTGACGGCATGATCGCAATGTCATTTACGAGAAGTAGGTTGCTATTGAGTTGTGATGAAGACCTATTGTTTCGGTCGCTCGAGAGAGATTTCGGTATGATGTACGTTTAACAAGGTGTTACTTTAACAGTGCATGCCATCTACAAAGCAGTTCAGTAGAGAGTCACACTTAAAATACATATCGAACGCACGCCCTCTGCATTACCTCGTATTGGGAGTATTAACCTATCCGTGAAAAGATCACCCATCAAGTTTCCCCGGCAATCAAGCGAAGAACGTAATGATTAGTGGCTTTGGTAAGGGCTCTGGAACTTGAAAAGAAATTTCACTGGTCATGGTAGAATCTCATTGACCCGGGCCGGCGTGAACGGAGGCGACCAAAAGACGTCGTACAGAGGTACATTTGCCCAAGGCCATACAGAGCGAAGAGTAATAGTCTATAACGGTTTGCGTAACAGATAAATTCAGAGTAAGTTGTCGCCTAGAACAAGTTTATGCTGTGGGTCAATAATTGGAGGTCAATTGAAGTTCAAAGTCAGTTTATTTCCCACGATCAATTGTTTTCGCCGTCGGTAGATGTAGATACCCGACTCGGCCCGGTCCAGCATTTCATCAAGATGATTCATGAATAAAATCATTACCATCAAAACCGCTACAGGATCCAAAAAGTATCAAGGATAAAACTTATGGGTTCTCCTCTGCTCGGAGAAATGTCGATAGCCTTCAGTTGTCCAGCGCGCTATCCAGTAGGTAGCCAAAATCACTAATCCCTGACGTTGGGCGCAGAACTGTCACCGATGAGTACTTGAGTGTTGGAACGGTCTAAGTATCCCGCCTATAAACGCAAACTTCATATAATCGAGCGCCGAGGGTGTCGTTTCATTAACGAGTCATGTTGAATATTGACCAGAACACGGTACGCAGACACTCCAGCCTCCTGCGATTCATGTCCGACTACTATATTTCTTAGGAAAGACTGATTTTACTTTGGGTGAATCCCATGATTTGTTGCTTGATCATACGCCCGATCTGACATTAATTGCAGGTGGAGATATTCCTTCATGGTGAACACTACGAACTTTTCAGAAGCATCAAGGTTGACAAGCACTTTAATAGGCGTTTACTCAGTTCTATTCAGCATCTGCGTGAACCTATTCTGGCATCGCAAAAGCCCTCAGCGCTGGGTCTTAATTTCGACAATGATTCTTTTCTTACTCTGCACTGCGAAGTTGATCACGGATTTGCTTTGGGTACTCCAGCCCTTTATGGTCCACCCGACCTACAACGTTACTTCTATGGACTTTGCGGGTTCGTATATATACATCACAGCCAGGTAATATTCACTTCCTACATAGGCCGCCAATGGATCTGACGCGTTCCTCAGTGTTATCGCCGATACCCTTTTGGTGAGCTTGGATTCATTATTTGCGCAAACGTCTTCATATTAACCTTCATCCTAGATATATCGTTGTTTTATCATCTGGAATTCCAATAAATTAGTCATTGCTACTCCCGTAGTCTTTCTCCTCGGCTCAGCTGGTGAATCTTGTCCCTGATTACCTTGAAAATTCTCGGCTAAGAACCAGTGATCAGTTTGCGGATACTTGACGCCATTCACTGGCGCTTCATTCCTGTGGGTCTCTTTAGTACTGAACATACTCGTCACATGCTTGTCAGGTATGATCCAGCTTTTTCATTCGAAATCCCCCCTCTCTGACGCTGCGTAGCTGGTAGAATCTGGTGGATCAGTAGACGCCTTCGCACGTTCCTAGGTGTGAATGTCTATAAGGACTATAGGACGATCATATCGATTATGTACGCCCAACCTTGTCTTCTCAATGATCAATATCATAAGCTCACGATGGAACCAGTGTTGAGTCGGGTTTGCTATATACGACTAGCCAGGCATTATTCCTAGGGTATTGCCGAGCGCAATCGGCTAGGTGGATAACCTACTACGTGACTTCTCAATTCGTGGTCAGTAGCATCAGCGTTTATTTTTCTTGTTATCGATAAATCAACAGGGAATCATTCCTACATTAATCTTAGTACGAGTAGGGCTAGGGTCCGGGGTCCATGAAGAGAGTCTTCGAACGTGGGAGGTTTCAAAAACCAGGCAGTCCACTCTAGCTTTCAACACAACGATTCATGACGGTTTGGATATCTCTATCAGTATTCCCGATGCAACGCACGCGCCCCATGGTTAGCAGTGCGTCATTGACGGACAATGGACTACTTGTATCTAAGGTGTACCTTGATATTTGTGTATATCAAGTGGACGGGTGCAAGAGATTCTCCTGGCGTGCGGCTGCGTCATTAGATCACAAGGCGATGATGGTGGTGAGTTCGGTATATGCTGAACTTCAATATCAAATACCTCTGCGAGTACCACCACCGCAAAGGATACAGCCCGGTATTATTTCATCGGATCTCTCTCTGGTTGAGAGTATAACATCAATGGACTCCTGCTGTAGCTGACTTCGAAATAGCGAGATTAAGAGCATCATTCTCGGGGATTGCATTTGACGCCGACGCACCCATGACGATGACCTATCCATCATTCTGGATCGACGCCGCCGCCTGCTGATTCGGATCTCTTTGACAGTGAGCGCTGGGCTGCGGATCACCAAACGGTAGTATATATCGGCCGTTCACAGATACAAGATGGGTTCATAACACGATTCGTCAGAACCTCATCCAAGGAGCATCATGCTAAATATCAATCCGAATACTGTAAGCAGCCCGCGGTCATCGTATAATCTCTATGAATGAGCTTTAGCGCAGGGGCGATTGATTACAGTTTGGGTGCATTTTCCGTTTGCCTTTCAATGAGATTTGATTGACTTCTGACGGTGATATCGTTGCAGATAGACATCTTTGCCTATGGTGAGTATCATAGCCAGCATCCATTTCCTTCATCTAAATTGAGGCCTGACGAAAATGATACAGGTGTCTTCTTTGTCTTATTCTGTATCTGCATACACTTATTTTGGCACCGCAAAAAGCCTCAGCCATGGGTCTTACTCGCAACAATTGCGCTTTTCTTGCTTTCGACTGCAAAGCTCATTGTGGATTTACTTGAGGTGCTACAGCTGTTTATGGTCAACCCAACTTATGCAGCATACTCTATGTATTCGACTGGTGCATATATATACGTTACAGCCAAGTAATCATCATCTCAGAATCGCTCCGCAGCATTACTGATCTTTGACAGCGTCATTGCCGACTCACTAATGGTGAGTTCGTCGCTTCCCCGTCGCTCAAGTATGTCAATCGAACTCTATGCTAGATATATCGATGTTTCATCATCTGGAATTCCAATAAATTGGTCATTGTTTTCCCCGTTGTGTCTCTAATTGCATCAGCAGGCGAGTAATACAGTGACTTTCTCCACTTCTCAACTTACCTCTTGAAAAGTATGTGGGTACTTGACGGTGTATACAGGGATATCGATGATGTATGTCACATTATTGACAAACGTAGTTGTGACGTGCTTGTCAGGTACGCTTTACGTCCTATATCCGAACTTTCCCTGACCCATGTGAAGCTGGGAGGATCTGGTGGATGAGCAGGCGTCTTCGCTCGTTTTTAGGCCCCGAAGTCCACGGGCGATACAAAACAATCATAGCTATCGTGTATGTCTATACCCGTCTAGTTTGAATACAAGGACTTACATAACCAAGCGTTGAATCAGGCCTCCTATACCCTATATCGCTGGTATTATACCTGAGCACTTACCAAGTAGAATGGGCTCGCTGGATGGCATATTATCTCGTTTCTCAGATTGTGGTCAGTTACCGTCAGATACTCAGCGGCTATGAATATTTGATCACGACAATTATAGGGGATTGCTCCTACTCTCCTCCTGGTTCGAGTGGGGTTAGGAATAGATATCCATGAAGAGAGTCTTCGCTCCCTTGATTTTTCAAAGACTGAACATTCGATTTCAACGCTCAGCACGGCAGTTACTGAAGGAGTATTCACCAACCCATAGTTGATCCAGAACTTAATATGAATTTTCTAAAGAAGGGCACCATTACTAGCATCGACACAACATCTGATTCTATGTTTTCGTCGATCATAATGCGCATTATTGAATCTTGAACTGGTCCCCGTGCCGCCTTAGTTTACACATCAATGGTAGAATGTACGGAGGAGCAACTTGGAGCCTGTATGAACCCATGATATTAATACTCGAGAGGTGGACTATCTATACGAATGGAAATGTATGGTCGTCTGGGTACGACGGGCACAATTTCGACTATTGTAAGTAAACAGTGAGCTATCTAATTCACAGTATGATTTTTTTGCCCAAAGCATGGTAACCACTGGTCTAACGCTAGTTCAAAGAGGCCCAAACCAGCATAGAAAGGTTCCTGGGATACAGGACTATAGAATCCGACTGTTTGGAAGTTGGTGTGGTTTGCATCGGGAGTTAAGAGGACTCTCATATCGGTTACATGCACCATATTCGCGTAGGTCAAACCGAAGAAGGACGTTCCGGGGGAAGGTTTATTACACCTCAATGAGGCCACGGCTCAGTTGTGGGTTATTGAAGAAGTAAATTTGCCAACTTACTCTGGAACTGACGTAGTTGGTGTACGGTGAGGTGAGTTGTCCTCGATTGAAGCTAAGCCCTGGGTTCTCCATGGATCAACTGAAGAAAGCTGAGGTCTCGTCAATGTGATTGGGCGCGGTACACTCACATTCTCCGTTTGTGAAGAATACGTTCGACGGGTTCATATCCCAGCCTCCATACTTATTAACATGATCCACCTGTGGAGTGGGTGGTAGACCTTGAGGGAAAGCTGAGTTACATTGCTGTTGGAATAATTCTAGAGAGAGTAACGAGGTCTCAATTGATAGCGGATTGTTCGGGTCTCCGCGTTGGTAGAAGCCTAGAAGCTTACTCAGATGATTTCGAACACCAGAACAACGAAATCACAACATGCTGACCGTATTCGGAACAGTATTGCCACATCCAGGAGCGATCTTGGACGGGATCATCGGCGCTTCTTGGGATTGAATCGAAGTCGACCTCGGCCAGGGCAGTTAGAAAAGCTCGAAAAGCGCCTTGTACGCCAAGTTGGGAAACCAGTCCTCCCTCGAGTGGATCTGCAGTGAAATTTCTGGTTTCGAGAACGTTGCAGAAAGGAAGCAAGGATGCTTGAAACCCATAATACTGTGACAATGCTGAGACAGTAGTCAAGCGGAGGATAGAAAGAAAGATACTTGATAGAAGTCAAGCGGATCCATCAGGATGGATGCTGCGCTGAGGTCACTGATCTGTGCTGCATCCGATAATGTTAATCCCTGCGCTCGCGCCGGGATCCCGCCCGGGCCACTTAACCTAGCATTCATCAAATCCAATTTTACGGAATTTTTTAGTGTTTCATTGTTGCCCGTCAAGACTCCATCGACATATCTTACCTAGGGTCAGCATAGAAAACGTGATAATACATGGATACAGTACCGACTTTGTAACAGCCACCCAGTCAGCGGAACAATTTCTCGTCAAACTTCTTTCTGCAGCCATGTAATAGCTGGCCATATCGACTTGTGCATGGACAGGTGCCGAGGATGCCCACGAAGCAAAAATAGTTTCCGGGTTGCGCTGCCGAAGAAAAGCGCCTCTGACCCCGGGATACGATCCACCTAGAAATATCCAGGGTGAAGAGGAAGGATGAACTGGGAATGATAACGGAGAAGACCTGTTCTTCGTGGAACCGAAGGAATGAGCGAAGAATATAACATCTTCAAGTGCTTGTTCGGTGGTCAGAAATTTCCATTGATCTGCTGTCGTGTTTCGCTGGTAAGGTTATGTCAAAAGCAGATACGAGTATTTCACGACAACAAGACTTACATTTACTGGGAAGGGAAGAGAAGCACCGTAGAAGCGATGTTCCCAGAGAATGGCTAGACCCTTGTATCGCTTTGCAAGCTGCATAGTGGCGGAAAGACCATGGTATTCCTAGCCAATCTAATTGTCAGAATTATGAAACGATAATAGCCAGATACGTATACGTACTTGAAGATAATACGGAAGCAAAGGGGCGGCGTCTTGTTCCCCCGAGTCAAAGACTAGATGATTCAGGTGTCAAAAGGCAGTCTAGTGGTCTCAAATATGGATCCTACTGAAGACTGGTCCTCCGGGCTCAAAATACGTTGCATTAATCCAATAGCGATTTTTGAAAGTCGCAGTAGACGACTTATCGAAGTGATCGAGGGGCATCTAGAGTAATGGAGTCATCAGGAAGGTAAGGAGATGTTGGAATAATATACACTCACGTCGATAAAATGGGGGTTATTTTCAGACAAGGCTCGCTTCTCTAAGGCATCTAGTGGGTGTAGGTTCTCTTGAAGCCCAAAACGAGGAGCCTTCAATTTTTGTTTGAAATGGACTTCGAGATTACTTGTTAGGGTTGTCGCATAGGTGACAGACAACAGGGCTGTTTGCAGGATAGCGTAAGAAACGAGATTTTGAAGCATCATCCTGGATGATCCTGCAAGCGTGCGGATGACGACTGTTGGGACTTGTAACTACATGGAGAGGCCCTAGGTTTATGAGCCGTACAGACTATAGATACGGTGGTGGAAATATCTCTAAAGCGGGAAATTTCGTGGTGGTCGTATGTCACCAAGAAGTTGAGAATCCTTCGTCTTTGTACCCTATGATCATACTTGCACAAGGTTCCAAATCATACCATGTTCTCCGCGAAGATCAACTAGGTATCAAGTCCAAATCAAGTCGGCCCTTTGGACAGCAGCAAGCTTCCAGCATAAGATATGTATAAGGAGTACTGCTAGGTATTGAATAAACGGATTCCGCATTGAAATTTTCAAAGTTTAAGCGAAATTTTGGCTGGAAGGTTAAGGGAGAGTAGCACGTAAGCACATGTCGTACGAGTCGGTGAACTGTGGCGGCGGCTGTGAGGCTGCTTGAACGCACAAGTTTTGCTGCGCCTACTTATAATAAGTGTCTCGACGTCCCCGAATTATCACGTCTACTTTGAGGTGTTCGTAGATTCGTGACGCTCTACCAGGTTCAGTCTCGTACGGAAGCTCGGAACGGATAATAATCCAGAACAAGCGGGCCTGTAAATAGTAAAATACTTCAATGAAATGAAATAAGTAATGGTTCTAATCTCTATCTAATAACAAGTATGCGTATAAAATCATCAAGAATTATGAGCTTGCAACTAGGTACCCCGCTTGCCACGAATATGCCATGCCCAATACTGACAGAAGTAATACCAAATTACTTGTATTAGGGAGTATGGATGATGACTTCGACGTGTCCGTATTAGAACTCGAGGGAGCCCACCATCGGATTTCTGACCATAGAAGAGGTCCGAAGACAACGCATGCTGTCCAGAACTAGTGAAAACCAAGGATAAATGAGTAAGCTATATGAGACTGGGATTAAGAGTAAACGTACGACACGAATGCTCTTGAGTAGGAGATATGGATATTCGTCTATACGTGCGACGGCGTAAACGGGTTTCTCATCGTCGGCATAACCACTATGGTGGCCATTGCCGTTTGCGATGAGGGATCGTCGTTTAACGGGTCGGGGGTGGGTGAATAGCACCCATATAGCGTATAGAGCTACGGAGAAGAAGTGACGAGCAAGGAGCATCGGTGATTCGGCAACACTACATGAGAGTTAGTGAACACTCAAAGATATATAAAGCATTCTTACCCAGAAAGTAGTGAGACAGGACCATTTATGCATTCACCGCCCAGTTCAAAATATTTGAAACACCCAGTCCGTAGTATTTCGAGTTCCTCGCCTATGTGCAAATGAAGATGAGTGAAAGTCATCAAAACGATCAAGTGAGGGTGCCCACCATCAGCTCCGAACAAATCATATAAAGCAAAGCTCAGAATATTGACTGTCGATGAAAGTGGTTTCCGATTCCAATGCCATGACCCAAGCATACGTCTCACTTCTTCCCAATCTCCCAAATTATTCACCCTTGCCAGCATGTCTTTTAGCAAGACAACATCGTGGAGAGCGACGGTCATACCGCCGCCCGTTAATGGGTGACGCATATTCCACGCATCACCAACAAGGATGACACCGGCTTTGCTTTGTGGCGAGCCTTGTTTCACCGGTGGAAGGAAGGAGTTTGGCATTCGTCGTAGACGATCGTTGTTCAGAGCGTTTTGGATGGGAATGTGGAGAGCGGAGGGGAGTTGAGGGACGATGTTGGAAAGTATGTGTGACTATAGCGCAATATACGATAAGTTAGACAGTAATATAAAGTTGGATAGAAAATATACCTTCAAGTCGGAGGGGAGAGGCATCTTAACGTCGACAAGCATGCGGGTATCATGTTCAGAAATCTGATATAATAGTACAGGGCCGTATCCTTTAACCAATGCCACAGTACCATGTTGAGGTAGCGGTAACGTAGCATCCTTCAATATCACTCCAACGAACTGGCTTCTCGTTGTAGGCTTTGCGCCAGCTGGACCCATAACTTGATTCCGGAAATTCGATGAACTGCCATCTGCGATAATAACCAGGTCAGCGTAGAACTCGTATAACACCTCCGAGTCCTTCGTCCTAGCGCGTACTCCAACGACTCTAGTGGCATTCTCGATGAGCTCGGTTACAGTCGCCTCAATCACGTCGACGCCTTTTGCGCGTTTCGCTGCGGCTCGTAGTGTCATAACGAATCCACCATGATGAAAACTCCTTCCTTCATGTTTTCCCGGGTATGGTATCCTCACTGACTTCCCACTCTCGCAAACACAATACCCATGAACAGGAACCGCGTCAATCCCCTCCAGACACGACTCCAGCCTAAGCTGCCTCAAAGCCAGTACCCCACCAGGTTGCAGCAATTCGCCAACTATCCTATCCGGCTCCGCTAACGACCGTTCAAGCAAAGCGACTCGTAAAGGTTTTTCTCGAGGAATCGTTGAGAGCGCATGAGCCAAAGCCGAACCTGCTATACCTGCCCCGACAATCACGACGTCGTACTGAGATTTGACCATTATTCTCCAGGGTAGCGCAAAAATACGGAGGAGTATTGGGGCCTGGTAGAATACCTAGCGAGAGCTTTATGGAGACATTTAGGCGACGCTATATCAATATAGGGGACTTCAATTTTATTTCAAGTGGTACCATTCTACTAGGTCGGCAACCGCCGAGACCGCCGAGACCGCCGGACCTCCGCCTCGACAGGTCCAGCTGCCGCCGAGAACAATCAGGAGCTCGAAAATTCACGCCCATCAACGTCAGCTAACACTTACTTATCATTGCGGGCTCGTACGAGCACTATACACCACGAAATTGTCTGATTTTGCCTAATGATACCAATACATTGCTTTTTCAGCACGAAAAGTTCAGACGTTTGAAGAACAAACGGAGAAAACGAAATTAGCTTAGCTTCGAGTTCAATCTGAATCATCACTTTGGAACATATCCTCTGGTGGCTCTCTCAGAAGCACTGTTGATCCTTTTATCATCTCCAATGGTATAGATGTTGGAGCGTCACTGGCTCCGTAACGAGCCGCCGTGTTCGTGAAGTATGAATTCATCCACGAGTCGAGCTAACTGATTGGGGTACGGAGGTTATGTTTTCCCAAGTGTATCCGACGTTGACGTTGATGCCTGGAGATATTCGCCAGATCTCATTGCGTAGTCGCAGATGGCAAAGCTCAAGGAGAGACCATCCAACCAAGGAAGCGATATAACATATAATAACACAAGAAATTAAAAAAATCAAACATAACTATCGCTATCACTATCTAATAACCACAACAACCAGTCCATAGTGGGATATTTTTTTTACTCCTCGTCCTCAAACCGCAAGATTTGCGCATCTTCATCTACAGGCACATGTCTATACCCACGTCGACTCTTGAAGTTGAGTGCTGTCGATTCGAACCGCGATGACACCCACTCCCATGCAATCCCAGCAAGACCAAGCATAAACCAAGGAACAGACGCCAGTGTATCCAATACTCCTGATTCTCGGCGGCGATAGCCTCCGTCTCCTGGCAGCCGGATAGTCCTGTATATGCCATTCCCGTTTAGAACCACCAACTTGGATAAGTGAAGAAAGTCCTACGTACCCCCGAGCAAGACCGCTCTTGCGATAGAACCAATACGCGATCAAGGCAGTAAATCCGAAAGGTAGGCAGATCATCGTCATCCAGAAGAACCAGCTGTGACCACTGAATCCTGCGCAAATATGTTGCTTGCCACGATCAAGTCGGTCGCCACCCTCACAGCTGGAATACGGAATTTTACGATATGCCGTGCGTTCATACCAGTAGCCCGAGTCGTCAGTACAAGAGTCATCGTTGGGCAATGGTTCTGTGCCAGGGACTAGAACACAATCACCGTTTTCGTCTTTGATGTAGTTGAACTCGCTGTTATACCAACCCGCTTAGTTTTTCTGAGTCTACAGTCGAAGATAAGGGGTGCACACCATTCAAAGTCACTTCTGGTACATTCACAATTCTTGACGATGCGCTCGGCAGCCTTTGGCTGATTACCGACAACACAGTTTTTGTCCCGCACTCTTCGGTGGTAGAGAGTCTAGAGGGTGAGTGTAACGATGCGTTTCCGATAAAAGCTACACCAACACTTGCCTGTCTGCCGAATAAGCATCGTTCCTGTCGTTCTTCACTAGGACTCCACAACTCGAAGTCATCGTTGCCCGGATTCTCAACATTAAGCTCGCCTACAAAAAGTTGATCAACATCCACCAGAAAGTTCAAGAGAAAATAGACCAACATTTCTTCAACGTCAAGGCCGAGAAATCGACCTGTACGGCAACAGTGCTTGCCGACCGTGGATAATTTCCAAACAAGATAAACCTCCTGCTCGTATCCGACGGCACGGTCACAATCGACCTCACCCTTATCTTATCTTCCGTAAACTTATATTCGCGCCAATTCAAACCCTCATCGGTACTGAACAGAACGTGATTCGTCGGTTCTTCGTCGTTCGCCATGATCAAGATCGATCCCGAATCGCCAAACTCCCATAAGTGCGCATCCTTGTGGACCTCTTCCCATGTGAAACCAGCGTCTCGACTGAGGAAGGTATCGCTGTCAGTGTAACCTGCTAGGCGCTCTCCAACGTTACCAACGGCCATGATCAGACCGACGATGGATGGGCTGCTGTAGGTCGCCCTAGGATCGGCACGCTCGGTATATCCATGAACGTGTAGGGCGCAGGCCTGTTCACGGAATTAGCGACGAATGAGGAGCAGGCGACTTGGGGAGAACACCTACAGTCGTATCACAATCATATCTATTACCCAGAGAGTCTTTCGCAGGAGGCACTAAAGTTTTCCATGTGCCACCTGATGCACCACATATAAGTTATAACTTTGTTTCATCGTGGGTATGAACTCACCATCATTATGAGTAATCCTCGACTGCAAAGCCTTTCTTCCAGACACCATCGCCTCTTTGGCATTTCCTACTACATTGATGAGCGCGATACCATCGAGCCCAATCATCTTCTCAAAATCAACGTATCCCCGCTCATCACGATTGACGTTGTCGATGGCCAAACCAAAGTATGTCCCGTTGGAATTGGACTTGAGGATGCTACCCCAATAGGGGCTGGGCGGCTCGGACATAGTCATGTGAAGGAATAGTGACTTAGTGCTTGACTCGAGGACGGTGTAAGCCTGTGAACGATAAGGTCAAGGATATATGAAGTGAAAAATATGGAAGTATCCGTACGTGTGTTTCCGGATGCATGTTCGGAGGGAACCTGCCCGTGGCAAATTTGACGCCATCCAAAGAGACCTGAAGCTCGAGGGTTTTTCTCTCAGGCATCAACTACAGGTTCAAGTCAGTTACAGACTCGTCCCACTACATGCTCAAATACAACTCACCTCCGCAACAACCAAAAATTCTGAAAACTTGGCAAACCCAACGACATGCTCAAACAATACCTTCCTATCTCTGAAATACCTCGAACCACCAACTAACTGCAACGCATTATCCGGACCAAAGAACCTTTGTGACCCTTTCTTCTCTTTATAACTCTCGCATAGAATTTGCGTAGGGTCAGTGTGAAGCGCTGCGTCTTTTGCCCACGCACAGTTTCTCACGTAGTCCTCAATGAAATGCCAGCTTCGGCCATTATCTCTGGAGTATTGGGCCTCTGCGCGGCAACTGTTCCCGAGTTTGTCGCAGTCGCGATCCCCAGTCCAGATGAGGTAGTCGCTTTCAGGCTGGAAGCGAATGACTTGGGCGCGGAATGTGTTGGGCTCAGTAGGGGCCGTCAAAAGGTTCCAAGACCTGCCCGTATCGGTGGTATACCAGAACCTGTTACTATTGGTAATCAGGTAAGCACGATCGTTCGAGTATGTGTGGTGATAGAATGCAAGGAAGCGTTCATCAGGGAAAAGTTGTTTCCATGTGTAACCTTCATTGCTGGATTGCCACATCGAGTGATCCTCAAGGCGTACTAGGATGGTCTGCAATAAATATGAGAAAGTGCAAAGAAGGCATAGTAATAAACTACGTACAGTCGAGTCTTTGAAATAAGCATGCTGGACGATCCTCGAAGGGAATTCGAACTAGAACAGTATTTTAGGACACAAAGCAAGCAAACATCATATTTTACTCACGGTTTGGTGGGTGACTTCGCCTTCGGGAGGTTGTGCTAATAAACAGCATGTTAGCAAACCCGCACATTTGTAAAGACGTCGTCAACTTACCTTGCGAACACTTCTTATCGACTTTCTCATCCTTCTTCAGACCGCCAACACAAGTATTCCCAGGTATTTTCCTCCATCCAGACGATCCTTTATACGTTTGATCTGGGTCGCCCGTGCACACGCCAGCAGGAATAGGTTCGGGACCAACAGGCACACACTCTTTACCGTTTCGTACGAAGTTATAATCACTGCCGGAGTAAAGTCATTAAAGCACAGATGACATCCAGGGAAAGGAGGTCACCATTCATAATCGTCGTCGCCACATTCGCAATTCTCATCATGTTCAACGGGATCGTCGAATTTATCCCCAACATAACAATCTGCGTCGGCCTTGCGTCGTTTATACCATTGCTGCCGGAAAGCAAAGTTGTTAGAAACGTTTTTGAACACACCGTAAAATGTCCACAAACCTTATGTCCCATGATACACTCATTGTCCTTCGACGTCCTCGCATACCATTTCTCAAAATCGCGCTCTTCACACTTGCGTTTCCGTGTGTTGGCGAAATCGAGGAAGACAATGCAGAATCGACCGGTTTCGGGAGTTTGGTCCTTACGAGCCACTTGCCCGAGTAACAAGAATTTTTGTGATGTGGAGTCGGGGATGGTGGTGAGTGCCCGAGCACGGAGTCGGACACCGAGGTTGTACTCTTGCCTATTCATCAATCAGTTTGAAATTCCATAGGTAAGACAATAACAGAGATGATGCATACCAAGATTTACCGAGATCAGTCGAATACCTCACAGCATCCACACCTTCCTCATCATTTACAGCAACCAGAATACTCCCTGAATCACCGAACTCGTACTTATGAGCGTCCCTTCGAACCATCTTCCACGTCACCCCGGCATCCGTACTGATGAACGTGTCACACTCCTCGTATGGTAGCAAATGCTTGCCAATAGAGCCCACACCCATAACTATACCAGGTGCTGGGGAGGAGAAGATGCGACCGAAGTTGTGGGGAGTGGTGACGGAATGCAGATGAAGGGAACATTCATCGGCATCGGAGGGGTCGCACCCAACACGGTTGCCTTCGTCGTCCGAACGTGGTGCACGGATTGAGTGCCATGACCGTCCGTCGTCGAATGTAATCATTGACTTGATCTGTTTGCGCGCGTTACGTCCTTCGACCTCCTCTGCGTTCAGCACTACATTCGCGATACCGACTCCGTCGACGCCATATATCCTCTCGTAGTCAACAAAGCCCATTTCGTTACGGTTCGTGTTACTCAAGCTCTCCACGAAAAACGTCCCGTTCGAGTTACTGACAAATAATGTTCCGATGGCACCTTTGTCCTGGAGAACTACGTCTACGGCGAGCGAGTGTGTCGTCGACTCGAGCATCGTATACGCGTTCTCCCGCAATTGAGCAGAGGAAGCATGCGGGAACTGCGCCTTCGCCCATGTCTTTGTATCCACCGTTACATACAAATGCATCTCTCCTTCGTTATCTGGCGAACGCAACGCAACTACAGCGAATTTGGACACGATGGCAAACGCTATCACGCCTCTCGCGTTGCGCCCAATTCCCAGATCCTCGACTTTGGTCTCGCTCTCAAAGAAGTCTGTAGAGGAGTAGAGACGTGAGGAGGAGAGCGTATGACCATGCGAAGTGCCCTTGGAGTCGAATGCAATGCAGTAGATAAGGTCGCTGTGTGCGTCGTGTTTAAAGTCTTTGCTGCTATGCGCAAATTGGCACCGACTGGTTTCTTTGAGAAGTAACTTTGCCTCGGATGAGAATGCGTCTTTGGTGTAGTACGTCTGGGCAACATATTTGTGAGTAATCAAGGAGGGTGCTCGTGTGATGCACTCACTTCGTCATGACAGGTGGACGAGAATATACCCCTGTGTTCGCATACGGTACCTTGGTATAGTATATGACCATACTTTTGGGGGTCAGAGTGGAACGAGAGCGGTTTCGAAACCAATGCGGGGTAGATAGGCATTTCGAACGACTGCCATGATCTCCCTCGGTCAGCAGTCCGATAGTGCTTCTTGTCTTTCGTCAAGATGAATGCCTACAATGCCAGAGTCAGAAGAACGTAAAATCCAATATGTTCTGACTCACATATTGGTTGTGGAATGGGTGTGGCACTATCATTGTCGCAACACCCTTGGGCACTCCCTCCGCTGGTTTCCATGTTTTCCCCTCGTCCGGCGACACATAGACCATGCCATCTATCACGTCATGGTACAAAGCAACCTGATATTATGTTCATATGTGCCCCATGTGGTACGCGTGACGAAACTTACTTCGGTATCTTCGAAGAAGAACAGGCCAGCTGGAAGATTTCGAAACGGGGTAATTGTATGGGTTGGTTTCTGTGCAAGTACTGCACAGAATGTCCAGAGTAGTGTGAGCAGCGATGCCCAATGTCGAATTATCATGGTGGTTGAGGACACGTAGCCCAACGTCGCGCAGCACAGCGACGGCGCCGAATAAGTGAATTACTCCCGTTTTGGTGTAACCCCTTGATATGCTGACGTACACATCTTACGTAATCACATCCTTGCTCGTTTTTCAAACTGTTCAACAGTCAACTAGTCAACTTCTGCCGAAAATTGCTCCTTGTGCTGATGCGCGGCGAGAACTAATCAGCATTCTGCCATTAGTGACATACTAACTCTAGGCCCTTCCCGTTGAGAGGTGCTTCCAATGCCGTAGCTTGGTATTGTCTCTTCAATTCAGCCTCTTTCCTCCCCAGTGAGCAGCATGATGCACCGAAGAGGTGTTTCCAGCTACTTCTTTTGCTTGGTGGGGGTCCTTCACACCCGACCATGCTCAAAGTATCTATAGCTACAGAACGAAGCCTGATAAGGTATTGTTCCATCAATTGGGCGGCGTTTATAAGGTTTATTTTGATTCAGGATAGTATGTTTGTTCCTCTATGTCAAGACTTGACGCTCCCATCCTTATGGACATCCTTGGCTTCTACCAGGCCTCTTTTAATTCATTCATTCTACTGTAGCCTCCGAAATGAAAATGCAATCGAGCATCTTTCAGGCATCTTTCTGCATTGCCAGGAATCTCATTGTTCCACTCGAGGGTCAAGAAGATGCAAGGTCGATTACGGAAGTCTTCATGATCCCATACAGAACTTGTCATTGGCGATTCACACAAAATTGGTCAATTGGTATGTAGATACCGACGGATGTGCCATGACAACACTTCTACCCCTCACTCCAATATCGTCAGCTGACGTGCGGATTACTTATATTCCTGATGCATCGGAATATGTTCTTCACTGTCATGGCTGGACATCATTTAAAGGACGCGTGCTAGATTCATGGTTATTCAATAACTATTACCCAAATGTCGGGCAGCAAGCAAAACATTCTCCTTACTGGCGCTTCAGGTACCTTGATTCGAACTGATATCTGGCTTTGCAATTCTAACGATACTGTTTGTAGGTTACATCGGTGGTTCAGTGCTTCATCGACTTCTTGAACATCGGCTCCGCGATAACTTCATTATAACTGCATTTATTCGATCACCTGAGAAGGCGAAGAAGCTGGAATCCTTCGGAATCAGGACGATTGTCGGTTCTCACGATGACCTAGGCCTCCTGAAGGATGCAGCATCCGATGCGGACGTAGTTTTTTCATGCGTAAGAGTGTCGAGAGGGTACGACTCGGGTCTGACGGCGTTTTCCTCAGGCAGAGGCTGGTCATGTTGGAGCTGCGCAAGCCATCCTGGACGGGCTGAAAGCGCGATACCAAACTACTGGAAAGATTTCGTCCCTCATTCGCACGGTAACTAATAATTTAATCCACTCCTTCAATCTACTAATTGCCACACTCATCACGACCTCAACGCCCATAGTCCGGCAGTGGTAAGCCTTCTTTTCTTTTACCAAGTTCACAAGCATAAGTATTTGAATACTAGCTTGCTTCCTTGACGGTGCTATGGGTAAGCATTCGGACGGCCCTATCTACAGCGACCTGAATCCCGAGGCTATCGATGCATTACCACCTACCGCACTTCATAGAAACGTTGATAGCATACTCCTGGCCGCAGACGATGAGGGTATGACTCCTTTTTGATTTCGTTGACCTCTTCCTCATGAACTCCTTGAAGGGTACGTGAAGGTGTATGTCGTGTTACCCGCATTCGTGTATGGGGTGGCCAAAAGTCCTCTGGTAGATGCAGGCATACAAAACCCTATCACAGTCATATGGCCGCTATTTCTTGCAGCTGCCATTGATCGTAAGCAAGTAGGTATGGTTGGAGAAGGCAAAAACATCAGCGTGAGCGTACACATCGACGACTGTGAGCGCACCGTTTTCGTCAACTATACGCCCATGGTGTGCTGATGCTTGAGTTATTAGTGGCTCAGTTCTACATCACGCTTTTCAACGCTATTCTCGCCGGAGACGCAATCGGTCATGGCCATAATGGTTACTACATCCTCGAAAATTGCCGCATTACAGCGGCTGAACTGGCGGGTGCAATAGGTCGCGCACTATTCGATCTCGGCTTGACAAGTACCGATATTCCTAGTTCCTACACAGAGGATGAACTGGTCAAATACTTCGGAGTATGCCACTCTTTCGAATATCTGGCTCAAGCAGTGGCTCTAGACTGATTGTACCTAACCCATGCACAGCCGATCGGAAGTGCCCTTGGTGGTAATGTCCTAGTTCGATCAGAACGAAGCCGTTCGATTGGCTGGGTACCTTCCAAGACGACAAGGGATTTACTGGATAGCATCAAGGAAGACGTCGAAGCAGCGGTTAAACTGCACGGTGTATTGAAGTCTGCGTGAAGTAAAATTTACTCTACGATGCACTGCACCTATCAATGGTCACAAGGAGAAGCCGAACCGTCGAAAGAAGGGTATAGATTGACGCAGTCGCATGTTCATACTATTTATATCAAGGAAAATGAGTCACCATTCCTAGTTATCGCAATTGTCGCACAGAACAGTGATCCAGAGCCGATAGTTCTGGCGCGATAAGGCCTAAAGAGGCCTAAAGCTTAAGCTCAAGGCCTGCCAACATCTTTCTCGCAGTGGACTTGGTGGCTGAGGCAATTCTTTCCCACGAAAATGTGGGGTTGATTCTTGAACTTGAAGTTTGAACGTTTGAACGTTTGAACGCTTCAACTAAATCATGAAAAGTTGACTCGCTCTTTCACTCGTTAAATAAAGCGGTGAACTACAATGCTGGCCTGTATCCCACATACGCTACTCCACGAACGTCGAAAACAAATTCATTCAACTGTATATTTTTTCCAGGTTGGTGGCCTGTTACTTACAGGAACGGTAAGCAATTGTCCGACTGAGACGCGTACATAATTGATAGCGTAATTTGATCAACTCTACGTAGTTCACTTTGACGCGTGCAACGTTATTTGCGTGTGGTTGCCATGTCTCCAGCAAAGATATATGCTTATCAGAGACAGTTTTAAACTCTTGCTGAACTCGAGCTTGCGATGAAGTATCCGGATACTATCGTTAAACGGATATGGGATGATTAGAAGAAACGGTGACTTTCCTGGAACATTATGCATTCATTATGAGCCAGCCTGCCCGCGTACTTGCCGTAGTGCCCGCCGCCAAGTATTCCGAGTAAGCATCTGTTATCTTCCAAGTTAGATGACTTAGCAGCTTACAAACATGCACATAACTCATCCCCATCAATATAGGAAATTTGCGTAGCGATATTGCGACATTTCTAGTCAAGCGACCTATCAGCAGTATTGTCTGAATAATCTGTTAGGACTTATTCCCTGGATAGGTCTTTGCTATTCTATTTTTCCTCCTAGCCGTGCTTCCTGGCTGACCATAACCAAGGTACTATGACTAACTCCCGTTTCGGATTTCACGCAAACTCATCCAGGTTGCCCTTGAAGCTTGAGGGCGCAAGCACTCTGTATCGGCAAGTTCTATGCTTACTCACTCGCCTCCTCAGTTTCTCACCGACTCACACGTCGGCTCAATCTGACCAAGACCTAGTAAAATTCGAGTATAAAACCCTTGTCAATCCTCTCACCGGACCTAACGTTCACAACTGATAATATGGCGAACTTCACTACTTTGTTTCAGCTCTTGATCCTCTCCTTCTCATATATACGGCTAACTCAGTCGAAGATATTGAAATCTAGCTCAGAGATTTCTCCTGAGTATGATTTCGTGGTCGTCGGTGGTGAGGCTTAGATTGCTGAATTAGATCACATTCTTGACATTGGTTATTGTTTATCAGGTGGTGTCGCCGGCGATGTCATTGCAAATAGGTTGACAGAAGATCCTAATGTCACTGTATTGGTCGTCGAAGCCGGAGGACCGTAAGCCAACCTCATCGTATCTTGATATACCAGTTGGATGACGATAATCATTTAGCAATGAAGGTGTACTTAACTTGGAAGTCCCATTCTTGTTCCCGAATAACTATGGGGGACGGTTCACTTGGAATTCGACGACGACTCCGCAAATTGGCCTGGGGGGCCGGATTGTTACATTCCTCCGAGGCTACGTTCTAGGCGGAAGCTCTTCGATGAGTACGTGAAACAATAATACCTCGTTCCCCTTCTGATATTCCTACCCATGTAGATGGTATGATCCATACAAGGGGCTCGTCCGAAGACTACGATAAGATTGCTCAGCTTACCGATGATCAGGGTTGGTCTTGGGACTCCATTCAGCCGTACATTCGAAAGGTAGTCTTTTCAATTCTGTGCATTTTGTGTATTCAAACAGACGTAACTTGGAATAGATGGAACGATTTTCACGTCCTGCCGATAATCATAACACTACAGGTCAATTCGACCCCTCTGCGCATGGCTTCGATGGCATGACGTCAATTAGCCTCCCTGGATTCCCTCGAGCCATAGATGAAAAGGTGATTCAGACAACGCGAGAAAATCCGGCGTTTCCTTTCAATCTGGACATGAATGCTGGGAACCCCCTTGGTATCGGTGAGCTTTGTGTTGAGTTCAGAGATTATTCAAGATTTGAACTTCGCTGTCTTAGGTTGGATGCAGGCAACGATCACCTCCAGCGGAAGACGTGACAGCGCAGCAACTTCGTACCTAGGATCCAGTTTCATTGGACGGCCCAACTTGCATGTCTTGTTGAACAACCAGGTCACTCGTCTGACATCTGTGAATAATACCTTTAGAACTGTGGAATTTGTGCAAAGGATCGACGGTAGAGCAATATTTTCCCAGTCTATGTCCTTTTCTCACCCACACTTGACAGGTGTTACTGGGCCGAATTCGACCGTGGATGCGAAGAAAGAAATCATCCTGTCAGCAGGCGTCATCGGCACTCCTCACCTCCTCCTTCATTCTGGCATCGGTGATAGAGACGTACTGTCTTCTCTTGGTATCCATACAGTACAGCACTTGCCGAGTGTTGGCCAGAACTTGACCGACCATCCATTGACATTCAATGCATGGTTTGTCAATTCCACTGACACATTCGAGAGAGTAACTCAGAACGAAACACTTTTGGCGGAGCAATTGGACCTATGGCAGCGTACTGGAACGGGTTTCCTAACCACTTCCAGAGCGAATCATCTTGGCTGGCTGCGTCTTCCAAGCAATGCGACGATCTTCAATACTGTGGCTGACCCGGCTTCTGGACCACACACTCCACACTTTGAACTCATCATATCCGTGAGGCACTTGTGCATCGATGCACATGAACGACTAATTTATTATTCAGAACGGTGTTCCGTTTGATCCACCCTCAACCGGCAACTTTATCAGTATCGGCACATCTGTCACTGCGCCAGCGTCTCGTGAGTACATTGGAACACACTTCTAGCGCATGCATATACTTAGGACATTGACGCACTAGGGGGGTCGGTCACCTGGAACTCGAGCAATCCGTTGGATCAGCCCTTGATTGATCTCAACTTGCTAGGGCATGAGTTTGATCGTGTCGCCATGCGTGAAGCTTTACGGTCCGCTCGACGCTTCCTCGATTCACCTGCGTGGAACGGATACGTCCTTGATCCACTTGGAGATTTAGCGTCAGTCGACCTCAATGACGATGAGCAGGTTGATAACTATTTCCGGGCGAACGGAGATTCAGGCTATCATGCGGTAGGAACTGCATCTATGTCTCCAAAGGGTGCATCTTGGGGAGTCACGGATCCTGACTTGAAAGTCAAAGGCGTCAATGGTCTACGCATTGTTGATGCGTCGGTTATTGTTGAGTATTTTTCTTCTATATATATCGACATAGTTAATCATTCATAATGACCGCTCTCTTTCAGCCTCACGTACCGTCTGCACATATACAAGAAAGCGTCTATATAATTGCGGAACGGGCTGCTGATGTGATCAAAGCAGCATGGGGAAATGCTGCGTAAATTAATTTAGTGCTATATTCCAAGAAAGTTTGCTAGGGTTGTCCTGCTGCAGGAATGTTCATTCCTTTTGTGAAAGTAATAAGTCTGTATGCACCGTATATCACACGACAATGATTATCGATAAGTGCCTTCTCCAGCACAGACGGAGAGGTCTGTTCAAGAGATAGTTCCTGAGTTTCCAGTATGTCTGGTTGAGAAAAGCTTCATATTTGGATTCATCGAACAGTCTGAGTCTAGTGCGGGATCTCAAACCGAGGTACCTGCAGAGGCCAAGGACATCCTTTGGTAGAGCAACAAAGCGTTGTATCCAGCGTGCTTGAGATGGAGTGGTAACTCCCAGAACTAAGCGCCGATGAGATGATCATGGTGCGCGCCGTGTCGTCTCATTGAGTCATACTGCGATCTCAGCATAAATCCTCAATATAAATGTTCAACATTTCTCGGATGGGTAACTCCGCGCTTTAGCCTTCATATCCACAGAGCCTAGGCTGAATCAGTGGGTCGACGCTGGAGAAGTGAGAAGAGTATATTTGCTAGGCATCAAGTTGGAAGTAGCCACCTATTTAGCAGATCAGCGCAGTATTGGCGCATGGGTATTCATATGTGAGCAACCTCGTACTTCCTATATTAGCATACTGCCTAGCTCTGTACTGTATATGAGCAAAGATAAGACGAATTCGACCCAAAATGGTTCTTGTGACTAGTGAATCTAATGATTCTCGTGGGATTGAACCTTTTAGCTCACGATTATCATCTTGGACTTCGCAGAACTGATATTTTGCTACGATGGGTACAACGTCCATATAACCTGGTGCATTTGAGAATAAGGAAGTTGAGCCGAGTTTGAGCGGCAATTTATTGTTCCTTTTTTCCATTTTCCCTTGGATTGAAATGAGCAACGAATCTGCTGCTGCAACTTCTTCAAATTCGAACGAACCCCAGTGGGGTCGAGGTGATATTCGCTCTTTATCACCGTATTCTAAATCTGATGGTCTTCGAAAGTATTGATTTGTGGGGGGATAGACTGGTATGTAAAGCTTAACAACCCCGACTTACCGGCGGCTGCTTCAATACATGTTCTAGGACAAAATTAGGCCGCAAAGAACGCGGCGGCAAAAGCGAAGCACCTTCACAGCTGTAAGTTTGCGATTTAACATCATCTCCACTTTCAGACGTCTTAAGTATCTACGAATTTCTGAACCACATCATTTCGAACCATCATGTACGGCTTCGCTACAGGAACCAGGACCTTCTTGAACCACACATTCTTCGATCTTTAAGCAACGTAAAAGCGGTCTCAATACATACTTCGTGCTGCGGGTGCCATTTCATCGTTTTGGACATCGAGGGTAATGCGTGGTTATTTGGGAGGAATGGGTTCTCAGCGTTAGGAGTTGCGGGTGAGGATGCGGTTTCGGAGAATGCTCCAAGGCGGGTGAAAGCGACGGAGTTGGGCGCACCGAAGGGGACTAAATTCGTACACGCGGCGTGTGATAGGAACCATTCATTGCTGGTTGGTAGTAACGGACAGGTATGGAGTGCAGGTGCGAACAACGTAGGACAAGTGAGTTGGTCACTCTCTTAGAGTGAAACGGTAGTAAATTTGTGTGCGTAATCCTACATACAGTGCGGTCATCCTCAATGTTCCGAGATTCCGGCTTTCAAACCGGTGAACGGCTTCACTCATGAAGGCAATAAGGAGGAAATAATACAGGTTGTAGCTGGAATCAACTTTTCTATTTGCTTGGCAAAATCGGGTAAAGGTGTGTCGCACTATGTATGGTGAAAATTTTGCAATGAACCCTCTGCTTTCCCACTTTAGTCTTTGCATTTGGTAGCGCTGAGAAAGGTCAGCTAGGAAATGGCAATACGGGGGAACGTATTATGACCGGAAACAAGACGGTATTCGACGTTCATTCGGAACCAAGTGGGGACTTCGTCATCATTCGTTCGCCGGAGTTGACTAACATCTTCCTCGTCTAGTCCTAGTTAAAGAACTGCTAGGGAAAGATATTGTACAAATCGCTTGTGGGCAGCAGCACACCATCGCACTTGACTCGAAGGGGTAAGTTACTACTTTGCGCTGAGCGAGTGACGTCTGATTCTAGTGCTTCTAGCGTCGTATATGTATGGGGCTATAATGGCTACTGTAGACTTGGTTTGGGCAACCAAGTAGATGCTCTCAAACCCAAGCCCGTGCCTCAGGTACGTTCTCAGTGTATGACTCGGGTCTCGCGTCGTTGAACGCCCGCATCGTACAGTTTGCCGGACCAAACGTGGCTACTATGGGCGCCTTGGTTGCTGCCGGTCCTTCAAACTCAGTAGTTGTTGACAAGCAAGGCATGTATTGGATGGCTGGGAAGGTAAATATATCTTCATGTCCTTGTGGAATGACCGCCCTGACGAATGTATTGTCCAGTGGAAGAATAGTGGTGATGGTATGAATCTTTCTTAGCTCCGCTATGTTAGCTTCGCTCACTAAGACCACCAGGATCTAGCGGGTCCCCGTACTCATCCTTCCGATACATGCCAGACATAATGTATGTTTTCCAGTCTTTTCCTCATCCGTCTCATATTAATTTCGGACGACCTTGCAGGGGTTGCAAAATCTCCCGAGCTACATCCGGAGGAGTTACCCACTGGGCGCTATCAACTGACGACGATGGCAGCATCATGACAATAACTTGGGGACAGAATGCCAGTAATGGTATGGTCGAACTTTCTCGCTCCAAGTGGATTTCTCATTCTCTTCGCAGGTGAACTTGGGCTTGGACCAGACGAACCGAAAAGTGCTACCAAACCTACACGCAATAATATGCTCAACGGTATCGAAGTCTTTGAGTATGTTTTCCATTCTCTCCTTCGTCCACTGTTATACAGATGATCACTTGCTTGTTTAGCATTGCCGCCGGGCAAAATACGACGCTATTCCTAGCAAAACCTAACGAGAAGCTATCTGACTTGCCTCGGCACCCGCTCGACCTTGAAGCCCCTGAGCTTTGCCTTGAATGTAATAAAGATAACGGCGAAGACGACCCTCCACTTGAATGCGAAAAGGTTTGCTCCTTCTGCCTTCTAGTTGTTTTCTTATTTTAACTTGGGCTGATATTGATGGTGGTATGACATCAAGTGCGATGGTCCATATCACCTTAAATGCCTTGACCCTCCCCTAGATGCCGTTCCGGAAGGAGAGTGGTTCTGCCCTGAATGTATCAACGATCCGGGTGCACCGATAGTTCCTCACTCCCAGAAGAAGGCCAAGAAGAGTAGATCCAAGGCACAGTCTAAAGCATCCGAAGAAGTTGGAGACATGGAGCAGGATGATGGAGAAGCCGAAGAAGAAACGGAAACGGGGACTAAACGGAAGGCGCCGCCGAAAACCAAAGCCGGAGGTAAGTTGGGCGTCTGGCAGCTGGTGTGTATGTTTACCTTTACTCATCGGTGAATTAGCGAAAAAGAAGAGAAACTAGGAATGGCGGTTAGATTATGATAATTATTAGGCCGGGCTTATTTCTTATTTAGCTCCCTTGTGCCATATGCAAGCATATTTGTGGCCATCGCCTACCAATTGTTGTAATTATTCGACCGTTGTATAGCTCCAGCCCCTCCGTTGTGCTATCTTTACATGTTTCATTGGTTATGTTTTTATTGACTGGCTCTTCCGGTTTCTCTTATATGTCTGTTATAGCCTGGAGGTAAGACTCGGAATGGCTGATCAGCGAGTACTTTCAGTTTCCTTCGGATTTCCTACCCCTGGAGCCATTCGCTAACCAGAATTATTGGAAGGCTCCTCCTGGTGAGTCGTAATGTAGTAGTAGCGCACCGATAGATCATGCCTAAAGCTCTCGACGACCGAGGTCTCCTGAGGTCTGAAAACGTCCGTTAACGGGCGAGACATGTTTTTGAAACCGATTATGAGTGCAATCCATAACGGGGTTGCTCTGCTTGAATGACGGTGAAGAAACTTATAATATAGGCAAATCTAACGTTCAAAACATGTATCAGGTCGGTGATATGCCAAGTACACATATTAGCGGGCACAGTCGAACTCAAATGTCGTATCAGCGTCAATACATGCTTAAGTGAAGCTGAGCTTTCGAGCACAAATAATTCTACAAGGTAACACTGTTTCGGACCATTCCCGTAGTGCTGGGTGACCTAGAAACAGGGCACTTTATGTTCACAAAAGAAAATTCAAGACCAATTTGTCTGAAGGAGTTGACGATGGAGCCTGAGCGCGATAGTCGCCAATCTGCCATGCTTAGATAAGCTTGATCAGTTACCTAAACCACACGGGTATATTTTTCCCAAGATTGACCCTATCGTACGAGATGTTGGAGAAAAAATCAGGCAATCCCTTTCAGCCGAAGCTTAACCTTGGTTTCCTTCCAAGCTCATCATCTCCAACCGGCTAGCACAGAGCTTGTTCTCAACTCCTTTTCAGCTCTTAAATATCGCCGACTTGCTCAGTTCCGTGTAGAAACCAAACTACGACCACCTGCCGACCATGGGGTTCACGTCGATGCTCACTTTGTTACTTACCCATCCTTTGGAGTTCAGAACTTTGGTCCAATTTTACTTGTATTATGAGCAGAAACGAGATATTACTTCGATGCAGGAGCACCCGACGTCTGGTTGGGATAGAAAGTCGATGCGACGTTGTTGGGAGTTCCTGGACATGACAAGCCGAAGTTTTTCAGCTGTCATTAAAGAGTTGGAAGGCGACCTGGCCAGAACAGTAAGCTGATACACCCTATTATAGAGATTTTACGTGTTGACATGACTGCTAGGTTTGTTTATTCTACCTCGTTTTAAGGGGTCTTGATACCATTGAGGACGATATGACGATACCCGATGAAGTTAAACAGCCATTATTACGATCATTTCATGAAAAGACCATTACACCTGGATGGAAATTCGATGGTAACGGACCTGAGGAGAAAGACCGACAACTTCTCATAGAATATGATACGGTCGTTGAAGAAGTCAACCGTCTCCCATCAGAGTATGTGTCTTTCTCATGCCTAGTCTCAATACATCTAATCATAATGCACAAAGGTACCGGGCTGTGATACTTTCTATTTGCGAGAAAATGGCCATGGGTATGGCAGACTACGCACACAAGGCGGCAACAACCGGTTCGATATACCTTGAGACCATCGAAGAGTACGACCTTTACTGCCACTACGTCGCTGGCTTGGTCGGCGAAGGCCTTTCCGGCCTCTTCTCCGCTTCGAAAAAAGAAGCGCCTTGGCTCAAGGACCAACTCGAACTCTCCAACTCCACAGGTTTACTTCTCCAAAAAACCAACATCATCCGTGATTACCGAGAAGATATCGAAGAACATAGGTATTTCTGGCCAAGGGAGATATGGGGTAGACCCGAATATGGGTTCAAGGAGATGAAGGAGATGTGTTTGTGGGATGGGGAGAAGGGGGAGGATGTTAAGAAGAGAGCTCTTTGGGCTTTGAGCGGTATGGTTGTTGATGCTTTGAGGCATGCGACGGATTCGCTGGATTATCTGAGGGTGCTCAAGAACCAGAGTGTATTCAACTTTTGTGCGATACCGCAGACGATGGCCATGGCGACTCTGGAGCTTTGCTTTATGAATCCAGCTGTGTTCCAACGGAACATCAAGATTCGCAAAGCCGAAGCTGCTTCGGTATGTCATTTATCATACATTTCTACTTGTATCGCTGAGCTGATAAAATATTCATGTAGCTCATTATGCGGTCGACGAACCCCCGAGAGGTAGCCTACATCTTCCGAGACTATGCCCGAAAGATACACGATAAAGCCATCCCCGAAGACCCCAACTTCCTCCGTATATCCGTCGCCTGCGGAAAGATCGAGCAATGGTGCGAACACCATTACCCATCCTTCATCCGCATAATCCAATCCAACACCGGCGGCGGCGCTACACCCGTATTCAACGAAGCCGATGCACGAACGCGTATTGTCCATTTGACTGAACAGCAGGATAAGACGTTGGCGATGAAGAAGCGGGAAGAGGATATCAGGAATGGGATTAGGACGAAGGAGAATGGACCGAGGGTGCAGGAAGGCACTCACTGGGAGGTGTTTATGTATGTGGGAGCTGCTATGGCGATGTTTGGGCTTTTGTCGCTGGGCGTTATATATACAGTCCTGTATTTCGCGTGATGGCTGGTGTAGAGAAAGCTGGAGGACATGGGGTTTGGTTATTCTGGGCTGTATTCATCCCAATATGTTATAAGTACGCTACTTATCTTTTTTTTTTTCGAAGAGGACCTATTCTTGGTACTATCCTTTGTATCATTCTGAGCACTACATACACTTATGTCCAACGCAGAGCTTCGTAAAGCCCCTATTTGAAACATACTCCCCTCCACCGATTAGGTAATCTTTTTCATCAGCTTCTACCACCACCATGGACACCTTATTATCCCCTCCTGCGCGTCTACAACCCGTTTCTTCGACTCCAATAACCTCCAAAAGCGCCAGAGCACATATAGATCGTTTTCTCAATGATTACCAAGCTCGAAGCATAGGCGCGAATGCAGCAGATACAGCGCTTGTGGTACAGCTGCAAAAATTGAGTGCGGCTCTTCAGGAGGAACGACAGCGAAGGAGAGCTGGGAAGGTTGGTTGAGATGTAGGGGCGGTAGGTCGGTGTTGTACGTTCTGTGGAGATTTGGGTAAACTGATTTGTGTTGCTTAGTTGTTAGTTTTTACGTTTGATGATCGGACCAGTTAGTATCCCGCGTGCCGCGTATTGGACACGGGTCTTGTACTCAATATTGAATATATCGCTGGCAGATTCTACCGAAATCCAGACAACCGTCGGACGTGACTACGTCATCTTTACGAGCTATTCTTTGCATGTCATCGCCGAACTCGATTTTCTTGTATTGCGTATTTCGTCGGCAATCCTGCTATCGTGACCGAACGGAGGTATTTTCAAATAGATAGATATATACGACCGTCGGTTGTCGGACACCGACCGAGCTGGGTATCTTCTCGTCATAGCGCTCTCAAGCCTGCCGTTCAAGGAGTTCGGTGAACCTCTATACGCGTAGCCTCCGATGTTATCGCTAGGCATCAAACATTGCGCAGTGTTTCACAATTAATTTAACAGAGCTTACAATGGGCTTTACGGACATACTTGTTGATTGGTTATTGTCAACCCCATCAACTTATCGAACCTACCCTCGATGATAACGAGCTTTCGCGCCGAGTTGATCCTGATACAGCAATGATTTCCATTTTGATTATTGGCAATGAATCATTTGGATGCGAAGCTGTTTCGACTAATCATATCCTCGGTGCTCTTGCCACCGAGCGTTAGGGTTGAAGAGGTCGTGCCCAAGCATGGTGGTTCAATTGTGAGAATGCTTCATATGATTACTGATGCATACAAGATACCATTTCAATATTGTACGTTGAATGATTATTATCGACGCGCACGTCAACCGAAGGACATACCCGCCGCCGGGATAGTCGGTTGAAGGAATCGTTTAGCGCTACGTCCGCTCGACTCGTATGAACTTTTGTTCCGCTTCTACGAAGAGGTCTGCATGTTGGCAGGAATCCGCGAGAACCCGGATACGTCGCTCATTTAACCCTTGTCTCACCCTTACTTGGACTGCTGTTACCAGGGTTCATAAACATAACTGTGAAAAGGTTAATCCTGTATAGTCTCTTGACATAGTCCACATAAGTAGAAACAAAAGTTAAATCGTTGAGATACCCTGGAGGCAACTTAGATCACCGGTCAAGGCCGACTTGCCCTAATAGCTTCAGCGTATTCTATCCACTGCAACTCGGTTAGCGTTTTTGCCTCGGTTGCGTGAGTAAAGGCTCTGCCAGACTTATAAGTACTTTTGTTTCTATCGAAAGCTAGGCCTAGGTTTCAAACTTTACACGACGTGGGAGTGGTCCGAGTAGACTAATCTTTCATGTGTAAGCTAAATTAACTACGGATGATGTACCACGATGACTTGAATATCTGTGTTTCCCACTTCAAGGGTCTGCTAAGGTCTTCGCGGTAGAACGGATGCAACTGGTCGGAATCTCGAAGCAGTGAGATCGAATATAACCAAAACGTGAGATCGATAGGCTTTCGCTAATTTCAGCATAATTAGGGTATACTGGGTACGTCCTAATCGTCTGTTCCGGGTCGTGGCAACTAACGGGGTCTTCGAGACTCTCGCAGTCAGTTGCGTATGGGAGTTCATCATCACCCTTACGGATTGGACCCAGCGGCGGGCTGAACTGTTTATCCTCGTCTTCTGTTAGATCGGAAGCTAGCTTCTTTTCGATATGTGAAGTCATGAAATCACAATGTAGGGCTACCAGATCAACGGCGGTATCCTCGGAATGTTGCGACGCCCCGAAAAAATCCCCGCCTTCTCCTTCAGAACCCACGCTGTCGTCGTCGGTATTCACTTCGCTATCATCATCTGAATCATCGAATAGAGTTTCTAGATCAACCTCGTTAAACCGTTTGGCTAAGTCTTGCAGACCGAGTTCTTCCATGATTTTGACCCTGGCCATAAGAGGCAGCTTATCCAGATCTGAACCATCCAAGCTGGCATAGCCTCTCTCGTGCGTGGATCGTTGGGACGCGTCCATGGAATATCTGATTTGAAGGAATTTGTTCGGGTGGCTGGAAGAACGCGCAAGTTGTTAAGTTTCGTCGGTGCCACATTACGCCACAGAGTTTTGAGAATGCTAGCCGGTACATGGTCCAACCTGCGTAGATCACGTTCTTGTGACATGTGGCTTCCACCATAGAATAGTGGCAGAATTTCTACCAAAAGATGAGTCTCTGGCCAATGTCATAGACGTCGATGACTTCCGAAGAGACGATGGATAATTTTGTGAAAAGTAATACGACGGAATACCGAACGGTTGAGCCTCAAACCGCTCGGGTATCCCCGATGAAGAAATTGAGCGCTTGGGCCTGCGAGCGCTTATTCAATCTACCTCCAGCTTCTAGGCCTTCATTGTACTGACGCAATCAGACATTGACATCGAATGCGTCGCCCTCTGTTCATCACTTTAATTGCTATGAGCGTTCTATCTGTTCCCCTTAACCGTTTCGATAAGGCTCAAGCGGTTCTAGAATCGTCTCGCCCTGGCCATCAGCCAGCTAGTCTGCCGGTTCAGAACCCCACAAAATCTTTTTGGATCGACGCCCCGGGTGCAAACCCACTAGCTAGAGAAGGAAGTGAAGGCATCTTGACATCAGATGCCGACATCTGTATCATAGGCTCTGGCATCACCGGCATCTCTACCGCCTATCACCTGGCCAAAGCTATCAATGGATCAGACCGAACTGAGGCTCTCAAAGTAGTTGTTTTAGAGGCCCGCGATTTCTGTGAGCATATCAATTGTGAATTTGCCTTGGTTTTGCTAACGAGGTACAAGGCTCTGGAGCTACAGGTCTGTACCATTTTCTATCTTTGAGGCGAACGGCCGTACAGTTCCTGACTTGTATGATAGGAAGAAACGGCGGTCACCTAACACCGAATGCATTCCTTGATTTTGCACTAACACAAGCTGCCCATGGCACCGAGGAAACTCTTCGATCTCTGGCTCTTGAACAATACACAGTGGCACAGATCGTCAAGTTATTGCATGAAGAAAATTTGCGCGAAGCTGTAGACCTTGTGGCTGGCGGCCACACAACCTTGCTTTTTACAGAGCAAGCACTTGAGCAAGCCAAGAAAGATTTTGAAGCAGCTGAACGCGCCGGAGTCAATTTAAGTCACATTCAATGGATATCCCGAGATGAAATGAAAACTGTGTGTTCTCAGTAATCACTCTTGTATGATTATGTCGTTAATGATCCGTGCAAAGCGATTCGGTGCTTCCTACCCAGGCTTCCACTTTCCAAGTTACAACCTATGGCCTCTGAAGCTCGTGACACAGTTATACTTCCTAGCGAAGAAGCTCACTTCAAAACTTTCTCTGACTCTCCATACCAATACTCCTGTTGATAAGATTACCGCAATATCAGCGAACAGTTCTCTGTCACCATCTCGCCGCTGGTCAGTCCAGACTAAACGGGGCACCGTAACCTGTTCATACGTGGTCCACGCAACGAACGCATATGCTAGTCATCTCCTTCCTCATATGAGCGGACCTGAAGGCATTATCCCTACTCGGGGTCAAATTATAGCTATCCGTGCCGCGGCTTCTAGTGCTAAAATCTCAAAGGCATCGTGGGACGGCAATGAAGGCTTCGAATATTGGTTTCCAAGACCGATGACCGACGACGGTGAGACACCGCTAGTGATTCTAGGTGGCGGGAGAGAAGCGGCCGGATCAACGTTTGAATATTACGAGACTGACGATTCGATTGTTAATGAACAAGTTGGAGTTGCCCTGAGAGGATTTCTTCCAAGCGTATTCCCAACGTTGTATGCAAAAGGAAGAGAACCTGAAATGGAATGGGTGCGTCAAACATGCTATATTGTTGTGGCGGGATGACGGCCCTAACGTGATGTCGGCAACAAGACGGGAATAATGGGATATACGAAGATGCGGGACCCATTTGTGAGTGCTCTTAGTACTTCAATCGTCGCAGACTGCTAATAACGAGGTAGGTGGGCCCGGTGATTTCCTCAAGCCCTAATCGCGGAGAATTCGAAGGCCAGTACATTGCAGCGGGTTACACTGGCCATGGCATGCCTCGGGCATTTGCATGGTATGATTCTGCATCATATCACCATATCGATTGATAACAACATGCCCTGTGGCTGTGAATTGCGGCGTATCTAGTGCAGAAGCCATCGCTGAGATGATTCTAGCAAATATCGTCGGAAATGAATGGGTTCGGCCTAGCTGGCTTCCCGAACGATACCTAACATGGAGGAGATAACGTCTACAATTGGGTACTGATGTAGATGCTTTCACCAAGATGATACACGTGTATCGTACATGTTCATTGTACATGTTATTCGGTAGGGAGCAAATCGACATCAATACATCATTTAATAAAGGCACCCCGCGTTAGCCGTTGATGTTTTCCGATCAACAACATACAAAGTGCATGTTTCGGGATGCTGATCCTAACGGGTCCCCCGCTCTACGGTCTCTTGATCGGCTCTAGTAACCATCCTGGGCTGTTCCACTCTTCTCCATGATGGAAGCACCAGAAGATCTAATACAAGAATGAGACCGTATCAGCACACGGCAACTTGTCTCCGATATGCGAAACATATCCTACGTTCGAACTTGAACGAGGAAGTAACTTTGCTAAGCTATTCAAGATAGGGACTCACGTTCCAAATCTGTCAGCGCCAGCTTGACACAGTTCCAGACATTTCTCAAAGCTTCTGATCCCAGCAGACGCCTTTACTTTGACTCTACCGGCCTTGTATTCGACCGACTTCTTCATCAATGTAACATCTGCAACAGTTGCGCCTCCTCCACAGAAACCAGTGCACGTCTTCACGAATGCAGCACCAGCTTCTGCCGCGATGAATGAAGCGGCAATCTTCTCTTCATCTGTGAGAAACACTGTTTCGAGAATTACTTTGACAAGGAACCCAGCAGCTGCGTCGACTACAGCCTTGATATCATCGTGGACTAGGCTGTAGTCCTTGGCCTTGAGCGCTCCGATGTTGATCACCATGTCGATCTCTTTGGCGCCATCCTGAACAGCTTCTTTGGCTTCACTTTGACATCGAATCAGCGTACTCTAAATCGATCATATAATTGCCCAATCCGTACGTACAATGCTTTGACGCTGGTCTTGCAGGCTCCCAGGGGAAAGCCTACCACCGCACAGGGAATACTTTCTGATCCTTCAAGGCGTTTAGCTACTTGTGCGATATTGTAACCATTCACGCAACAGGACTATTGTCTTGGTTAGCGTCAGTTGACCGAACGGAGATGAGGAAGGTTTCACCTTGAATTTGTAACGAATAGCCTCATCGCATAGCTGATCTATTTGGGACGCTGTGGCGTCCGATTTCAACAGAGTATGATCGATGTATCGAGCGAAGTGTTCATCGGGACGCGCGGAGGTAAGTGGGATAGAAACAACGGAATTATCAGACCTTATTTGAGTTATGTGCAACTCGATAGCCTTGGACCATTCTTGGTTACTACGAGACATCTAGTAGGATCAGTAAACTGTTTCCAGAGAAGCTATTGCGATTGCGATACAAAGGGCACGCCCCGGGTTACATATGGCTCACAAAAGATGCCGGACCTTCGTACAATATCTGAGCACGTGTTTGATGGTGCAAGAAGCGAGCGATGGACTAGGGAAGTAAGTCGAGATATAAATAGCTCAATAATCTGAGTGAGTCTGGTGTATAAGACACACACTACTTCGGCGACAAAGAATCAAGTATATCACCGGTGTCGGACTAGAAGTCACTACTGCAGCCACCCGAAGCCTACAAACCAGATGGGTGTGACCAATCGTGTGGCAATTATCTTAGTTCATGCGATTTTCGGTAACACGGAAAAGCAGATTGAATTCAGCTAACATTAGAAATTACTACGCAGACACATCAGTAAGCCTGGGAGAACATCAGCCGATTGATTGACGGCCTTCAAGAATAACATAATTTAGGAATGATCCGTCACGATAACACTATTCTGAAATAACATCTATTAAAGGTTAAGTAACATTTGTTTTTGGCTCTCTATAGAGGTGAATAATGACGGGAAGCCCCACGGATGTTGACTCACTAGGGGGTGGATCGCGAATTGGCAATCAAACGATTGTCATGGAAGAAAATAATTGCCCACCGGAGGTTCTCTTTGTTCATCCATGGCTGTGGACACGCGTCGAATCGTCCCTAGCCATTCGGCTTTCAGGCACCCAAAGGGTGGGTAGTTGTCATAGCCCATCTAACACTAATCAGTCTGGTAACCTATGAATCCAAAGTGGATCCTAGGGCTTAGCACTTCCGCACCTCGGGAGATTCCTTGCTTGGCCAGCCTGGGTAGAGCCATCCATATAGGTAATCCGAACGGTCCGATGGACCTGTAATAACGGGAAACTTCTGCCGACTTGGAAAATAGGGCCAGTATCTCATGCACCTATGTCCCAAAAGTTCGGAAGGTGGATGAGACCGACTGCGGAGTCCATATGAACGGTTAATAGCGAATGAATATTTAGCTTGGAGGGAGGTGGAGACTCATGTCCGAAGGTGTAACCCATAGTGGAGGAGTCGAAAAGGCTGTGAGGAGGAGCTTGAATGGTGTCGCGCCTTGCCTCGTGGGCCGCCTCGAGGCAAGCTGATGAAATATGATGACCAGCCCGTGGACCAACACGAGGCAGACCTCATGGACTCAAGTCTCACGAGGAGGGTTGGGTAGTCTTAGAATTGAGGTCTAGAGGAATCCGAGTCTAATATGGAGCAATCACTCTGTCCGCACGAACACCATGCAAGAAGTCAGTTTGCAATTGTGAGCGAATCTGAGGGGTGGTGCCATGGAATTCGGAAGAGTCATTGTTGGGAGGCTTAGGTGCGGGCGGTGACTTCCGAGACGTTGCATAACGGGCCTGAAAAATAAAAGTCAGAAATGAATTCATGGACCTTGGAGTAAAGAAAGGAAAAATGAAATCATGATGAAAATAAACCATTTTGTAGGGGGGATAAATACTGATGACTCATGGATGAATTGAAGGCAGAGCAATGAAGAGTGGTCTGGCAAGGTAGCGCACGTACCATATTAGCCGCATAGGTGAATTAGAGTCGGGCCCCCAGACACCAAGTAATTACGCGAGCGCCAAAATAATGGACAAAGGCGGCATATCGATTTGAGGGCGTCGTAGCCCTT
This sequence comes from Pleurotus tuber-regium, assembly GCA_014058305.1. NCBI lineage: Eukaryota > Fungi > Basidiomycota > Agaricomycetes > Agaricales > Pleurotaceae > Pleurotus > Pleurotus tuber-regium. The sequence continues at coordinate 372,383 of JACFYU010000013.1, read as the reverse complement.
GCAACAACACATTATTACAAATTTATAGGAGCACAAGGACGCCAAACCTGAGACTACAAGTACCGTGCATTCCCAATTTGGTCATTTCCGGCGTCGCGAGTAGCGTTCAGTATTGTCCACAGTCAGAGTTCAACGGTCCAATCAGCCAACACAGGTGATTCCATATAACCAGGGGACCTTGAAGCAGCAAGTGTAGCGATGATGATGCCTGCGTGAAGCAGTATTGCGCGCCTGCATGAACGAAAGAAAGTTGCTATTATACACTGGGGTCCCGGTAGAAACTGTTCCAAATATTGACTGATGTGTGCCCTATCCACAGATTTCAGCTTCGGTTCGCTTTGTAAATAGACTAACAAGTTTTAAAAGTAAGCGTCAGCAAGCCCGAAGGCTTCCGGACATGAAGGATAGTCAACGTATTCAAATCGTAGTAAGCCATACGGGGGCCATAGATACGACGGTTAACTCTTCCCATTCTACCCGAGAGCTCTGGGCATTGAGTAGCGAAAAGATCGTAAGGTACTGTGCAAGGGTGTTGAAGAGCATAATGGAGTGCATGCCAAATCCGATTCGATTTGAGCGCATGAAATTCAGAGAAGTTTTGTAAGAAAACCGGCGATAGGTGATCCTTCAGAGCAAAGCAGCGGGCTGGATTATTTGTTGCGGAGGCAGTGAAGTGCACGTAAGTTGGATGGAGTCCGAAGGTGAACTTCCGACTTTCGCACGGTTTGTTTGCCATCGAGGCCAAGGGTCAAACACAGCCTTGAGGTTGATCGTGGCAAGATCTTCAACTTGCTCTTGGGATCTAGGACAGATTGGATCGCTGCGCAATGGTGGTATTGCGATGGTGTTGCTTTTCAAAGTAGCCGACATGACTCGGCTCCTATATATATATAAAGGAGCTCTCCGGTTTCTGGCCAACGGCGTATGCTGTGACTGGTCTGAAACCAGCTCGTTTCGATCACTATGCATCCTCAGGTGTTGAAAAAGCCACCAGTAGCTCAACCTTCGTCCAAGCCGTTGAGACGAGGGAAAGCTTGCGTCAACTGTAGGCAGGTGTACTCAGTAGCTCTCACATTTCTTTCGTTAACTGTTTCATGCTATTAGATTCCTCAAGATCGTACGTCGTTTCTCTTTCATGCATGGGGTGGCATTGAATGAACAACCTTCGTCGTGTTCTTAGAAATGCGACGGTGTTAAGCCAATATGTGGCCCATGCGAGAGAAATCCTAAGGAGGACGAATGCGACTACACCGATGTTCAAGGTCGCTCTCGGACAAGGGCTTTAGAGGAGACCATTGCTCGCCTTGAAACCCGCATCCGAGAGCTCGAACGTCCCCAGGATTTTACTCCGTCGGTCCCACTCCACGACCCATACAGCGGTCAGACGCAACTGCTACAGCCGTCACCTGGCTCTCCTTATACATCATTATCGCCATACTCTCCGGTTTCCTCTGGTTCTAGCCAATCTTTTGGTACGTACGTATTTCAATCGATGACTGCAGGCGCGACTTGCGACGACCAATACCCAGATACAAGCGAACGCGCTTCTAGTTCTTCTTCCATTCCTGATACGAAGTTTTCATTTCTTGGTACTGATGTACGTGTTCTACAATTATACGTTGACCTATGAGTCATTTATGACATCACACAGGAGCCTCCAATGGTGGTCATCACAGCTCTGTAAGTCAGTCAATTTATATCTTAAATTTATTGTTGTTCACGCTAACTTCAAAGACTTGACAATTTCTTGCCTCATGCCTCCCAATTTGGCTTCTTCCTTCACCCTACTCGTTTCCGCGTTACCGCTCTTTCTCATTTTCCTTTTGGTCACACTTCACGGCCTTCACCAGCTCTCCTTAGTACGGTCTATCTCTGGGGTGTTCACCTTTCACCTACAAGTCCTTACTATGCCCATCTGGACGTCTTCCTATCGCGTGCCTTACAGCGTACCGGAACCGATCTCTCTGGCACCACAACGCATCCCCATAGAGTATTGCACCTAATGCAAGCCGAAGTACTTCTCGCAAACTACTTCTTTCGTAACGGGCGCTTCTTGGAAGCGAAGTGTCACACTAGTGTCGCCGTCTCTCTAGCACTCGGTTGCAACTTCCACCGGATCCGGAGTAATTATTCAATTTCGCCGCCTACGATCGGGGTGCTTCTCAATTTGCCGGTCTTGCCGCACCCTGCACAAGACGAAGTTGATGAAGGTGAAAGGATAAATGGCTTTTGGGCTGTTTTCACATTGCATAAGACCTTGGCCGTGGCGCTGGATCCACCGACGAGGCTTTGTGGCGCTTTAGAGGCTTCGGGCGTTTTGATCGACTCGCCCTGGCCTTTAGATATTGGCACATACCGCGAGGTAACCTCCTTTTATCAAATTTTGAGTAACTTAGATGGCTCACATCATTCTAGGGGTATTTGCCACCTCATGATGCTCCAAGCAGCTTTACAGTTCGGGACTTTTTAAGCGAAGTTCCCCAAGTTGTGGTGGGAGAGTTTACAGCACCAGCAATGCACGTTAAGGGTGCAATATTATTTCACCGTGCTGCCTACCTTGCCGGCCAATGGAGACCTCGTAAGTCAGAGCAAACTTCTCTATCAAATTAGCCACAGCGTTAATTGTGGTATGTTTGCCCTAGACATGTACCCCCACGAAACACAGGCGTTTACGAATGCCTTTCACTCTCTTGATCGGCTGATCCACAGGTTTCGAGAAGATCTTCCACCTCTTCCAGAAGTCAGCGACTTGGCGCTAACGTCAGAGCTGCGAACGCAGATCATCACGCGTGCCCTTGGAGAAGCTGCTGCTATTAAGCTTCATGGCAATTTTTCCTACTCGGACACATCTTCCAAGCATAAGTGTTTAAGCGCAGCCCGAGCGATTATTAGCTTGGGCAAGGCAACTTTGACACAGTTAACATACATTAATCCAATAATAGGCGTAAGCGAAATCGTTGGGCTTATTGCTTTGTTTGGCGCTGACAAGCTCTTCGAACGTCAGATTCTGTGGTCTATTGCATGTCAAGTGTTCATCGACGAGATTTCACGGTTAAGAACAGGCGAGGGAAATTTGACGCCGACTGCTACGATTAGTGGCGAAGATGCTCTCGTCGCCAACCTCACAGACGGCATGGCCACCCTAAGGATGTTCTCTAGTGACAGTTCCATGATAAGTAAGTCGCATACAGTACATTCAAGCTTCTATGGAATCTGACTCACTCAGGCTACCAGTTAATGAGGATCCAAGAATCCTACAACTTGATTTGAGTTACCCGCCGACTACGGCTGGCTCCTCATGCATGCCTAAGAATACCCCCTATTGCTCATTCCTATACCCCAGTTTCCTAGCATGTTTTTTCCCACCGGTCATACCTTGCGCTTAGCACCCTACTCCTCAGCCCATTGTTGTCCACTCACTCTCAGGATTCACCTCATCAGTGTCATCACTTCGTGTAGCATACCATTGGAACTGTCCCTATATCCCCTCATCTCATCATTCCCAGAACACCCTCCATTTGCCCATTTGTACAGTACCATTAACTACATCTGTGCATCCCCTGACAATTTTTTTCCTCTTACATGTGCTACATCATCGTCTGTCATTTTGTACCCCCTCTTTGGAACTATCCACATGCATCTTGTTTCCTAGGATACTCGGACTAATAATCGGCTTTTTGTGTCCAGTATTGCGCTGACACAAATTTCGCTGGACTTTCATCTTAAACATGTTGATGGCCGCCAAGATGCGCCCGCAAAGTCGATCTAAGCTGTATTAAGGGTCCATAATGTCCTTCTCATGGGCGCTAGGCACCTTAATGGGTCCTTTGTATCCTGCTTAATTTTGGCCAAATGTAGTCAAATCCTTCAATACCGGAAATAGGGCCGGGATACTTTGACTGTATCAATCAAGTTATGTGAAAAACAGCATTTGCAGTGTGGCGCGTACCAGGCAGAAAGCGCGGTGGTGAAGACGCTTCTCTAGGTGAACAATAGAGTATATTCCTATTATCCCCCCGAATAGTAGAAACCATGTTGTGGGGTGGTGCTGATTCGATCACTCGGCCAGATAGGGCGAGACTCGCGGAACATAGCGTCCATTCTTAGGAATGACGGTTGTGAGGGTCTACCTGGGGCCAATAATCGACGCGCATTCTAGGGTATTCCAATTGCACAAGTGGTGTACGTTCCGAACCTTAGAACTACTAATTAGATAGTGCCGTGACTTATAAGTAATTTGCACGTCCTCGAAGGCCGCCATCGGTTGTATACAATTGTCAATAGCACAAACTGTTGGAGGCGGAAACCGGGCTTCATTTCCGGTGCAAATGAACGACTGTAACGACGCTCAACCCTCGTACGGTGGTTTTTATTCCTTCTATCCCTCGGAACAGCTAAGTATGAGAGGGAACGAATTCACCAATGGAGCTCCGGAAGGAACCAAGAGGGAAGTAACTTCAATAACTGCGGTGAAGCTTAATTTTTATTTGTAAATATTAGTATCGGAGGGGTGTGCTTGGCTCGTCGAGATAATCAGAAAAAGATTAGATTGTATACGTGACGACAAAAGCAAGGCAACATCTATGTATATTCTACAACGTCCAATGGAACTGCTACGCTGACCAATCGATCATATCTCATTTACTTGCTTCGCTTGTAGATCTTGTTCAGGAAGCTCGTGAATACTTCCCGCTTCAGCTCGCCTTCCTTCTTGCCCTCAGGGATTTCCTCAATCAGTTTCGTTATCTTCTCGTAAGCCTGCTGTTCGTACTCCTGGTACTTCTGTTCGAGGCCAACGGCTTTGAACACGCCCTTAACCCGCTGTTCTTCTTCTCTTCCCTTTCTGCCGTAATTTTCGTCGAGAATCTTCCTCTGCTCAGGAGTCGCAAGGGCGAGAGCTGTATTGATGCACCAGGAACATTTGTTGTCAATGATATCCGTGCCGATTTTACCGAGGACCTCGGGAGGAGCGGAATAGTCAAGCCAATCGTCTTGTACCTGGAAATACTCTCCGAGGGGGACAAGGATGGCTTTCGCGATATCGTAAGGGTGGAGCGGTTTATCGGAAGAGAAAGGTTCGGTTGATGGGATGTATGATGGTGGGATGCCGCACATGTACATCGCACAAGCGACGGGGAGATAGAACGAGTAGAATGCGGTTTTGTAAACAACGATCAGACGGTGCCTGTATTGCCAATAAGCTGGGGCAAGCGAGCGGTAATAAAGGTGAAATACTCACTTCTCCAAGGAGAACTTGGACAAGTCAACGACATCCTCTGAGGCTGTGATGAGATCAATCAGTTGCCCCATTTCTGTCTGGTATGTGGTCTACGGGCCGATGATGAATGTTAGCTAAAGGTTATCTGACCTAATTGAGACGACCACGCACTTCATGGAAGACTTCAAGAAGGTCTACGTAACACGGTGATTGACGGAAATGCTTTTTCAGCAGAAAGTATATCGCTGCCTCGAGCATGAAGGAATCATTGATTGCAATGTTACCAACCGATTGAAGGCGGTACCAGCATGGTTGAGAACGGCGCGTGATTGAGCCGTCCATCATATCATCTGCAACCAGGAAATATGCTTGGAGAAGCTCGACACACCAACCCAAAACTGCTGCCTTGAAGTATTCATCATCCGTAAGGGAGCGTCCCTTCAGAATCTCGACCGTGTCAACGACAGACATGCCGCGATTAAGTTTACCGCCGGGAACATTGTAATCAAGGTTCTAGAAGTTCAAAAGCAATGATTACTACTGGATTTAGTGACGGGGGGATAAGATGGGTTTGAGCGTGGAGCCGAGAGTACGTTCTCAACCAGTGCACCCAATTACGCCATCCAAAGGCAAGAAAAAAAGCAAAAAAGGTTCATATGTTTGTACTCACCTTCTTGAACCACTCCTGGGCATCGGCTGGCATCCCCTCCGAACCGAAGTGCTCAACTAGCTCATCGCGTATGACTTCCCATGCATCCTCAAAACGTTTTCGGCGGTCAACCTTATTGGACTTGGATTCAAAGGTCATGTTTCGGCTCGAGTTTACTTTTGAGGTATTAGGTATGTCGTGCAGAGGGGAATCAAAGTGAGCGGCGGAATGAGAGGCGTATCGATGAACCAGATGGTCGGACACAAGCAAAATAGAAGTGAGCTCATATTTATACTTTGACTCAACTTTGACTTATCCCCTTACATGTCTCGGATATATTATTCCTAATCTTGTTCTTGGACACTCATTCCTCCTTCAACGTCGCAGTCTATGACAAATGGAGTTTGCACCAGCTGTGCAGCTAACCATTTTGTACAGATGTTCCACCTTCTGTACCTTACTCGGCTTCACCAGTATAAATTTTAGAACTTAGGGGCTACGAAGTGGTTTGTCTCGAGAATGATATGGATCGTTAGGAAATATCACGACTATCTAGGCGAAGGATGCTTTCGTTGTTGGCGGCCATTCGCGCGTCTTGAGACCGCAGAAAGAGCCTGGAGACTCCGATATGACCGCGTCTGAGGTCTCCGCATCTTTGCGAGAAGATTAGTATCAACTTTAGAAATCTAAAGCTTCAAGCTTCACTGGTCATCAGTCATCACCGGCGCCTTTGAAATTGGATACCTGTTGGTGGCTCACGTTAGATTGCAGCAATTTAAAGTTGAGAAAAGTCAATGAACTGGAGTAGGGTTGTCTTAACACTGTCACCTTCGCTGGTCTGCATACTGGCAGCTGCAATGGATCCAATCATTCCGTCTTGTGCGGCGACAAAAAATTATTGCCCATCGAGAAGCCTAGTAGGGTGTGCGCCAGAGGTAACATAAAACTGTATAGGCATCTAAACTGATCAGTGTTAGCAAAATTGAGATATTATAATATCTCACAGTCAATGCATAATTTCCCACAATCACTACTCGTTTATCTAACTTCTTTCAGTTTCTGGTGATTTCGATAATGTTCTCAATCTTCTGAAAACGAAAAGTAGTATAATTTCACGCGTTCGAGAGCTTGAATCTGCTCACCAAAATGCAGCGCGTTGTTTCCAAAGAAATCTTTCGTGTTGGCCGCGCCTTTCGCCAGAATACGATCTTCCGGGCTCCTCTATGGGCTTTTGTGAATGCCTCACGTTTGCGAACGCTACCTTCGGTCTCGGTGAGACATTATGCTTCGCCACCGGGAGGGAATGGAGGAGGGGGCGGGTTCCCTAGCTTCATGATGCAGTCTCAGCATCAGAAAGGAGATGCGTTGAAGGAATACGTGAGTCCCGTTAATCGGTTCATTGTGGGTTTAACTTACCATTAAAGAACAGAGTGTCGATCTCACCGAACTGGCGAAAAACGGGAAACTGGACCCTACCATTGGTAGAGATGAAGGTCAGTATGAGCACTCCTGGAATGCCGTGGTATTCATTCGCAAATTACAGAGATTCGTCGCACAATTCAAAGTAAGCGAATCAGGGCTTGTTTATGAAACGTTCACCCCATGGCTTACTTGAGACTTGATCAGTTCTGTCGCGTCGGACAAAGTCCAACCCCGTCGTAAGTATATCATTCACCATAAGCTCGAATGTCTATTAATGTCTCTTAGTTAATTGGTCCTCCGGGTGTTGGGAAGACCGCTATTCTCGAAGGACTCGCCAGCCGAATAGTAGCGAAGGAAGTCCCAGAGGTATACCGGTATTTGTAGAAGCCGACTACCGCATATGCTAACTATCCGTCTAGTCTCTGCAGAATAAGCGGGTGCTGTCTATTGATTTGGCGGCTATTATGGCTGGCTCGGGGATTAGAGGCCAGTTCGAGGAGAAATTCAAGAACCTTATTCGCGACATTGAGGAAGAAGCAGGCAATGTAATTTGTTTCATCGACGAAGTCCGTAAGTGTTCATGCTAACATGTATTATGGCATGGTCTGACAGATCATCCAGATACACTTTTCAATCTTGGAAAGACCGAAGGCAGCATTGATGCTGGCCAAATGATCAAGCCTGCCCTTGCACGAGGCCTCCAGTTAGTTGGAGCAACGACACGTAAGTCACGCTAGACCATTATATCCGCCGTTATTCTTAATGGGTCCCAGCCGATGAATATCGAAAGACCATTGGGAAGGATGCCGCGCTAGAGCGCCGATTCCAGCCGGTAACCATCGATGAGCCGACGGTAGAATCCACGATTTCGATCCTTCGCGGCTTGAAGCCAAGGTACGAAGTTCACCATGGTGTCGAAATATCTGATAGCGCCCTTGTTACTGGTATGGTTTGCTCATCGTCTCTGTTTGCCTTTGACTGAAGGATGTATGTGTAGCTGCTGTATATGGAGCTCGGTATATCTCTGATCGGTACCTGCCTGACAAAGCCATCGACCTTGTCGACGAAGCAGCTTCTGCCCTCCGCCTTGCTCAGGAGTCCAAACCGGACGAGCTCGAGGCTCTGGACCGCGAGATCGTTACCCTACAAATCGAGCTTGAGAGTTTGAAGAATGAATCTGATGTCTTTTCTGTCGAGCGTCGAAACAAGGTTGAAGAAACGCTGAAAGCGAAGAGGGAACAAGCTTCCGAGTTGACTACCATATGGCAAGCTGGTATATCATGTTCGGCCCATCAATATTACGTTAGTGCTTGACATTTGTTTTGCCAGAACGCTCCCGGCTGGACCGTATTAAGGATCTGAAAAAACGCCTTGAAGAGACGAAGCATCAGCTTGAAGTCGCTCAACGTCAAGGAAACTACGAGCTCGCGAGTCGTCTCCGGTTCTCGACTATTCCGGAGCTCGAACGTCAACTACCTAGCGAAGAAGAACGCAGCAATGAGGACCATGAATCTCCATTAGCTATGTTGCATGATAGAGTTACGTCGAATGATATCGCTCGTGTCGTAGCCAAAGCAACCGGTATACCCGTGCAGAACTTGCTCAAAGGTGAAAGGGATAAGCTTGTTCATGTGAGTATTTTCTGTACCACAAGGTACCTGGTTCTGCGCACTTACTACATGTGTACTCTTGGCAGATGGAAGACAGCCTTCGGCAGCGTGTAGTTGGTCAGGACCACGTATTGGCAGCTGTCAGCGACGCCGTGCGTATGTCTCGCGCGGGTTTACAAGCCCCAAATCGACCTGTTGCGTCTTTCTTGTTCCTTGGCCCGACGGGGGTGGGAAAGGTATGCCTGAACGTCTAATAATATTCTGAAGCCGTACTCACTGAGTGGTGAAATAGACCGAGTTGTGCAAGGCATTGGCAGGATTCCTATTCAATGACGAGCAGCGCGGACTGTAAGCTCTTCATACTGATCGCCTGTCAAAAGTTTCGTGCTGATGAGTGTTCTTCATAGGATCAACATCAATATGTCCGAGGTATGAAGATATAATTCTTAGATCTTTCTCGCGTAGCTCTTCACGATGCTTCTCTGTTTTCTAGTATCATGACAGACATACTATGTCGCGTCTTATCGGTGCCGCTCCCGGTTATGTCGGTTTCGAAGAAGGGGGTGAGTGTCAAACAAGTATTAGGGTACGACATGTCTCATCAATATCTTCTAGGTCAACTTACGGAAGCCGTACGCCGAAAACCATATGGTAAGCGCGATATGTTCAGGGTCTTTTGTCTAATTTTTGACTTGTATTAAGCCGTCATCCTTCTTGATGAGCTCGAGAAGGCGCATAAGGATGTAGCAATGATTTTGTTACAGATTCTAGACGAAGGTAGCATTACAGATTCTCAAGGACGCAAGGTGGACTTCAAGGTATGATTGACAAGGGATTACCTTCTTCGAGTTCTCTTCTCACACAATGACAGAATACTATCATATGTTTGACAAGCAATCTCGGTACATATTTCAACCCCTCTTTCTCCACACTTCACTCACGATGAAATCTTCAGGAAGCGACATACTCGCCCACCAGGCCTCTTGCGATGAGAATGGTGTAGTAACCCAAGAAGCCAGGGATCTAGTTCTCGAACGCACATCAGAATATTTCCCTCCCGAGCTGCTCAACCGTCTGGATTCGATGCTGGTTTTCAACAAGCTCTCTAAACGGTCCATTCTTGAGGTGGTTTCTTTGCGGCTAAATGATGTGGCGGAGAGGCTCAAGAATCGGCGGATTTCCCTGGACGTCGACGATCAGGCAAAAGAGTGGCTCGCCCAGCATGGATACTCAGATGTGTACGGCGCTAGAGCCATTGCACGGATAGTCAGAACAGACGTCCTATTCCCACTGGCTCAGAAACTGCTGAAGGGGACTATCAGGTCTGTCAATCTACTTCCCTGACCAGAACTAATGCTGACCTCGATGATAGGGATGGCGACGTCGTGTCGATCCATGTCGAAGACAACGCGCTAGTGATTAAGGACAACCACCAACCAGACCCCTCTGCAATGTCATCGAAAACGGATCTCGAAAGCTCCTAATATTGATTCCCCTATATGGTCTTTTTCCATCACTCACGTTGAAAACTAACCGCATTTCCCGGCTTCTCGCTGTAATAACCCATTCCCCTTCATGATTCATCAATACAACTTTGGACTGGATTACCACTAGTACTAGTGTATGTAGCTATAACATTATTGTACATGTATAGGTTAAAACATCAACTACAAATATTATAATATACACATTCGCAAGACATTTATCATAGCAAATGTCCCTTGCTCTAACATGGCATCGACTATCGTTAGATGGACAATCAAATACTCTTCCGCAAACGGCCTTCTGCTTTCCTAAAAGGGACAAAGAATGCTGTATTGAGCCACCGAGTGGAAAGGTGGCCAAAAGACAAAGGCCACAATGTGGCTCAATAACCCCAACAAACAGTATAAAGGCGTCTGTTGGGCCTGTCTGCACGCAGCAAGTACTTCCATTGACCACCATGAAGCATACCTCTACCATTGACAAGGCCATGCAAATCAATGATCTCCCAAGTGAATTCCCGCCGTCACCAGCACGTAAAGACAATGAACGTGCCATTCGCCTTTCGTTGGCATGCATTCAACTCACGGATCACGAGTCAGACGATGAAGACGCTAAAGCCGATGTGAAATCGAACGAAGAGGGCATTATTTCTCTAACTGGCGAAATAGAGACCGACGAAGAAGAGGAATGGAGCTCCGCTGTATCAGAGTTTCTAGATTCGGAGGATGAGGCCGAATGGAGCTCCGCCGCGTCGCATTGCAGCGAAGATGATGATGATGATGCACCGGCTCTCGATCGTATTAATCGATTTTGCAGAGAGGAAGAGGGAAATGGGCTGCCAGATCGCTCGTCTTCTGTTCGTCTTAAGGAACAGGCGATGACTGCAAACACGAGGGAATGACGGTCTTGTTACAATATCGTAGGCACGTGTGCTCGTATACACCTTATGTATAGCGGCCAATGAGTACTCGGAACGGGCGAAAGGATCCTAAAAAATTCTCAGTTCCTCTCATGGCGAAACGTAAAATACTTCTGATATACTTACGCGGTAACCTCACATGTTGTAGGAACCATACTTTCGATTTGTAACCCCACAAAGATCCGTTGTATCCAGTCGGCAAATACTTTCAGCAGTTGAAGGATTGGCAAATCCGAACCGCGGCCGTAAGTGTTACTCAGCCGAAGCCGTGAAATAGTTGAGATATCAGTGGGGGTTAGCAGAAAAGCATACTTTCATGTTCATGCGTTTAAATAGACGATTGAGATGGTGAGTTTTGTGAAAGAATGGAAGCTGAAAGGCTCCACAGCAAACGATAGGAAGACGATTCAAAAAGGCTCAGTCGGGGAGCCCCAAACTAGAAGAAATCCCGGAGGCAACTCGAGGAAATCTGTGATCTGAAATGAGACAGAGGGTAGGCGCTACAAAGATACAAATCATTACTTAGGAACAGAGGTAAGGATTCGCTGCAGACCATTTTAAAATACAGCCGTCAGTTAACGCCTCGAGGGACTTGAAGGATGCTCAACAAATTCTCCTCTTCCTAACGAGCAAAACACCAATGCAGCATGCTCTGTGTCGACTCTGGCTGGTGGTATAACCATTGAAACTTTCGTCCAAAATAAAAGAAAGTACGTGGGTCATGTAACGACCATCGAAGTTTACACATGTTTGGTAACAGTTCAAGCTCTTGCTCAATGCTACCAAACGATACAATTTCTTGTACTTACACACATACTACGCATCGTCGACTCTTGCTGCTTTCAAAATGTATCTGGAAAGCCCCTTTCCTTGACGAAATCGAAGACGCATACGCGCTACGATTCTTCAAGTTGATATGAGACTGGCATGCGCAGCCACCAGAAAAACTCGTAATCCCTTTGTGACTGGACTATCAGGTACGATACTAGTTGAGTTCGTCACCGCACAAAATCCATCATTGAGTATTGTCTCTGCGACTATCTGAATCAAAGTGACGAACTACTAACATATGGGGTATCCAAGTGACATCGCCTAGATAAGTCTAAATTCGTATAGTAGTTCGCCACTCGGATACCAGTGGGGGCGTTGCAAGCTGAAACCCCCTGTGTCGTCGTCGTACCATCATAAGGGCGTTGAATAGCTTCGATCTTCTGCTGCCGACCGACGTCCAAGTTAGCCACATGAGTTCCCCTTGATCCGCCCCCGTGCCAATTGCAGGCATTCCCATTGACGCCATGCGGGTAGCCTCGCTTGCATACGGATTGTTCGAGTCGTAATTTTGATGTTTATCATTTCGCCCTGGTTCTTTGAGCATTTTCCACCATATATTGCGATGAAGTCTTTGATTCGCCAATTGTATGCCGACATGGTCTCGTATGTAGGCTTGCCGGCTGGTAATGACGCTAATATCGGCTTGCTTACTCCGTTTGGCATTCTACTATATTGCAGAAGGATATAAAGCCTCTGTACGGTATGGCGAGTCTCTGGCAAGAGTTCGACAATGGCTCGCGGCTTCTCTATCTGCTTTCTTGCTCTCGCTATCCTTGTTTCAAGGCTCTCCTCGGTTAAGAGTGAGATCTTAACATCTAGCGCTGATATATCACAAGAATATGATTTTGTCATTGTTGGTGGTGGGTTGATTGGTATTGAGCTCATGCTCTGGGGTATTAATTAATCACTATTGCTGCCGTTATCATTTAGGCGGCACTGCTGGAAACGTTATTGCTAATCGACTTACGGAGGATCCTAGCATTCAAGTACTAGTGATTGAAGCAGGAGGAATGTAAGCAACTTAACAAACATTCATATCTCTTCCTGATCATCAACTCAATTAGTAATGAGGGCTTGATTGATGCTGAAGTCCCCTTTTTCTGGACTAACCTGGCCGGTTCTGCGTTTGACTGGAATTTTACAACAACTTCGCAAACTGGCCTCGGGGGAAGGAGTATCACATATCCAAGAGGGTATGTCTTAGGGGGCACCTCCACGATTAGTACGTACGCAAGCAGTGATTGGAGGTCTACCTCTGACAATGTCGTCGGAACCAGATGGGATGACGTATACAAGAGGCTCATCCGAGGTTTATGATAAGATAGCTCAGCTCACTGGCGACAATGGGTGGTCTTGGAATAGTGTCCAGCCATATATTCGGAAGGTGCTTTATATGCGTTGTTTGCTCAGCTGGCTCGGCTGATAGCGCTTTTCCAATAGAATGAGAAATGGTCTCATCCCGCCGATAATCACGATACCACAGGCCAGTATGACCCTTCAGTACACTCACTCAACGGCATAACCGCAGTATCACTCCCCACCTTCCCTCGACCCATCGACGAGCGAGTCTTACAAACCACTCAAGAGAATAGTGAATTTCCCTTCAACTTGGACATAAATTCAGGAAATCAATTAGGCGTCGGTATGTCCAGAAATCGATCAGTACGAACCTCTATAATTTAATTGTTATAGGCTGGCTACAATCTACGATTACCTCCCAAAGCAGGCGTGACAGTTCGGCGACATCTTATCTTGCGTCCCAGTTCATCAGTCGTCCTAACTTACATGTATTGCTACATAACCAAGTCACTCGACTACTACCAAGCAACGGCCATGGTAGGACCCCGACTTTCAATGCTGTGCAATTCGTACAAAGAATCGATGGTAACAGCTGTGAATTATTTCTCTTACTCATTGCTCAATACCTCGTTTCAGGTGTTCTTGGACCCAATAAAACCGTGACAGCTAAGAAAGAAATCATCCTTTCAGGAGGCACCGTTGGTACTCCTCACATTCTACTCCATTCCGGTATAGGCGACAGAGATGCTCTCTCGGCCTGCGGTATCTCATCAACTCACCATCTCCCGGCCGTTGGAAAGAACCTCACCGACCATGCTAGCGCAATTAACATATGGTCGGTCAATTCTACCGACACCTTCGAAACGGTCACTCGGAATTCTACGCTTGTGGCACAGTATCTAGATCAGTGGCGAAGCAACGGTACGGGCTACTTCGCTGATACGGTCAATAACCATATCGGATTCTTGAGACTGCCTGGAAATGCAAGTATCTTCCAGACTGTAGCAGATCCCGCTGCTGGGCCAAATACTCCTCATATTGAGTTTATCGTTACTGTAAGGTTATGATGGTCTTCCATATTTCAGAGTTCGACTGATCCTGATGTCAGAACGGCTTACCAGTTACTACGCCTCCACCTACTGGCAACTTTCTTGTCGTAGCTACATTCCTTCTTACCCCCTTATCCCGTGAGTCCCGGGTAATACCCGCGTGTGCACACTGTGTCTCACCATACTGATCCCTGATTTCTAGGTGGCTCGATAGCTCTGAACTCATCGAACCCTTTCGATCAGCCCTTAATTGATTTAGGACTCTTAACGCAAGACTTCGATCGTTTTACCTTGCGTGAATCTATCCGAACAGCACAGCGTTTCCTTGATTCGCCAGCATGGAGTGGATACATTCTTGGACCTTTCGGAGGTCTGGCATCCGTCGACCTTCAAGACGATGACCAGATCGACGAATATCTTCGTGCTAACGCAGCTTCGGGATCACATGCGGTCGGTACTGCAGCAATGTCACCGCAAGGTGCTTCTTGGGGTGTCACAGATCCCGACCTGAAAGTGAAAGGCGTCAATGGCATCCGTATCGTGGATGCGTCGGTTATCGTTGAGTGTTCTACTTCGTTCTACATTCTATCATATTGATTAAAAGCGGTGGTTGATCGTATAGCCCACCATGCCTTCTGGGCATACACAGGCCCCGGTGTATATTGTTGCGGAGCGGGCAGCAGATATAATCAAACAAGCTTGGAATCTTTCATCATAAAATAAGTAGTCAATTCGTATCTTCAAGATCGGAGATGGATTGAATGTGGGTTGATTTTGTGATTACCTTTGTTTGTATTCATAGAACCAATCGACCGCTGGCTATGAATAATGGAACGCAACGCCCCGAATCAGGTTGGAGAATGCAAGTAAATGACTATCGGTTTATTCATCATTTCCGTCACTTGGCATCTAAAAAGCCCTACACGCTCCCACTATGCTCCTCAATAACTACTCCGCATCGTCCTTCATGAGACTTAACATGTCTTTTGTTGTATTCAAGGGCATCTAATCGATGGAACGACTTCGACCGCATTAGACTCGGATATTACCACCAAGAAGACACCTCAGCAGCTGCAAAAGGAAGAATGATAAGTCTAGGAAACGTCGAGATATTCTGAGCTTGCACGAACCCCAAAATACTCGGCAAGCTCTTTATCCACGTACGTGCTAGGGATGCCGGTATTCGTCAAGCCGAGATCGATGAGCACGCGACCGATGGCATGCGTATATTCATTAGGAGATCCCGATACGCGTGCGAGCCGACAATTGTCTTGACTCTAATCGCCACCAACTTCCTTGCTAGTATCTAGTTCAGTGGCGAAGCAATGGTACGGGCTATTTCGCTGATACGGTCAATATCCATATCGGATTCTTGAGACTGCCTGGAAATGCAAGTATCTTCCTGGAGGAGATGCAAGGTTTCAAACAGACGATTTGGACCATACCTGACAAGCATATGACGAGTATATTGAGTGCTACAAGACCCACAAAAATGAAACGCCTTTGAAACGTGTCAAGTATGTACGCCATTCGCTCAACTTTAAACCATCTCATGACTTTCACATTCAAGTGCAAATTGGCATGAAGCTACGTTTAGCCAGCTTGCCGACATTAACGTCCTCAAAGTTCTCCCCCATTGTTGAACACAACACTACCTTCTACTGTCTACCTCCCTGGCAGATACTACGCACCTTTGGCGCTGGCTCTCGAATATTCGTTCACGCTTGTGGAAGAGAAGGCTTATTCACATTGATTAGACAAGATTGAGGGGTTGGCTATGCACTTGGGATAGCTCGATTTGATCCCCTTGCCAATGCCAGCGAAGGCTTCTATCTTATCTGTTACTCCTGAAGGTGAGCCACCGAACGTCAACTCGCTATTCAATCGGTTCATCCCTTCTCAGTTCCATGAGCCTATAATAAATGCTGCTTTTTGGCTTTGGATGGCAACGACATCACCGCATCGGGAACCGAGGACGCCTTTCCACAGATAGGGGTTATCCCTTCTTCAAGGTGGAAGGCATGCACGAGGCATGAAACTCGGGGGTGAGGTGCTGGTTTATAGATGCACGCCTTCCACATTGACTTGTTCTGCGTACAAGGTGACCATTTTGCATGAGAACCAGCTGAACCAGCTGAAGTAAGCACATAGCCCACATAGTAGCACCGTATAGAATCTGGGTATAAATGCACACCCTACACCGTCTTTCACCAATTTTTTGCATCTTTTACGATGCTACATTACATCCCCTTTCTTCTGCTTCTTGCCTTGCGCACATTGTCGTCGACATTGACATCTAATTGTGATGTCTTGGCGAGTTATGATTTCGTGATAGTCGGAGGTGAGGTTTTGGTATATACTTGGATAGGGCCTGCTAACGTCCTCGGCTATCGCACGTTAGGGGGTACGGCCGGGAATGTTATTGCAAATCGATTAACAGAGGACCACAGAGTCCGGGTACTGGTCATTGAAGCTGGCGGGTCGTGAGTGAAGTCCATTGCAAACCGTTGATAATGCTCATGATAGAAGCGATTAGTAACAAAGGAGTGCTAGACAGCGAAGTGCCATTCTTCGCGTCGAAGCTCTATGGTTCCCAGTACCATTGGAATTTCACGACGATTCCACAAGCTGGGCTTGGAGGCAGGAGCGTCTTCTACCCTAGAGGTCACCTTCTGGGTGGGAGCTCCTCAATCAGTAGCCAAATTATAGCACGTCGCACCGCTATATCTGACGATTGTTCACCGAAATAGATGGCGCGGTCTATACCAGAGGGTCATCCGAAGATTACGATAGGATTGCCCAGCTAACTGGCGACAAGGGTTGGTCTTGGGACCAGCTTCAGCCGTATATCAGAAAGGTATTCAATGTTGCTTCCTTCCTTTACGTTCCTGATACAATTGCCTTGGGTTCGTAGCATGAACGGTGGTCTCATCCTTCAGATAACCACTCAATTATTGGCCAATTTGACCCCTCCGTGCACGGATTTCACGGCATGACCTCGGTTTCTCTACCAGCCTTCCCTCGATCAATCGATCATAGGGTTATACAAACTACACGAGAGAATATCGAGTTTCCGTTTAATATTGATATGAATTCTGGAAATCCCTTGGGCCTTGGTAAGCTCGACGGCATTGGTATGCTTGTCAGCCATGTACTGAAATAATTTAGGCTGGCAGCAGTCAACAGTCACTACTGAAGGCAGGCGTGATAGCTCAGCGACATCATACCTGGGACCAAGTTTTATCTCGAGGCCTAACCTGCATGTCCTTTTAAACAACTACGTTACTCGACTATTGCCCAGCAATAAAACTCGCAACGATACCATCACCTTCAATACAGTCGAATTTGTAGAGGTCTTGAATGGTATAAAAGATTGTTTGTCAATTTTGACTTGTCTCTCAGCCGTACTCTACAGGTATTACAGGACTGAATAGAACGGTAACGGCAGACAGAGAAATCATACTTTCTGCAGGGTCGGTTGGCACTCCGCATATCCTGCTTCACTCGGGAATAGGCGACAGAAGCGCACTTTCAGCCGTTGGCATCACCCCGGTACATCACCTACCAGGGGTAGGCCTAAACTTCACTGATCATGCGTTTTCGTTCAACGTGTGGTCGGTCAATGGCACTGGTACTTTCGACGAATTAAACCGAAACCAAACGCTCTTGGCCGAGGATTTGGAGGAGTGGAAGGTTAACCATACCGGGTATCTAACAGCTACTACATCAAGTCACATTGCGTGGTTGCGGCTCCCAAAGAATGCAACTGTCTTCACAAATGTGTCCGATCCAGCCGCTGGACCGCATACCGCTCATACTGAGCTCCAAATCTTTGTGAGTTGCTGTTCAGTGCTAAAGTGATTGGGATGAGGTGAAATGAAGTATCTAGAATGGTTTCCCGCCGGGTGGACCAACCACTGGTAATTTCATCATTATAGGCACGTTTGTGGTGACGCCAATGTCTCGTGAGCCCCTTTGATAACCTGCTGCTCCGTCTTTCAACTAACATCTACTTTTAAGGGGGCTCAATCACTTTGAACTCCTCCAATCCTCTAGACCATCCTCTGATCGACCCCGCAACCTTGGTGCACGAGTTTGATCGCTCTGCTATGCGCGAGGCGATTCGATCCGCCCGTCGATTCCTTGATTCGCCCGCGTGGGATGGGTATATTCTTGGACCCTATGGAGACCTTGCCTCAATTGACTTCAATAATGACGACCAGCTCGATGCGTATTTCCGTGCGAATGCGATTATGGGACTGCATTCGGTGGGCTCAGCATCTATGTCGCCGAAGGGCGCGACTTGGGGGGTCACAGATCCTGACTTAAGAGTGAAGGGTATCAAAGGTATCCACGTGGTAGATGCATCTGTTATAGTTGAGTATTCCGTTCGTCTTCAGATTCGGTATACCAACTACTTAATTGTGGTAGCCTCATTCCATCTGCGCATACGCAAGCGCCAGTATACATAATTGCAGAGCGTGCAGCGGACATAATCAAAGATATGTGGGGACTAGGTGGTCATTGAGCAATAACTAGATTCTTCTTCATCCAGATATTTTTTCATCGTCTAATGCTTCAAGTCTATTTTTTTTCTCGCTCAGCTCAGTCATTGTCACAGAGCGAGGAAAGAGCTCATACAGTTGAACCCATTTTCGCTGATGCTGCAAGCCTATTTTCAGTTTGTTCATCATTTCCGTGAACGGACATTACAATGCCCTAAGACACCATGTTCCCTAAGAGCCACCTCGACATCGTCCTTCGTGAGACTCAACATATCTTCTGTTGTCTTCAAGGGCATCCAACCGATGGAACCACCTCGACTTGATTGGACTCGGATACTACCACCGAGAAGACACCCCAGCAGCTGCAAAAGGAAGAATGATAAGTTTAGGAAACGTCGAGATATTCTGAGCTTGCACAAACCCCAAAATACTCGGCAAGCTCTTTATCCACGTACGTGCTAGGGACGCCGGTATTCGTACAGCCGAGATCGATGAGCACGCGACCGATGGCATGCGTATATTCATTAGGAGATCCCGATACGCGTGCAAGCCAACAATTGTCTTGACTCTAATTGCCTCCAACCTCTTCAGGGGATCGAATGAGCATGGTGGTGAAGTGATTTATGTTGAGGTGCTACATTGTATAACCACAGTGTTAGGAAGTTCGAAACGTCGACGTCTGATTCAATTAGACTTACCGTCGCTCTAGTGAAGAAAATGCTGCGAGTGCCATAGCGTGCGTTGTGTGTATGAGGTTTCTGTGGGCATTGATCACGTTTACATATTTGCCATATAGCATAACCCAAATCTCAAGGAGTCAGGAATATATATATATAACCCCTCTGCAGAAGCTGACGAAGGTGATCATAGTAAGACGAGAGAAGCTCATCGAGCTCAATTTGCCATAAGTACAGCCCAAAACATCGCAAAACATATTATGTAAGCGCTGGGCGCCTCAATTGTTCTTGATGTACTCACACTCTGTCGATTGTCATACTTGTTGATTGAACGTCGATTGTCCAACACTAACATCAGCACTGACCAGCTTTCGACAGTCGCAATACGCAGAACTCGATACTTGGGAATGGAAAGCTGCGCCTGGCACGCCAACGCAGCCTGCAGTAGTGAAACTGGAAAGATGGTGAGTAAATTTATTCCCTCACTCGGAGTCCGAGTTGCTCACAAAATTATTGCTGAAGAAAAGGAATTAAGTCGACGATTCTCCATTTAGAAGCTTGACACTTCGTGCATGGGACAGTGGGCCTGACCCAACCATGTCCAAGCATCAATCAAGCGCTGACACATCGTATCCTTTCACCAGCACTCGCTACCTCGTTGACGGCGATTATCTGGCAGACGGGCAGTATTCGTACAGTTACTGTCAATAAGCTGGGATCCAGCTTGAGCTAAACCAGATTTCACCAGATTCACAATAATCATGTCTCTCCTTTCTTTGCAATTAGATGTCGGCCAAGCTGGTATCTTTCTCTTTGAGAAAGCGGTTGCCTTGAGCAGCTACTGGCTCTCTCAAGGAATTGCTGGACATGGCTGGGATGGCTTAGCTAAATCAATCCAGTCCCTCCCCATCACGCAGCTAGCAGCCCGCCGTGCCAATAAACGGATAAAGGGAATCCAATCTCAATCAAAGCACTTCGGGAGCTGGGTAATGGGAACGAGAAAAGGTGATATGATTGGGGTGTTAAATGAGCAAGAAGCAACGTGGCCGATGGTGGCGCTTCTGCTTCCCTTGGCCGCCGTTCTTTCGTCCGAGGACGCGGCAGATGTTTTAGTAGACCTCTCCGAAGCAGGGGCGAGTCCAAATAATCTCCAGGATTCAGAGGCGCTAGCAGTGTCCAACAAGAGCGCTGGCGACTCCTCGAAGCCTTTAAGTTACGAGGTTGCCCACAGCATTGTCAAAGCAACTACTCCTTACGTTGGGGCAGGCTTTGAGCAGCAGGAGTTCAGCAAAACCCTGAAGTTGGTACTCGAGGCTTTCGACAGCCGTGACATCTCACTCCATATCGCCAATTGTTGTAGATGGCGGCCAGCTCCGAACGACATCACCAGTTTCATGTGTGAGATTGCTTCCGCCTCCTCTACTGCTAGCACGGAGCCATCCGGCGTAGTAGTGATGACGAACAGAGGCGTCGATGTACTATGCTATCTCGCCATACTTCTATTCGACTGTTCTGTGTCGATATCTTTCAATAACATTATCAAGCCCATCGCCATTGGCAAAGGACCCCTTGTCACAATTGTAGTTCTGCCTCCCGGAGAGAAACAAAGTCATGATTCACAGAATTACGCCAATGCTCGTATTGGTGTCCGAGACGACGCGAAGACTGAACTACAAGATTCGCAGTGGGGCAGCCTTGAGACTCGATGGACGCTGTCTGATTACATCCTCCTACGTCTGACATCGTGGGTGATTGGGCAACATTCAATCGAAGAATTCGAATATTACCTTGCGGATCATGTTTTGTCGTTTTATTGGCATGGTCACGTCTATGGCGCAGTTGCTAGTCAGTTTGGTGCCGGCCTGGTCAATGCAAAGGTAGACCATAGCAAAAGCCAACTACCTCCTTCCGGACCTGCCATTCGTACACTGTTCACAATTGATCAGATTATTAGCCGTATCCGAGCCTTCGATAACACGCTAGGTGACATTGTAGCCTTACGCGCGGATGTCGACGACCCTGCTTGGAAGAAGGAGGAGTCATGTTGGGCAACTCTAAGTCGGGATTTTATGGCCTTTTGCCCCTGCCATAGACATAATGGTACTAAATCAAGCCCTTCAGTTCGTGGTCAGGGATGCATCATGGAAAAGTTGGGAGAGCTAGAGCGCTTCATCAAGGGTGCACTACGTACCATAATTTTCATCTCGGCGCCGAAGGCGCATCCAGGTCTTCCTCTGAATTGCAGCCACACAACGCAAAAGCTCGTGTCCAGCTTACCATTCGGTCGACATCGCGGCGAGAAACTCGATTTGGCACATATCCTTGAATCTGCAGCGCTCTTATTGGGAAACCTGAGTACCGGTAGTCTTGCTGCATCTCAAGATGTCATCGGCGTTAGCGCTTCGGGATGCTGCATCGTCCCAAACATGATTCTATCCACTTCAATAGACCCGGCGGATAACCTCATCTTCAATGTCTCCCCAGGAGACCTATACTGTCGTGGTGTAGAGGTGACTTCACTTCGAAATAGCTCCTGGGCGACGTCTGGATACTATGCGCTCGGTGGTGAGCCTATACCTTCTGATGATATCATCATCCTTCCGGCAGAAATGTTCGATTCAGAGGTATTAGCAGATACGGGGGCATCACGTTCGCATATCTTTGTGGAAGCATCGCTAAAGGACAAGGCGGGATACTTATCTGTCCGCGTTGATTGGAACAGAAAAGGGCAAGAGCTTTCTGAGCACATTGCCCCAACCGACATCTTGTACGGAATGTCCAACGTTCCCATCGCTCCTCGATGCCCTCATGTCCAGCCCAACGGGACCATCGCACCGTTTTCAAGCGACCGTCACATCCTTGTTGCCAATGCTGGCAGCATCTACTTCAACCCTCTGGATACATGGAACTATAAAGACCATTCGTATGCCGGGGCTAAGAGTCTAGAGGAGGAAGACTGTTTAGGGGATTTTGATGGGGTAATTGTCATGGGCAAAGACGATAGAGGGATGCTTCTGAGGGCTATTAGATATGATTCGGCCAGGGCTCGTATGGGTAAGGAATCGTGCTTGGCATGCGCAGTGGCGTTTGCTGTAAGTTGCAAAGCAACGCTGCTTTATGTGGAATGAGGCACCCACGGTGGTGGTAAGGTGAAAGTGCCTACCTTACTATTGCTAAATAGTAGTTTCTGTCGAACTGTAGACACATCATCATTCCGATTCTGTCTTGCCTACGATCGATAGTAAAGAACAATGCCGGGACAGGCACTATTCTCACCGAAGTGTATAGTAACGCAAGTCAATAGGTAACTTTCTCCCACCTTCAATATGCTAGTACTTATCCCGTGGTAACCTTTGAAGGTGATTTTTGGTGCTCACTTCTCCTGTAATCTGAAAACTTGTGTTCGCGGCTCTCTCTGCCCCTTTAGACAAGCATCCATGTCCCCACAAAATTGGTGCGCCATTGCAATGCTTCATACGGTTTCCACATGGCAACCTCAAGTTCAGCAGTTTATCTCATAGAGGCCTTACTTTCAGTGCCTAAGCTACATGACGCAGGCAGTGGTTCCATGTTGCAAGGTGTTGATCAGTGAGCAACTTGCTTCTCCAGCTGCTGCCGTTTGACTCTTCACAAAGATCTTAGTGGGTTCATACCCAAATTGAGATGCATACCCATCCCTCCATACTCGATGATCAGGATGTTTAATTAGAAGGGACTACATCTCTTTTGGTAAGTTGCATATCAAGGTATGATCACTTGATCTGTTGCGAGGCACGTACAAATAACTATGTACTGTAGGAAGCTGCCCCTAGAAGCGGGCCCTGCACTGGCAACATCGTCTCCCAATTATCGTATCACTGCGATTTTTATTGCTGTAAAATCTTGTCCATGAAGTATGCTCCAAACTGTTTGAGTTCACACTTCCTTTCGGCAGTTCCGAGTTATGACTCCATCAACCGTCGGAAATATACAATTGTGTATTCCACGGTGCTAGCGTGTAATGACTGATTCCCCTGGAAAATGAATAGAAGCGGTTAGACAAATTCAAGAATCAACGATGTCAAACCAGTGAGGGGGCTGGGAACTATTCAGAGTTGCCATCGTTCCTTAGAACTTCTATCATGCAAGAGGCATTTGGAAGGGTTAGAGGTTCGTTGTGATGCAAAAGAGTAGGAAGTATAGAAATATGGAATTTATTAGACAAAGAACAAAACCAACAACAAAATTTAAGAGCAGTGAAAGTAGTGGAATGGTGACAATAAATGAAGGTTTAAAGCAAACGTATACTTCCAGATTCTCTCCTGAAGGTACTCGGACAGTATGCGCCGTCGGATTCCTCCAGTCGTTCGTTTAGGGTGAGGGAGACCCTTTCTCTTGTTTCTATTGGATGGGACAAAGGTAGTTGGAGTGGGTAGGGTCGAAGATATCGATCCTGAGGGCGAGGTTGCTTGTAAGAGAGTAGAAAGACGTATAACTTACTATAATCCCAATAGTACCGCTTCTGAGGGCTCACCACTCTCTGGGCTTGCCTACTACTCAGTTGTGACGAAATACTATCAAGAGTATAGCTTGCTAGACGAAGATGAAGGCTAAGAACTGCTGAGAACGATACTGGGAATTGATTCTGAGATGGTTCTATATTTTTTACAGTGAGTACATGGGTTTATATACTCTGCTGAAAGTGTGCAAACAAAAAGGCTGCGTATAAACGAATGATGTCGTTGTAACAGTAAGTAGAATCAAAGAAAGGGGTAAAATGCGAAAAATAGGAGTGTCACAGACAGTCCATATGGCAACAAACAATAACACTCTCTCGCCTCAGTCAGGCAATGGCAATGGATCACGGGATCGAATCTGCTGGTCCAATAGCAAAAGTCTCTTGTTGATGGCTTCCCGCGGGATGACTGATGTGATTGCTAAGCACAATAGAGTTGCTCAGTCAGCCTTCGTCTCGGCAGGGGGTGAACCGTGCGGTGAGTGTCTGCATCAATCAATAGCTAGGGGTAATGATCGATGGGATCGTTGTCGAGTCACATATAGCCAGACTGAGTCATGACTGTGAGATCATTCCACGATGGTGGGTAGTCGATGAGTCATTGAGTTCCGGGCTGGTCTAGATCGTGGTGGTGCTAAAATAGGCTCGATGATGCGTATAGGAGAGGGGAGTCAATCAGGAACAAGAACTGGTATATTGTTGGGTAGATGCCAAGTAAGCATCCATCGCCAGAACCGTATAGATGCTGGAATACTTGTCTGAGTGCGATGGACAGCTAGATAATAGCTTGATGGAATTGTCGGCATATAGGGGGATATGATGTATATGATATAGTGTCGTTCGTGCCATGCAATACGATTGACTTGGAATTCTCCTATGAATGAGTCTGTTTCAACTCGATAAACATGTAGCCACGATCCAATCTGTAAGAGCCGACTAGGCTGGTTGGTAATGATCCAAGGCCTTCTGGGATGGCCTAGATGGGTACTATGCGTGATGACTGAGATGTCGATACGGGAGGTCATGATGTAGAACGATAAACGAGAGCAGAGGAACTGGGAGTTGCTATTTGATTCCATCCACATGAGCTGTCATTGCCATGTCGATCATAACAGGAGAATGGTAGAAGCGAAGCGAAGTAGCGAATGTATGATCAAATAAAACTATAAAAGCATAAATTAAAGTAGAGTTAGCGCAGTAATTTGAATGTGACAAAAGTGAATGCGATGATCATTAAGAGAAGGATGAAAAAGGAAATGAAATAGCTTAATGGGAGTTTTGTCGATCATGATCAAAAAGCTTGTACGATCAATGAATTAGACGCTGGCTGCGTCATGCTGTTGCATCATGCTCTGAAGCTGTTGAAGTTTCTCTTGCACGTGCCACGTGTTGTCACATACCTGCTTGACTAGGAGTAAGGGGGTGCTTGCATCTTGATATTGTTCTGTCTATGTACCGAACAATTTCGGTGTATGACAACGATCACCCACTTTCTCACCCTCAAACCTTTATTTCTCTTGGCTGTTGGCATCATCTGACAATGATATACACAATGCTATAAAACAGAGTGCTGGTAGGATAAGAGATGTTGCCATTGCCAAAGGACAAAGTAGTTTACCCGGTGCACCTTTATATCCCAATTATGTGTTATGCACGTGCAAACCCCTAGCCTCTAACCCTGGTCAGATGACCATTCCCGTGACCTCGGACATCAGCTTCGGACTATCGGACTATCAGACACACTCGGATCAAGGAATACACATGAGAGCGTAATTTAAGCTGTAGTTACTTGTAGATAGTTCTTCAGTTTGAATATCAACTTAATATGTTCCCTTCCCTACTAAGGAACTCGAGTTCCACACTATCTCCGCCCTCCAGTATTCCACATCTCCATTCCACACTCTCTACCTTCTTATCTCGTTCTCTGGTGTTAGTCCGTAACTCCGATCTCCGCACTCTGAAATTAAGGTAAACTGTTAGGTAGTGGGCAGCGCAACTCTGCACCTCAGTAGTTGAAGCCAAATACCTTTGTAGTCCATTTTAGTAGTAGAAGCTGGATTCTGTATTTAACATTATGCCATCATAGGAACACCACTTAGTGATATTTATGGCACTAACCTCCCTGCATTACAAGCTTTGAAGGCTTCTGTTGATACAACAAATGTAATGGGCCTTGCAGGTGGCTGGAAACTATGAGCAATTGTCATTTTACTGTTGGATGAATAGATTTAAATATACTTCTTTCAAAGTTTGGAACCGCTTTTCTGAGTCCAGCGCCTATTAGTAAGCTGGCGCTTCTTGATAATCAATGACATGTCAATTGGCTGCAATGTTAACATTGACTATTAATTTGCCCTAGCTTGCACACTCGAAAGGTCGACTCAAGTTTGATACATACACGCTAGGATGGACACAGACAAAGCTCTGAGTACCGAATACCAGATTAGGTCTGAAGATAATGTGGGAGGATGTCGAGATGGGGGCATCAGAGGCCTCGAAGATGGTGTGGATAGCTCAGTAGCAGGTGCTGTTGGCTTAAGTGTAAGCTTTTGTGCCGCATCTTTGAATGGAATAGAATTATGGAATCCATTATTTAGACCAAGGATACCAATATTGAATGGCTTGAATCAAACTCATATGGGACTTCGCGCTCGGATGATGTGAGTCGCTCCCCATTAATTCCAGCAAACAGCTTAGATTAAGGTCACATATCTAGCAGATTACCAATTACATCGACTCTCAACCATGGTTATTGTCACCGATCACTAAGCTGGCTGAACTAGTGAGTAATATGGTATCCACTGTTTGCAAACAACTTTTCTGATCTACCATCCCAGCAGTCTGACACTGTGACAGATGATACACCTACAGCATTATTGGCCAGCATGTCACTCAACTCCATGGTGATGTTTCCTTACAATAAGATTATGCTGCTGCTTGCTGATATGCATTTAAGGCATCTGGTGCTGATATATCGTCTGTGTTGCTTATCCAATGTGACATGAATCAGTCAACCTGGTGAGTCTTCTGAGGCAGTTATTGAATGACAAATGTCTAATTCTGCTACACTATAGACACATGGTTCAGATAGGCCTGGAGCTGGCCTACTCATGGGTGATGTTGACTTGTCTGCATTCAATGGCCTCCCTGTTCAACAGCTCATTGATGCAGCTGTTAGAATGCTTAAACAGGGTGACAGGACCAAAGTAGAAGTCCTCAAAGCAGTGTCACTGCTTGAAAAAGCCAGGATTATAATTTTGGATGACATCTGGCAGATGATAGAATGCCTCTCTTGGCTTGCCTATGGTTACTTCTGCCAGTTCCACCATTCAGATGAGATGGCAGACCTTGACAAGGCAATCCATGCATACTCAGAGGCACTTCATCTGAGATTTGACGGTGATCCTGAAAAAATTACTGATTTGAATGGCTTGGGGACTGTTTTATTATTAAGGCACAAAAGACTTGGAAATGTGGCAGATTTAAAGGCAGCCATTGATGTGTATAAAAAATTGGTAGATATGACCTCTGATCATAATGCCAATAAACCTGATTACTTGCACAAGCTAAGTAATTTATACATAGCTCAATTTGAATCATCAAGCAATGTCAGTGATCTTGATACTGCAATATATGCTTTAGAAAAGGCAGTCAACATACTTCCAAAGAATCACTCTCATAAATCTATACTGTTCAACAGTTTAGGCCTTGCTTTTGCAAAATGGTTTCAACATCAGAATCATTTAGAAGATATCAATGATTCAATTACAGCACATGAAATATCAGTTGCATGTACAACTGAAGATAATGTCAATTTACCTAAATATCTTAGCTATTTAGATACTGCCTACTAGAACCGTTTTCAAAGTACTGGCTCTATTGATGATATCAACAGTGCAGTTGCAGGTCTGAAGCAAGCTATAGCTCTGAATTCTGATCAGCAACATCAACTTGTACTTCTAAGTCATTTTGGCAAGTCATTGCTGGCTAGATTTGATGTAAAAGGTAGTTTGACAGATCTAAACAAAGCAGTAGATGTATTATAAGAAGCTGATATTCTTGCATCTAATACCAAGCAAAGAAAAGTTGCCCATCTTGTTAGTCTTGCCAATGCCTATAGAAAAAAAATGAACAAACTGATGTATATGATGATATTGATAGAGCAATTGAGATTCAGAAACAAGTGCTGTTGATGACACCTGATACTGATCCCTTTGTTGCTGGGCATCTGAACAATTACAGAAAGTTATTGCAACAGAAATTCATTCTAAGGGGAAATCTGCCTGATATCAATGAAGCAATAAATGCTCATCACAAAGTTGTGTCAATGGTTTCTAATGACTACAAAGACAGATCTATGTTGTTGAGCAATTTAGGAAGTGCTTTGCATAAGAGATTTACCCACACAGGCAATATGATTGACATTGAGAGTGCAATCAAAAGTCAAAAATCTGCTGTATCACCAACTTCTGAGAATGATCCCACAAGGCCAGGTCGATTGTATGCTCTGGGACAATCTCTTCAAAGCCACTTTGATTATACTGGTGACCTGATTGATATTGATCAAGCAGTTGATACTTTGAGAGAGGCTATTGCACTATTGCCTGAGAAACATGAAGAATTGAGATTGATGTTGAATGCTTTGGGAATAGCATTGCAAAGACGTCTTTGCAAGTATTTAGAGAATGTTGCCGATATCAATGAGGCCATTGTATCTTTGAGAAAAGCAGCTTCAATGTTTTCTACTAGTCACTCTTCTTATCCAGGATGCCTTAATAATTTGGGCAATGCTTTTCACAGTAGATTTGAACATTCTAAAAATCAAATGATATCAATGAAGCCATTCTTGTTTAACAAAAGGCTGTTGAGCTTACAGAGACTACACATCCTATGAAGCCACAATTTCTTAGTAATCTGGGAAATTCATATAATAGCAGATTTGAGCTTCAGGGTGATGTTGCTGACATTGAAAATGCAATCATCACTTTGGAGGAGTCTGTTTCTCTAATGTCTGATGGACATTCATCCAAACCTTGCATTGCTAGAGAAATATAAATGTTTGCACAACATTCATGATCTTGATAAATCTATTCAAGTCTCAAACCAGGCAATCATATTGACACCTGAACATCACTCCATGAAGCCCATATGGCTTTTCAATCTTGGGTATTCATTGGTAGCACATAATCAACCGACAAACCATTCAGATGACATATCAAATGCCATTTGGGCTTTCCAGACTGCATCTCAATCACTTGTTGCTCAACCCGGCATTCGATTTGAATCAGCTCATCAATGGGCAAGCTTGACACAGCAACTTAATCCAGTTGAGAGCCTTAAGGCCTATAATATTATGGTTGGTCTTATACCACAACTTATTTGGCTGGGAAGACCTATCTCTTAGGCTAAATGATATCCATGATATTAGTTCAACTGTGACTGAGGCTGCTACTATGGCTATTCTTCAGCAGAAATATGAACTAGCACTTGAATGGCTGGAACAATGCCATCCCATTTTATGGGGACAAATACTGCATTTACATTCACCAATGGATGAGTTACATGAAGCACATCCACAGCTGGCTGCTAGGCTTACCATGGTTTCTGAGAAGCTAGAACATGCCAGTCTTGCTTCCAAGCATGGCAACTGGGGTGGGCAAAGATCTCCAGATGCATCTACCCATCATCATTTGGCAGAAGAATGGAAGATTATTCTTAATGAAGTCCAAAGTTTACCAGGCTTTAGTGACTTTTTTCAGCCAAAGAAGTTCATCTCACTCTTGCCAGCCTCCCAGAACTCTTCTGTTGTTGTCATCAATGTACATGTAAATCAGTGTAATGCATTGGTTTTGAAGCAAAATGCAACAGAACTCGAACATATTCATCTTAAAGGCTTCACACATGACAAAGCCTTGAGTTTATGTTCTGCTTTACCACATCTGCTACCAAAGACTAGAGCCAGCCAAGATGCTGTAAGACATGGCAAGTTCAAACCAAAAATAACTGCAAAGTCAGCTAATCCACTTGAAGTGATGCTTAGGACTCTCTGGGTTGATATTGTTAAGCCAATTCTCAATCACATGGAATATATGGCTAGTGAACCAACAATTAATCAGCAACTCCCCCATATTACTTGGTGTGCAACTGGTCCATTAGCATTTCTACCACTGCATGCAGCAGGCATCTATTGTTAGGGCGACACTAATACCAAGGTACAGCGTAGACCCTACAAGATAACTAGCGAGTAATTGAAAGAGATAGGGGGTAAACCCTTTGAATTAGAACACACACTGTATTAGTGGTGAAACCTAAGAGAACGAGCTTAGCGTTCTCTGGTATTACATTACAATATTTATACTATAATACATGCGATAACCATGAGTCGTACTACCAGCCCGTATACATGAGTATTTAATAGAAAGTAACATGTATGCAGCATGTACTGGCTGCGCTTACTAATTACTTACTAATAATACTGTGCCCATGCCTTTACGGTGCGTACTTTACTAATGACATCGTAATATATAATACGTAACTAAATAATAGTCATGTGATAAATAGCACGTGAAGGTTTGTAAAAATAACAAACCATAACATTACCCCCCTTCTATGACGTGGCAATTCCACTTGCCATCATCTTTTTAACACCATCAGTAACTAACTCTATCACATCGTTACTGTCATGTCTGACTTTACAAACGTCACTTCCTCTGTATTGGATCAGGGACGTATCCAAGCTGCCATTGTCATTGGATCCGTTGTCGGATCCATATTGGTGATCGTCGTTTTGATCACTTACGATATGGCGTTCAATTTTCCGGTTTTGAGGAATTTTGGTCGCTTGTATGTCAATTTTATTATTTTCTTCATGTTTTTCGATTATCGTTAAGTTTTCATAGGGTCGGTGTCATGCACCGAAATTGTTCGGTACATAGACAGAGCGATATCAAGATGCAAGCACCCCCTAACTCCTAGTCAAGCAGGCATGTGACAACACATGGCACGTGCAAGGGAAACTTCAACAGCTTCAGAACGCGACGCAACAGCATGACGCAGCCAGCGTCTAATTCATTGATCATACAAGCTTTTCGATCATGATCGACAAAACTCCCATTAAGCTATTTCATTTCCTTTTTCATCCTTCTCTTAATGATCATCGCATTCACTTTTGTCACATTCAAATTACTGCGCTAACTCTACTTTAATTTATGCTTTTATAGTTTTATTCGATCATACATTCACTACTTCGCTTCGCTTCTACCATTCTCTCGTTACGATCGACATGGCAATAACAGCTCACGTGGACGGAATCAAATAGCAACTCCCAGTTCCTCTGCTCTCGTTTATCGTTCTACATCATGACCTCCCGTATCGACATCTCAGTCATCACGCATAGTACCTATCTAGGCCATCCCAGAAGGCCTTGGATCATTACCAACCAGCCTAGTCGGCTATTACAGATTGGATCGTGGCTACATGTTTATCGAGTTGAAACAGACTCATTCATAGGAGAATTCCAAGTCAATCGTATTGCATGGCACGAACGACACTATATCATATACATCATATCCCCCTATATGCCGACAATTCCATCAAGCTATTATCTAGCTGTCCATCGCACTCAAACAAGTATTCCAGCATCTATATGGTTCTGGCGATGGATGCTTACTTGGCATCTACCCAACGATATACCAGTTCTTGTTCCTGATCGACTCCCCTCTCCTATACGCATCATCGAGCCTATTTTAGCACCACCACGATCTAGACCAGCCCGGAACTCAATGACTCATCGACTACCCACCATCGTGGAATGATTCTCACAGTCATGACTCAGTCTGGCTATACGTGACTCGACAACGATCCCATCGATCATTACCCCTAGTTATTGATTGATGCAGACACGCACTGCACGGTTCACCCCCTGCCGAGACGAAGGCTGACTGAGCAACTCTATTGTGCTTAGCAATCACATCAGTCATCCTGCGGGAAGCCATCAACAAGAGACTTTTGCTATTGGACCAGCAGATTCGATCCCGTGATCCATTGCCATTGCCTGACTGAGGCGAGAGAATGTTATTGTTTGTTGCCATATGGACTGTCTGTGACACTCCTATTTTTCGCATTTTACCCCTTTCTTTGATTCTACTTACTGTTACAACGACATCGTTCGTTTATATGCAGCCTTTTTGTTTGCACACTTTCAGTAGAGTATATAAACCCATGTACTCACTGTAGATATACAACAATCTCAGAGAGAGAGTCAATTCCCAGTATTGTTCTCAGCAAGTTCTTAGCCTTCATCTTCGTCTAGCAAGCTATACTCTTGATAGTATTTCGTCGCAACTGAGTAGTAGGCAAGCCCAGAGAGTGGTGAGCCCTCAGAAGCGGTACTATTGGGAATATAGTAAGTTACACATCTTTCTATCCTCTAACCAGCAACCTCGCCCTCAGGATCGATATCTTCGACCCTACCCACTCCAACTACCTTCGTCCCATACAATAGAAACAAGAGAAAGGGTCTCCCTCACCCTAAACGAACGACTGGAGGAATCCGACGGCGCATACTGTCCGAGAACCTTCAGGAGAGATTCAGGAAGTATTTCATTGTCTTAAACTTACCTTCACTGTCACAATTTCCCTACTTCCACTACTGTTGAATTTTATTGTTGGTTTTGTTATTTGTTTTCTAAATTTTGTATTTCTTTACTTCCTACTCTTTCGCATCACACCGATCTAGATCTGGTCGTCTCGACAAGACGTCTGCTTTCATATTAGAAACACCTGGTTTGTGTTTCAATACAAAATCAAATCTCGATAAATACAATGACCATCGTGCTTGGCGTCTATTCAATTTCTTTGTAGACATGAAATATTCAAGATTTTTATGATCGGTCCATATCTCAAATTGTTGACGATTTCCTTCGAGATAGTGTTGCCATGCTTCCAATGCACGAATAATAGATAACATCTCCTTATCATGTATATCATAATTTCTCCCTGTCTCATTTAGACTTTGAGAAAGATATGCACATGGTCTCCACTTTTCATCTTCACAAAGCATCGACAGTACAGCTCCTGTAGCATAGTTGGAGCTATCGGCTTCGATTTTCATTTTCTTATCGGTATCTGGTAAAACTAATACCGGCTCTGTGGTAAAGACCTCTTTAAGCATGTCAAATGCTTTCTGTCTTCTTTCGTCCCAAATAAACTTCTCATCTTTTTTTGTAAGCTCATATAGAGGTCGAGCTATTTTTGCGAAATCTTTAATGAAACGGCGATAATAATTGCCAAAGCCTAAAAATTGTTGCACGTGTTGTAGACTTTTTGGTATTGGCCATTCTTTGATCGCTTTGATCTTGGCAGGTTCCATTCTAACTTCTCCATTTTTAATAATAACACCCAAAAACTCTATTTCATCAACTTCGAAATAGCATTTCTCTGGTTTTACATACAGATCGTTATCTTGTAAGATCTGTAATACCCTTTGGACAATCTTCCGATGTTTTTGCTGGTCTCCATCGGTAAAGATCAATAGATCATCCAAATAGATTACTACTACTCCTTTGTCAATAAGTTCTTTAAATAAACTATTCATCATAGACTGAAATGTCGCTGGCGAGTTATTCAATCTAAAAAACATAACTTCGGGTTCAAATGCACCACGAGGGGTCTGGAAGGCTGCTTTCCATTGATCTCCTTCTTTAATACGGACATTATGATAACCCCATCTAAGATCCATCTTCGTAAATAATTTAGCTTTTGATACCTTGTCAACCAATTGAGATATAAGGGGCAAGGGGTAGGCATTGCGGATGGTATACTTGTTTAAATGCCTATAGTCTTGTACAAGACATTTCTTGCCATCTTTCTTTTGAATAAAGAATACTGGGGAAGTTTGTGGTGACTTTGATGGTCGAATATATCCTTTTTTCAAATTCTCATCAAGGAATTCATTTAATTCCTTTTGTTCGTCTGGGGACAAAGGGTATATTTTGGCTGCCTTAGGCTCAAATTCCGATTTGAGTTCTATAGCATGATCCCAAGGTCTATTTATAGGCATTCTCTCAGAGTCCGCCTTTCTAAATACTTTCATCCAATCATGATAATAATTTGGAACCATTTGTTCTTCAGTTTTCTTTTTATCCGCTTCAATTTTCTCTTTGTTGTACTCAACGACATAGTCGTATTTTCCAACATAATTTATTTGCTTTTCTTCTACAAGTCCTGCTCGATTATTGCTTCCATCGGCATTTCTTACAATTGCCGGTCTAGCTAATTTTAGGGTTTTAAGCTGTTGCTTCTCAACCATTTTTCGATCAATAAATGAATCTGAAGCTCCACAATCAAGCATTGCCTCAATATCCTGTTTTTGTTGCGTGTCTAACGCTTTTACAGCAATGTCCATTGGGACATAATTTTTATCCGTGAAAGATCTTGTCACGAACATTTCGTCTTTATCTTCTGACTTGCTTTTACTACCAGATTCATTATTATAAATACGTTTATTGTCATTACTTTCTGAATCGGTAACTAAAACAGAGTCCGGCTCATTGACAAGTACAGAAAATTTATTTACTGGAGATCTCAGGTCGACGACTTCTGGTCTCTGTAAGAAAAACCCTCCTTCTTTAGTTCTTCCTTCATAGCTTCCTTGATCTTGTCCAAACTCATGGAACGTAGATCCATCTTCTGTTCTCTACAATTTCTGGCAAGATGTCCTATCCTGCCGCATTTATAACACCTAAAGGGCTGTCTCTTAGCCCTGTCCACATCCATTGCATTGGGATCAGCCGGTTTAGTGGCTATTGTTCCTTGTGGTTGCGAAGTTGTGGCGACCATGGACGTGTTTCTAGGGACCGTGTACCTTGAGTTGGTCCCTGTAGTGTTAGTCGTTTTCTTCGACGACTCTCCCCTTCTCTTGCTATACAGTTGCGCCATGCGCCACTGCGTGTCCATTTTGATGGCTTCTGCGAACCATCCTTCCAATTTAGTTGGCAATACCTGATTGCTGTAACATCTATTAAGGAGTCCTGAGTCCAGACCCTCCTTAAACATCTCGATCAGTGCTTCTTCATTGAAACACGTTTGATCTTTATGCGCTATGAAATCCGATATGTATAGCGCTGCTTCTCGTCCGCCTTGTTGGAGCTTCATCAAGGCTTGTATTGCTGTTTGTTGAGGATTTAAATCCCCAAACAGCGTCTCCATCGTTTCGAATAAGTCGGCCAAGGTTTCGTTCCCTTCGCCTGTCTCCTTCTGATGCAGTATTCTTAGCATCGTAGCGTTCTTCCAATGTTCAATATTTTTGCCCTGAACATATGTTAGGGCAAACAATATTTTCGTTGCTTCATCTGGAAATTCCCCAGGACGAAGTATAATGTATGTTCTGATGGCTACTTTCCAAGCTTTTAACTTGGAGCGTGTTCCATCGAACATCTCTGGTTCTCCTAGTTTTGGTGCGGCTAGAGCCACTAGGTTGGCTCGGGGAGGAACAGGGGGTCTGGGTCGAGGTTCTGGTGGTGGTGGTGGTGATGGTATTTGCTGGCTTGGTCCCGCTGTCTCCGTCCGTATCTCTCTTTCCTCTAGTCTCGCTTCCATCCGATCTAGTCTTTCCATCAACATCTGCATCATCCTCTCCATAGGGGATGGCGATGGTGGAATTACCTGCGTCTGTCCAACTCCTTCTGTCTGCATGCGTAGATCTTGTTCAGACATGGTCGCAATTCGTCGCCTTTAAAATGTACGATTTCTGCGTTGAAGAAACCGGAAGGAGTAACGTGGTAGAAGGTGGAAACGAATTTGATGTCGACGGGTGTATAGGGGACAATGAATTTACCAGTGCCTATTCTCCTGATAATACTGTTAACGACTCTGGCGTGGGCTCGGCTTAGAGTTGGGTCGGGAACGTAGAGGTATTTGGGAGTAGCACCGATAGGGCGGTTAAAGGAAGAAGGACGGGTGGTAGTGAGATGACGGGGTTTTTTAGCGGTTCGAGTGACTGGCATGAAACCTGTAATTACTGTATCTTTCAAACAACCTTTAGCCAAAGGCGTTCTGCTAACAGTAATTAGGGAGGCGGTTGAGGGAAGTTTGGGTCGAGTAATTACGTCTCTTGCTATGGAACACCACTAGGCCTTCTCCGGCTACCTAGCTAGTGCGACAGATCCCGGATTAATCGGTACTGTCCTTAAGTATCACTCAGAGAGTCGTCTAAACGTTACTCCGCTAGAGTATTGATACAGTCCAAATATAGACGCAATTACTATGAGAAGAATGATACAAGAACAGAAGTTCAGGAGATGGCGAAACGATCAGTCAAATGTAGTAAGGACAATTAACAAAAACGTATCGGTGAAAGGGATTGGGATAGCGATGAATGTTGTGTGCGGTGGAAATACGAGTTCGACTTGTTCTCTTGGTGTTCGTGGGTAGAGGATAAAGTCGAGGATAAAAGGGGCGTTGATGTTGAATGGAATGGTGGGCGATGAAGACGTAGGGTGGACGCGAAAGAGGTGAAGCTCGTTCTTCTGTTAGGGCGACACTAATACCAAGGTACAGCGTAGACCCTACAAGATAACTAGCGAGTAATTGAAAGAGATAGGGGGTAAACCCTTTGAATTAGAACACACACTGTATTAGTGGTGAAACCTAAGAGAACGAGCTTAGCGTTCTCTGGTATTACATTACAATATTTATACTATAATACATGCGATAACCATGAGTCGTACTACCAGCCCGTATACATGAGTATTTAATAGAAAGTAACATGTATGCAGCATGTACTGGCTGCGCTTACTAATTACTTACTAATAATACTGCACCCATGCCTTTACGGTGCGTACTTTACTAATGACATCGTAATATATAATACGTAACTAAATAATAGTCATGTGATAAATAGCACGTGAAGGTTTGTAAAAATAACAAACCATAACATCTATGATACTCACCTAGGAAAGATGGAGAAGGTATATGACTATGTCATCTCCTCATACACACCAAGTCTCAGTGCTCTGCTTAATCCTAATAGAGCTAAGGCCCAATGCGAAGGCATATTTGCTATTTGTCAGCCAGATACACCTGGCCAAATTCCCTTACCTGGCACCATCGAGGAGTTGGACCATATTGAAGACTTATGCAGCAAAAATGGCACTCCATTTGAAAGACTTGATAGTGAATCAGCTACAGTTAATTCAGTGTTGAATGGAATCAGAGGCCATAGCTATGTTCATCTAGCCTGCCATGCTATCCAAGATGCTGAAGATCCCTTGAATAGTGGCTTCTACCTTCATGATGGAAAGCTTGATTTAACCACAATTATCAAGCAACAATACAAGCATGGAAGGGTTGCATTCTTATCGGCATGTCAAACCAGCTCTGGTGATGTTAAACTACCTGAGGAAGCAATGCACCTTGCTGCAGGAATGCAAATGGCTGGTTTCAGGAGTGTCTTTGCAACTATGTGGTCTATCAATGACTCGGATGGTCCTGTAGTTGCAACCAGGGTTTATTCCGAATTATTGAAGGGCCTGGAAGATGGTGTCATGCAGCCAGCTTATGCGCTGCATCATGCGGTGGGGGAGTTGCGAGAGAAGGTTGGAGAAAAGGCATTCCTGTCGTGGGTGCCTTTCATTTACCTTGGCTACTGAAGGAGTTTTACGGTAAGTAATGGTGAGTTAACTACAGTAGTACTTCACCTATCTATAGAATTACCCAGACGTACAGTACGTCTAGCCGCCGAAACATTGTTTGTCCTTCGTATGTGTGAACGTTACAAATAAGAAATACATTTACGATGCATCAGTGAGGGCTACCACTGTTCTTTGGGCGAGACGTCGCTTCCGCTGACTCGGCTGTCTGGACACCGGACGTGGTCTTAACTTTAGGTTTCCTGCCCCCACCGCCACGCCTAGGACGATCTCGTTTTGGTGCTTCCGACTCTAGCTTAACTCGTTGCTCTTCAGACGCCCACCACCTGAGAAAATCTTGCTCCGCTCGACGATCCTCTTCCTCTTGCTGAATCTCAAGTAGTGATCGTCTCTCTTTGGTTGGAGGCTTAGCCTGTTCGAGCTGGAGTTGTTGGATGGCTACTAGAGACATCCCAGAAGTTGGCAAAACAGATGTGGAAGGTTGCACAGGAGGCGACGACCAAGCCTTGCCCGACCTGGATATGTCAGTTGAGCCTATTTGAATTTAAGATGGATTGATCAGGACGTACGAAACTCGCCGGGGCGTAGAAGTCGTGGACGATGCGGGCTGACGTGTAGGTGAGAACACAGGCCCCAAGCCGGGTTGGGTAGTATTGGAAGACGTTGCGTGACGTGGCGAACCATCTGGTTTGACTGGCTTACTTGAAGACATGCCCGACGTGTTCGTAGAACTAGTTGGCGTTCCAAGTGCAGGGAATGACGGGGGATTAGCAGCAGATGAACCAGGGGAAGGACGATTATTAGGCGTCCCCCATGGAGACGAGATGGACCTTGATGAGCCAGCCGGGGCAGCTATGCGAGATTGAGGAGCACGAGATTCGCGTAGAGGTGTTCGTTGGTTTGACTTGGGTGAACTAGATGCCCCCCCTGGAAGCTGGGCCGGCTCTTGGCGGGGTGTTACTGGAGCTTTGAGGATAGTGCTGGCTTCTTCAGCCATCAATGCCTTCATATCAACCCTAGCGACAATGAAGCATTAGTCAAGGCAAACGTCTACGAAGGAGAAAAACAGACCGAGGAACAGATGGAGCTTTCCAAACAGCCGTAGGAGCATGCGAAGAGCCAGCCCCCTGTGCAGCCTGCGAAGTCGGTTCATCTGCTTCATCCATAGCGAATATATCATCATCACCCTGGGCCTGCGACGAAGAAATCACGGGTAGCGAAATGTTGGATGAGCTGGTTACACGGGAAACTGGCACAGCTTTAGTGGAAATAGGTGGCGACAATTTCGCAGAGGAACGTCTAATTATCGTTCGATTATTTTTGAGAACAATGGGCACAGGAATATCCTGCAGGTCAAGCCACCCCTGATGTTTTTGCAAGGCATGGCTGATGAGAATCTGCGACCTCGTCACAGGTAGCTTTTCAGCTTGCTTGGCACGAGTGTATTCAGCCAATTGCTTGACCAAATCAAAAGCCAAGTCGTCCAGCGTCCGACTCTCAAGGAAAGTCTCCATATTGACAGCCATGTACTCTTGAATACTCGATACAAGCGGTAGAGAATGGAAGAAAGTTGCGTCACTCAGAATGTAGCATGCGTTCGCGATACTGGCAAACTTGAGGATCACCGACGAGCAAATGAGCACCAAGCGATCGAGAAGAAGCTCGTTCTAGGAAAAGATTGATATCAACAAACAGAATCGTGTCTATCTGTCATAGACACTCACCGCGGCAGCCATGACTTCAAACATGAGGTCTAAAAGTTCATCGGGCGAATGGATGTCGTCTACAACAGCGTATTAATATTGATCACCCTCGGCAGAGACACCGAATTGCGCTCACCCAGGACAGCGAACATCTCTTCGTCCCCACCGCAGCACAAGAACTTCAAGACAAACCGCATAGATCTCCACTCCATATGAGTCAGATTAATCTCTAGAACACCATCATCATTCCACCGCTTCACTGTCCACGCCTCTTCGTCGAACATACTGGCAAAGAACGCAGACCTAGCCCGAAGAACAGCAGAGTGACACCATACACGTCGTTCCTTCAGTTTCAGTACCACATCGGGGGCTAATGGAGAGGAGAGTCGTGGTCGACTACCAAAGGATATTGATGCAGAAGATTGGGCATTATGATGCAATACAGTGAGATCACTACACAAAGACGGGACCGGATCGCGTTTCGCTGGTGATTCGAGCGCTACACCAAGATGGGGAAGTTCCATGAGCTTCGCTAATCCCTGCAAATCGTTCTTAATCCGAGCGGGTTGTATGGCCATATGCGAAAAATGCGATCGCAGAGTAAACAAAATTCGACTATCCCATAGGGCCACAAGTTGATCAGAATAGAGATATACCAGAAGGGTGAGAACAGCCAATGGATGACATCCTTCGAATTGGAGTACGTTCGCCTTGGAGCTAACACTGGAAGCGGTCGCTTGTGCTGACTTGAGAGGGCCAAATCGTACTACGATGCTCGAATCCATCGATCTTAATATACCCGAATCGGATAAAATACTGCATAGTGGTCGGGACCGAGCAGCAAGAATAACGCGATGAACGGGAGTAGTCAAAGGCATCGCACCGGCCTTCTTTGAGGAAGCGACATGAATCAAAACGTCAGCACCGTGGTCAACGTCGATCTTCAGTACTCGAGGACTCGGGATTTCTGGACGCAGAAACGACCTGGTGTTTGCCTCGATGTATTCGCAGAGCCGCTTCAGTTCATCATTGTCCTCCTGAACCGAGGCGTCATCCTCTCCTTCATTCACATCACCAGCCACGTCCACATTCTCCACCAACCGTCTCCGAGGTCCGATGCCCAGAAGAGCATGATCCGCAGGACGCGCTACACCTGGTAAAATCGTCCTCAAATCTTGTTCCATCCTATTTCCTTCCACGACCACCTTTCTTGGCTGGAACTCAATCCTCAACGCACCGAACGCTCCGGTACTGTTCGCGCATACACGTACGACACGTTGAAGATATGGAACACGTTGGAATTTGAAAGGCTTGTTACTTCCACCGCCCCCACCTTGAGCATGGCCACTAGAAGACTTGGTTTGCGCGGAGCGCGTACGCACATAAACGTGTCCAGACTCGGTACAAACGACAAGGGAGCCATCGGAACCA
This sequence comes from Pleurotus tuber-regium, assembly GCA_014058305.1. Lineage (NCBI taxonomy): Eukaryota > Fungi > Basidiomycota > Agaricomycetes > Agaricales > Pleurotaceae > Pleurotus > Pleurotus tuber-regium. Next base: position 331,441 of record JACFYU010000013.1, on the reverse strand, counting down.
AGCGCCACGTCCTAAGGAATCAAAGTCAGACAGACATATCAACACTTGGGTAACCATCTTGCACGCACTTTCACTGCACTGAATTGCTTCCTAAGTGCCCAGACCCTCTGAGGTTTGATGCTCGCTCTTCCACTGCTCTGACCACTGCCATCTAGACCAAGGCCGGTGTTGCCGGGGGAAAACGTGAACACTTCGCCGTTGGCGGACAACGCAGCAAAGGTGTCGTCACAGCAAGTTACTTTGCGAATATCAGCGTTGGTTGTAGCCTGCGGAGGTCTATACGGATAAATCTGTGCCGGGAAAGCATGAGGAGGGAAGCTATTATGCCTTTGTCAGCAATTAACTAGCTACCTATAACACAATAACCCACCTAATCTTGCTCCACGCGTCACCGTGAATGCAGAAGACGTTGCAAGTTCCATTGTCCATCTTCAGCAAGCATACCATCGCAGTGTCCTGGTCGTGAAGGAGTAAGGAGAGTACTTCAGCTTTGAGGCTGAGTACGCATGGACAGATGCAAACGTACAGATAGGGCAATATCTTCCGCAGGATATGGAGGCAGCTTCGTCGCTACTCTCGGTAGGATCTGCACGGACTGAGCACTCTTGTCATACCCTAAGCATTAACAGAATCCATCAATAATCCTCGCGCAAGGAATATAATAACTACATACCAAGCTGTCCGTTATTCGTACCCCACGTAAATACCTCCTTCGACGTCCAACAAGCGGAAGCAGTTTTACAGGCTGCTACACCAAGAACAAATGCCTTCTTCAATGGTCCAACTATCTTCCTCGGCGTAGCCTGGATCGGCTCATCTTTCCTTGAAAACCCAGACAGGTCCGCCCCCGAAGGGGGATCGATGATATACCCAAGCTGTGAGAACCTGTTCAGGCCCCAACTAAGTACTTCGCCTGTGTTCGTCAGTACGAGTGTGTGATCCTGGCCAAGCGCGACAGAGACGATGGTGTACGCATTGAGATCGGTAAGTGGTTTGACCGAATATTGCTGTGCTTGTTGGCCAGGCCCGAGACTTCAATTTATGGGTATATAAGCGGTGGGACGCTCCGGAATGCTTAGTACTCACCGACCCCCGCTGCCAAATCCACAAAGGCGCAAGTTACCCTTGCTCTCAGTAGTCACAATAGCTAGCCGTAGCACGTGAGGACACAATAGAAAACGCTAGAAACGTTTGATCCCCACTCACCGGTATGCAGTTTAGACATCTGAATTTGACGCACGTTTATCGGAGCAAAACGTGCTTCAACCGGGAGTTCAACGCTAGGGGGATCTCTGGGGTGGATGACCACTTGATCTGGAAACGTTCTATCGTTGCTATCGCCTTGTCCGAGGGCAGCATTCCTGAGGGGTAATGAGCGGGGAGACAAGAGATGGTTGATGCAAGCCCACCTATTGGTGCCCCAAGTGTATAGTTCTGCGCGCAGTTGTTCGGGGTTGGGTTTGGTATGTTCTACCGTAGAGTTGTACAAGTCGAAAGCAGTGTATCCTTCAAAATCCTTCACGGAAATGTCTATGTCTGATCGTTGCAAGAGAAGGAGCCTAAGGAAAAGGTTACGACATTTGCAGCTGTACAACGAATAACAACGTACGCAGCAGGTAGATTTCCGTTATACAATGCACGGTGCAAAGGTGTCCAATGACTCTCGAGGTCGCATATATTCACATTGATGCCAGGATGTGCAAGGAGCGTCCGAACGTAATTAAGACTCGTTTGCTCGGTAGAAGCGCATGCATGATGAAGTACGGTCATTCCTAGCCAATCTCGAGCATTCACATCGCACGCCATCACCGCTGACAAAGGACTAGGCTTATTCCACGACCTTCCCCCACTGTTACTGAGATTGGACGCATTCTGAGCGGGTTTTGACGACTCGGCACTTCCATCGAGGAGTCGTTGAAACGCCTGCTGATTTCTAAGGTGATAATACGCATGAAGCTGGGTCATATACGAGAGTTCGGGTCGGACCGCGCAACCAAGAGGCAGATAGCGTGCTGCCTGCGAGATTGCACCCAATCCAAGGTCGCTTTTGACAGTGACCTGATGGTAACTTTGGTAAACGAGAAACACGTAGAATTAGGGACTTGAATGGGTATTTAGGTAGTCGAGCAGCGAAATAATGATAAGTTAGAGAAGATGATAGTGGTACAAATTGAAGTCATTGACTGCCGATAAGAGTCAGAATATGTCATATTGCCCATTTAGGTTATCGGCATGTCAACCCATATGGCGCATCAAAATTTGAGCTGGTGCATCCAGGCCGCCAAAGCTTGAGATATTTAGCACTTCAAGAGCAGGGGGATTCGTACAGAAGCGAATCCAAATTTTGAGGAGGAGGAGGAGGAGGAGGAGGAGGAAAATAAATAACAGTTTATTGACCGTGAGACAGTTTCACTATATCTGTATGCAAACGTGGCCAATTGCACGTGAAGCAGCCCCTTTATCAACAGGGGCTTGGAATGTGAAAATCCCCTGTTATCAAACAGTAAAGTACAAAACAATCATAACTTGGATTCCATCCGTGATACATAATCTCTTTCAATCTCCTTACAGACTTGCAAGTATGCATTACCCAACCTTTCAAAATCGCTAATCTAGAAAAACTCTCAAGCCCCTAGCAAGAAGTACCAAACTGACACGTACCTCGTTGTAAACCTGAACGCTACACCTAGTCCACCATCGACCATTATGATGGAAGTGTGCCGAGTAGACATTGTGCTCCTGAAGCAGTTTACGCTGAAACACTCCTTTGATCTCTGCGGTTGGCTGAATATTTCCAGATAACGGCAACTCCACATTGACCTTCGTACGCATCTGAGTACCTCGGAGTCAAGCGCTGATCCAAAAATACCTGACGTACCATATTGAGAGTAAGAGAGCCGTCCGGGTCTAACACCCGTGTGCCGAATATTTCTGCAAGCCGTCGACCACCTTCAATAGCAAACTTATGGCAGTAGGCATTTATCTTGGTTTCACCGCCCAGCCACTCACGAAACCGAGTTGCTATACAAAAATTCCTAAATTTATCCATACCTGGCTTGAGACAGTGGCTTACCGTACAATACACTACAATATCGCACGAAATCAAAGGTGCCATTCCCTATACAGAGCACTCAGCGTACAGCGCTGAGCAGCAAGATATGAAACATACAGTCAAATTGCTCCTGAAATGTCTGAGGGGCGCCCTTAGAAGGGGAGACATATGTATGTGAAGTCGGGATAGAGGACTTGATAAGATGCTGGTTGCTAGAATCGCGATATCTGACAACGCTCATCGATGTAACATATAATAGCCCACCGTTTCGGGACGTATAGCACTGCACAACCACGCTTGGTATACAGCCATTTGTGACAATTCTGCATTGACATACTCAATATCGACTAGATGAGTGTCTATATTAAGACCACTCACAGAGATCCAGAAATCCGGCTGTGCTCTACTGAGATTGATGTCCAATTCTTGGCCGATCGAGTGCGCGGCGTCAATTACACTGTATACACCTGCTTCTTGACAGACCTTGACCATTTCCTGCCATGGTAGAAGAACTCCTGGATTGGAAGCAATACTGTCGATGACAGCTACAACCTTTTTCCCGGGGAGTTTAGATGATACCACTGATCTCACGTGAGCTCTGAACTTGGCAAGTATCTCAGCATGCGTGGTAGGGAAGTTCAAGGTGATCAAAGAAACGGAAGGATGGGGTGGTTTGTCAGATAGATATTGCACCGTATTCGAAATAGATCCGTGGGTTGTGCTGACTACGATTTAATTAAAAGGGGGATGTGATCTGAGTGTCACGGAAGGAACGTACAGTCTATCATACTATCTCCACTTTCCCACTCAAAGTTCCGAAGAACAGTATTAACGCCGTGGGTTGCGTTCGGGATAAGAACACATTCATCAACCCGGGCGCCTATGAGCTTTGCAACTTGCTCTCTAGCACTGTTCAATATCGGTTGGTACTGGAGACGCCGAAAATAATCTGGATTGCGTTCAATCATCAACGTAGCTTTATCGCACTCTGCAAGAACTGGCAAAGGCAACGACCCAAATGCACCTGTGCATACAAAGCTTCAGAGAGAGCTCGAGAATACCAGGTGCAACATTGCTCACCGTTATTCAAATTTATGTACTCTGGATCGAAAGCAAAGTACTTCAATGTCGCATGCCCTAGCTCTGGAGGACTGGTCTTGCAGAGCTCGTCGAGGTCGAAGTTGCTCATTGTGAAGGGACGTGTGTTCGCTGAGTCATTATGCAGCTATGGGGGTGAGTGCTTTAACATAGGGATTGTGCGAGCTGCTCCCAGGCTCGCTGCAACGAAGTTGAGCCTAATCTACCGTGACCCAGTCACGCTCCCAGACATCTATATGGGTTTGTCCACGATGCTAGTATAATTCACAGCTTAACCCAGTTATCTCAACGATAGAAGATCAAGGTGACGCCAAACTGATAGCAATTCCTCCACACTTATGCCTATACACGAGCAGCAAATCAACTACAACTTAGATCGCACCTGTGGTCCAAACTCTCTTTCGATCTCCTTACAGACCTGCAGGTATACTTTACCAAGTTTCTCAAAATCGCTGACCTAAAAGTGAAACCGATTAACAATGCAAAAGATAGCCATCAAAATATAACACATACATCGTTAAAGACCTGAGCGCTACACCTAGTCCACCATCGACCGTTGTGATAATAGTGCGCCGAATAAACTTTGTGATCTTTCAATAATTTATGTTGAAAAGTTACGTTAATCTCAGGCGTCCATTCGATGCGTCCTGGTAGTGGCAATTCCACATTAACCTTCGCAAAGACTTAAGTATTTATTTGGCCTTGAAATGAAGCAATTCGACATACCATATTGAGAGTGAGAGATCCGTCCGGATCCATAACTCGTGTTCCCAAGATTTCTGCTAAGCGTCTGCCACCCTCTATAGCGACTTTATGGCAGTATTCGTTGATTTTAATCTCGCCACCAAGCCACTCGCGGAATCGGAGAGCTAGACAAAAGTTCACATCTTGTTGGCGTATGTCGCAGAGCAATAACGTACCGTATAATACACTGAAGTATGGCACAAAGTCAACGGTTCCATTCCCTACACGAATAACTTGATTCACAGCTTTGAACGAAAAGGAAGAAGCGTACACTCGAACTGTTCCAGAAACAAAGGCGGGCTGCCACTGGAAGGAGAGACATATACATGCGAAGTTGGAATGGAGGATTTGATAAGGTGCTGGTTGCTGGAAGGGCGTCATAATTATAATTTAGCGACGACGATCTCACAACAACTGGATACAATATCTCACCGCTTTGGAACGTAGAGCACAGCACAACCGCGCTTTGCGTGTAGCCATTTATGACAATTCTGTGAACGGCGTTCAGTTTTCACTCTATAAGCGCTTTCCAGACTCTATAAATAGAACACCCACAGATATCCAGAAGTCCGGCCGCGCTTCACTGAGATTGATGTTCACCTCTTGGCCGATCGAGTGCGCGGCATCAATCACACTGTATATTCCTGCTTCTCGACAGATCTTAACCATCTCCTGCCACGGCAGAAGGACACCCGGATTGGAAGCAATGCTGTCAATAACAGCGACAATCTTCTTCCCAGGGGGTTTGGACGAAATTACCGACTTTACGTGAGCCCGAAACTTGGCAAGTATCTCAGCATGAGTTGTGGGGAAGTTGATGGTGACCAAAGACACGGAAGGATGCGGTGCCGTGTCAGAGAGATATTGTATAGTGCGCGAAATAGATCCGTAGGTCGTGTTAACTGAGATTTCATTTAGTGACTGTACAAGTATTACGGTATTTCAATTGAAACGTACAGTCAATGATGATATCGCCGCTCTCCCAGTCGAAGTTCCGAAGAACAGTATTGACTCCGTGTGACGCGTTCGGTACAATAACACATTCATCAGCCCGGGCACCGATGAGACTTGCGATTTGCTCTCTAGCGCTGTTCAATATGGGTTGATACAGCAGACGCAGGAAAAGGTCCGGGTTTCGTTCGATCTGTAGTGCAACCTTGTTGCACTCTGCGAGCACTGGCAAAGGTAACGATCCAAAGGACCCTGCAAGTGAAGATCGTTAACTGGGGGTCTTCGGTATACCTGAATTGCTTACCATTATTTAAGTTGATATATTCAGGATCGAATCCAAAGTATTTCAAGGTTGCATGGCCAAGTTTTGGGGGAGCAGATTTGCAAAGCTCGTCGAGTTCGAAGTTGTTCATTGTTGCAAGAACCGTGGTTTCGCTGACTCATTTTGGTTCATGGGATGGAACTCAAGGAAAGTCACCGTGAGAATCGCTTCCGACGAAATTAATGATTTTACTGTTTTAGGAGGCGTTTCCCAGTACTGTAGGTGTGACTATGACAGGCTATTTTGAGAGACCCTTTCGGCGCATGGGTGAGATGACTGTGACATGGAAAAAATTTTAGCAGGTTTGGTCACCAGCTGCTCATCGCAGTGCAGCACCATCAGGATAGTCGAAGAAAGGATTGGCCTTGCATTCAATTAGCATCTTCAAGCATTAGATGTTTGCAAATTTACTATCTAGCGCCTTCCATTTCCCACTCGTGACACACAACCCTTTCGGCAGGCCGGCCTGTGATGCGTTACATGTACCAAATTTCGTTTCGTCAAAATATCTGTGACGTGTGACTGCCGAATTGAATAGTACAGTACCCTTAGCAAGGGGAGTCAAAGATAAGAATACTGAAAAGATACCCCGTCAAACTGCTGTGGCTGTACCCCAACCAACAACCAACCTTAGCCGAACGCAAACAACTACATTTGGAAGTAACGCCGAGGTTCAATTTAACTGTGAATTGCAAAAATAAATAAGCAGATAATTAAATTAAGAGTAATGGTTCAGTAATGTATGAGAATGCAGATATTTTATATACCTAAATACTATATACTACGGTGGCATGTACGTAATCTATATTTGTAGATGCTCCGGTGTCTCGTAACTTTTGATATGCTGAAGGAGCGAGGATTTCAAACTCGGTCTTGACAATGTCTTCAAGGCTTTCGACACTGATGTAGTGAGTAGCTGATCTCCCCAACTCAATAAGCTTGCTCTTTGTAGCCGTGTCTGGTAGGTCCGTAACCGGAATCAGACCCTCGCTTATGGAAATGACAAGGTGACCAAGAAACTTGACCATATATGGCTTCCGAGATCCATTCAGTGGTAACGCATTTGTGACTGATTTTTTGTTTGCGGAATTTTTGGGAACGAATTGAGAGTAACGGCCATTCCATACCCAACAGGCTGACCGTACACCAAGGTCACAGCAATCCATCTCCAGTACGTGACCAGTGATTTCTATATCTGCTTCTGGTTCACGTTGAGTGGAAGGGGTCTGCCATACATAGATACCTTTGACCAGACTCGTCGCGCCCTACAGGCTTAACTAGGGCATATTTGTCCATATGTACGCGTAGCAGACTTAGCAGACACTTATCAGTCTATATTGTTAGTCATTATGTAACCGTTCCCAAATCGGTCGTGTTAACCCAATTTCTTGTCGGCATTCATCCCATTCACTCGTTTCTGTTGGTTCAATGAATTATATTCCTGAAAGCAATGGCTGCGAGTCTAATGGATAACATCCGGGACAACACTGATATAGTAAATACTGGTGATATGGGCAAACTGTTTGCAAAAGTGTTGTGGCAGTGCAATTCAGGGTTAGGTTGGTACAACCTGGGGGGGTATTCGTTGTAACGACGACCAAAGGGAGTAGTTTCAGAGGCCTCGGCAGCAAGATACCCCTTTTTCGGAAAGTCGACGCCACAGTCAAGGTCACCCGCATCACCAGCACTCCCTATTCCTCAGCCGCTATCTATGGAGCCGCACTCCATCGATCACAGCGCATCCGCCGTCCGTCATCTGAGCCCGTGATCCTCATTGTTGAGATCATTCCGCCCGGGACTTTATACCATCAAAGGTCTGGTGCTAGAGCCTAGCAGAGGCCAGACTGGCGAGGTAGTGGTATAAAGTCTTGGAGAACCAATGCTGGCAAAGCAACGGTCTTGCTTTCAGCATTGGTACGTCCTGCATGTCTATCCTTAGCTCCTCAGCTAACAGCAGTCCTGCTTTCAGCGTTGCGTGGTTAATCTATTTCACATATTAATTTTACTTTACACTCGTCATACTCTTTTCGCTCGATAATTCATTTCTTCGAAACATCTAAATCTCATCTTCCCTTCTACTATGTCCGATGGCAACGACAATCCACCTCCTCCTGTCAATTCGGCTCTTAACACTCAATTGCGAACCAATGAGTTCGAGAAACTCGTCGAATCATGCGTCGAAGGACAAATCTCCTTACAAGAGCTTGTCGGTAAACTCCAGTCAGCCGGCGCGACTCCTCTTGAAGCTCAGGACTATATCAATCAGGCCGAGCAAGCCCTCGCTGCCCTCGCTCAGTCTCATCCTCAAAGACGTTCTGCCACCCCCGAGGGGCTTTCTGATGAAGCACTTCATACGTTCCGTCGGGAGCGAGACGAACGACGCAGAGCTGTTGACCAAACTCTGGATGAAGCTAGGCGTCAAGCTGCAGATGCCGTCGCTTGGAAATTGTTGCAAGCAAGGGTTGCCCGTGCCCAAGGCAACTCCTCCTCAGGAGCGAATGGCGCACCGTTTGACATCGCAAGCCTACTGGGCGTCCAACCTCAGGATCCCACTTCGAGCACCATTCCGGCCACGGTTTTGGCCGCAGCGCCTCACCTTAACTCCCTTGTCTCTGTCCAACTGGATCCCCACCTTGAAGAGACTTGGAGGCTTCGCCGCCTATACGCCTCTGAGAAGGTCGCTGAGTCACTCATCGACTACTTCCAAATCCAACCCCTCAATGAGCCTATCACACGCTCTGTATGGCGCGAAATCTTACAAGACAAATATATACCATTTGACAAACTCTTTGCAACAATGCAACCTGGTTATGACCATCGTGACGACGCGAAAGAGTTCGTTGATGGATACGTTATCATCAAAAAGGATCAGACCAACGCGAGGAAGACAGTCGCTTCCGAGTCTGAGTGGCATAGGGTCTTTCATGCTTGGAAAGATGCCGTGCTCATTGCCTTCCCGCACAGGGAAAAAGAACTTCAAGGCTATCTCAAAATTGTTTCGGAACTATTTCTTGCAGTTCCAACGGCTCCTCACATCGCTATCCGCTTCGATGAAAACGCTCGCGAGCTTTACGCCAAATCGTCTTTTCGCCTTGACGATCGGTCGCGCACGAATCTCCCACTCCTTAAGCAAATGTTCAGCAATTCTACCCCTCTGCCGAGCTTACCTAAACGCTCTCTGTCATCGCCTGTGCTCATTCGTAAACGCTCGGCCATTCCTTGCCAAAATTGGAACCTTGGCATCTGCTCTGAACCGTGCCCGAATTATCGTAAGCATGGCACCTGTTGTGAGTGTGGCGACACACACAGGGCCCGAGACATCGAAAAATGCAGGATCTCGCTTGAAGCCAGACGAGGAAGAAGTGGTAGAGGCGAGAGTAGACAAAGCAGCAGAGGGGCCTAGAACTTTTAGTCTAGGCAAGCGCAAACAAAGTGATCCTTTAGATTCTCCTCGATTTCGTCGTGGCTTCACTTGGTCTTCTGATAATTCTGATAATATATCTCCTTCTGCTGCGTATACTGAGACTGCTCCACCTCTACCATCTCCACCACAACACCTTCTTGACAATGCGGACATTCAAGCAGCACTAAATTCAGCTGGCAACTATATTAAAGTTGACACCCCGTTCAACATTGATCGGCTAGAAAATCTACTCTGGGACCACCCAAATCAGCCTTTTGTCAAGTCCGTAATCAAAGGACTTAGAGAAGGATTCTGGTCTCTAGACGATGGAGAATGGGAAGAGATCTTAAAAGACGATGAGAAAACAGCGGAGAGGAATCGATCTAAAGAAGGAAATTATGCAACCACGGAAGTCGACCTGGATACCATCAGAGCCTTCCGTGACAAAGAAGTAGCAGCTGGCCATTGGTCCCAACCCTTCGAAACACTCACACCAGGCATGACCGTATCCCCGATGTTTGTGGTTTGGCAAAATAGTAAAGGACGTGTTGTCACTGACCACTCAGCCTCTGGCCTGAACGATGGCATTCCCCGAGAAGATGCGAAGGTCAAATATGACGACATGCGGCCTTTCGGCCAATGCCTTTATGATGCGAAGAAGATGTTCCCAGATCGTGACTTAATCCTCTTCAAGAGCGACGTCGCATCAGCCTTCCTGAACCTACCTGCACATCCTATCTGGCAATTGCGCCAAGTTGTCCAGGTTGACGGGAAGTACCACATTGTTCGCCAACTCGTTTTCGGCAACCGAGCATCTCCCCGCATTTGGTGTGCAGTGTCAAGTCTGCTATGCTGGCTCGCCATCCACAAATTCGGAATCTCTGGCCTACACGTTTATATGGATGACTTCTTTGGCTGGGATTTTGCGGACAACATGATCCATTATCATGGAATGGCACGCCCAAAGAAGCAAGTCCAGCTCTTAGTGCTCTGGGAGTTCCTTTCTTGTCCTTTCGAAGATAGGAAACAAGAACATGGGACAACACTAAAGATCATCGGCTTCTGGGTAAACATCTCCAAAGGCAGCATATCACTTTCCCCAGACTCGATCACCGACATGACTTCGAAAATCGAACTATTTTTAAACTCAAGCGCTCCAGCCCTTTCCGAATGGCAGAAACTGTCAGGGCATCTTAACTGGGCGCTGAATGTTCTTCCTTGGGGACGACCTGCGATGCAAGAAATCTATCACAAGATAGCAGGGAAAAAGGTTCCCTCCTTGAGTATTCCGATCAATAAACAAGTTCGCGACGATCTGACTTGGTTCCTTGACACCATTCCAAAATCAATTGGAGTCGCATTCATTGATAGTCTCAGGTGGGATGAATCTGATGCTGACATGGTGTTCTGGTCAGATGCGAGCCTTCGTAACGCAATCGCCTTCACCTACGCTGGGAATGGTTTCATCTACGAAATTAACCAAGAACACCTGCAGCGCTATGTGACTGCCGGCGGTACAAAGCAAAAAGCGGACATCTTTTTTCTCGAAGAGATGAGTATCTTATCTGCGCTATTCCATGCGTCGACACGACAACACCCGCCGAGGAGAGTCCTGATCTATTCTGATAGTCTAGACTCCGTAGCGTGTTTCAACTCTCTGGCTGCATCCACTATCTTGCATAATGCTCCATTACGTGCCGCGGCTACAATCGCCCTTACTACCGGAATTGATCTACGAGTCAGGCACATTTCTGGAAAAAGGAATATCAGGGCAGATCTTCTGTCACGCCTTCTTTTAGATGAATACAAGTGCAAATTTCCAGGGGACCGTATTCATTCGTTCGAACCACCACGCGATCTGCTTCCTGCACAATGGAGGCTATGCTTCTAAATCTTCTTAATGTACGCTCCACTCCTCGTCGCCCGCCGATAAGCCTCTCCACTCTAGATGATTATGTGCTAACGCTTCAGCTCAACGCAATCGAGAAGAGCACAACCAAAGGTTATCTCACGGGGGCGAGGGACTACATCACATTCTGCATTTCACATGGTCTACCTTTGAACCCATCTCCACAGACCCTTGCACGCTATATTGCATACACATCACGGCATATAGCTTCCGCACCTAAGTACCTATCAGGCGCACGGCACTTCCTCAAAGAGTTCTTCCCCGAATTCGATGAAAACCGTGCACATCCCCTCGTTCAAAGCACAATCAGGGGGTCAAAGAAGATTCGTGCAGATCCGGTAAAGAGAAAGCTCCCTCTCAGGATGAATCATCTCGAAATGTTCGTACAACATGCACGGCACACGAGACACTACGATGACCTTCTCTTTGCCACAATTCTTGTCTGTGCATTCTTTGCATGCCATCGATCAGGAGAATTAGTCATCAGCAATGACAAGAAGCTGTTCGACTGGAGGAAGGTTATCAAACGAAGCTCTTTGGTCTTCTCCGAAGGACGTGCTTGCTACCGCCTGCCTTATCATAAAGCAGATCCTTTCTATCGGGGTACCGACATTCTTTTCACCAGGCTGTGCACCTCAGTGTGTCCTGTATCACTTCTTCTCGACTATGTGTCTGTCAGAGACAGCCATCATGGGGCGAGGCCAGCTCTCTTCATTACGAGTGAAGGAAGGATCCCAAACCGTGCATGGTTTGAATCTAGATTTCATACCTTTCTAGGAAAAGACTATGGTGGACACTCTGCACGAGCTGGAGGTGCTACTTTCTACGCAAGCCTCGGCCTTTCAGAAGATGTCATTCAAGCTCTCGGACGCTGGTCTTCGACTGCATGGAAGATATACATCCGTGACAACCCGACTATCCGCGCCGAACTGCAATTGGCTTCACACAACGTCACCTCTGGTCAACATTCCTGTTGACATTTTCACCACATTTCATACATTTTCTACATCATTCTCAGCAATCTTAGCCCACTTTCAATCATAATACGAGAGGCTAGAGCAGTTGCGCTGGCCTCTCGGTTTCGGCTAAAGGTGGATCGATAAGGCGGAGGTCGTTGTAACGACGACCAAAGGGAGTAGTTTCAGAGGCCTCGGCAGCAAGATACCCCTTTTTCGGAAAGTCGACGCCACAGTCAAGGTCACCCGCATCACCAGCACTCCCTATTCCTCAGCCGCTATCTATGGAGCCGCACTCCATCGATCACAGCGCATCCGCCGTCCGTCATCTGAGCCCGTGATCCTCATTGTTGAGATCATTCCGCCCGGGACTTTATACCATCAAAGGTCTGGTGCTAGAGCCTAGCAGAGGCCAGACTGGCGAGGTAGTGGTATAAAGTCTTGGAGAACCAATGCTGGCAAAGCAACGGTCTTGCTTTCAGCATTGGTACGTCCTGCATGTCTATCCTTAGCTCCTCAGCTAACAGCAGTCCTGCTTTCAGCGTTGCGTGGTTAATCTATTTCACATATTAATTTTACTTTACACTCGTCATACTCTTTTCGCTCGCCCACCCTCCACTCCCTAATGTACTTGTACTAAGTTATCTTAGCCCACTTTCAATCATAATACGAGAGGCTAGAGCAGTTGCGCTGGCCTCTCGGTTTCGGCTAAAGGTGGATCGATAAGGCGGAGGCTTTTCGACATTCTTATCTTCGAGGCCCCTTGACCCTTAGTAAACCAGGAAGAAGGAAACTGAAGAATCGAGCTTTTCAATTTACATCGCTTGAACCAGTCGATGTAAAATACATGGGTAAGCCCAAACACTATTTTTTCTCGCTATTTACGGAAATTCCAAACATTCAAGTTGTGACCAGATATTAGTCACGGTGGTATGCCACTTTCATCATGCTTCACCAATCCCTTTAGCTACCAGAGGTGCGCCATAGCAAATATCACCTCTTACTAGTATATTACATAGAGCTTTAGACCCCCTACAGTATGAGGTTGGCTGTGGTGGTTATGGCTTCAGACGCCACAATGCATTCGCTCATTTGCCTATCGCTCCCTTATTCGACTTTTCGGGCACAGGGATACCAGTAGAACTTACAGGCTTCCATTAAGCATCTAACTTGAGTTCGGCCCCACCCCAGACGACCCACTCGCTATGGATTTCGTGAAGAAACATACTAGCATCCCCGTACCTACTATTCTCGACGTACTCTCTACCAATGTCGACTTGATGAACAGAGGAAGGTAGTCCAGGATACCATAGCGTCATGGGTTCGCCAACTTCATGATATCCAACCCCCCTCCTCATTTCCCACCCCAACGAATTTCCGGGTTCCTTGGCGGTCAATTCGAGAGCTATAGGATAAGCTACTTTCCCGTCGGTCTATTTCGCGACCCCAGAGTTCCACGCTCAGGATTTCTGCACTGTCCGAAAATCTACATTAGAAGACATCGATGAACACTCTCATCGATTAATAGCTGAAAGGCCACGGAAGGAGTATAAAGTCTGCCTTACTCATGGCGATCTGGTGCCTCACAATATCATGGTCGATGAAGAATGCCGCCCTACAGGCTTGACCGACTGGGAGACCGGGGGCTGGATGCCGGAGTACTGGGAGACTGCTTCGTCTTCTCGATTTCAGTATAGCCGAATGTATCTGTGGAAGGACATAGTCCGCGAGGCGTTCCCTCGGTATGACGAGTTCTTTCTTATTATTATAATTAAAAGCAACGTTCTCATCGCATAAATCCCAGGATCTTGCTACGAACCTGCTCAGCTGAGCATGTACTGTGCTACGAGCATCATGTAACAGCTGATGTGAAGTACACGCTGCCTAAAGACTCTTCCATGCTTTCTTGATTAAGTCTGCAGCCCGCTCGGCGATTATGTACACAGGTGCCTGTGTATGTGCAGAAGGAATATGAGGCTATGAACGTGCGGAAATGAGTACCAGGACATTTTAGGAGAGAAGATACACTCAACGAAAATAGACGCATCGACAACACGGACACCCTCGATACCTTTGACCTTCAGGTCAGGATCCGTCACTCCCCAAGATGCACCTCTTGGAGACATAGCTGCAGTTCCAACTGGATGGAAGGTAGAACCCGTATTTGCGCGCAGATATTCGTCAACCTGTTCATCGTCGTTCAAGTCAATGGAAGCGAGGTCTCCGAATGGCTGAAGAACATATCCATGCCATGCAGGCGAACCAAGGAAGCGATTGGCAGCTCGCAGTGCCTCACGCAAAGTAAAGCGGTCAAACTCGTGCTTTAAAAACGCGGGATCAATTTGTGGATGAACCAAAGGATCGGATGAGTTGATAATTAACGATCCACCTTGAGGTAAAACATTAATATAGTCATATACCGCTCCATCTGAGAACTCACGGGATATCGGTGTAACTAAACATGTGCCAACACTGATAAAATTTCCGGTACTTGGTAGTGGATTGATCAGAATACCATTAGCAATGAGTAGCTCAATATGCGCGGTATGCGGGCCAGCAGCTGGATCGTTGATAGTCTCGAAAATACTGGAATTATTGGGAAGCCGTAACCATCCGAGGTGATTTGATCCCCCATCGGTAAGGGGGCCTGTGCCAGTACGATTCCACTGTTCTAATGTTTTCGCTAACAGTGTCGCGTTCCGATTGAGTTCATCGAATGTATCGGTCGAGTTGACAAACCAAGCATTGAGCGTCAACGGATGGTCGGTTAAATTCTGACCGACGTCAGGAAGATGATGAACAGGCGTGATGCCGACGGCAGCGAGTGCTTCTCTGTCACCAATGCCAGAATGAAGCAGAATATGGGGTGTGCCAATTGAACCCGCTGACAAGATGACTTCTTGTCGAGCCACCACTGTTTTATTTGTTCCCACAACGCCTAAAGGGCACGTTTCAGAAACAAAGAAAAGAATGTAAAGTATATCTTAATACCATCAATGATTTGTGAAAATTCAACAGTGTTGAACTTGAGAGTCCCATTTGAGGACGAAGAGCTGTTGGTAGAAACCAAACGCGTAACTTGATTATTCAAGAGGACATCCAAATTCGGCCGATTGATAATCTTTGCGTTAAGGTAGGACGTCGCTGAGCTATCGCGCCTGCCTTCGGAGGTAATTGTTGTTTGCGTCCAGCCTACACTTAAAATTCAGCACACATGCTCAACTTCAATAAGCGAACATACCGAATCCCAACGGATTTCCAGAGTTCATGTCTATGTTATACTGAAATTCACCATTTCCTTGTGTTGCTTGTGCGACTCTATCATCGATGGCTTGAGGGAAACCGGGTAAAGAAACTGATAGTATACCATGGAATCCGTGCGCTGAGGGATCAAATTGTCCAATCGTTGAATGATTATCGGCAGGACGAGACCAATGTTCGTTCTGCAAGACGGTTGTACAGTATGTATCAAGGTAATCGAACAAGCAAGGAGTAGCAGATACCTTTCTAATATACGACTGGAGCTGATTCCAAGACCAGCCCTCATCACCCGTGAGCCGAGCGATCAAATCGTAGTCCTCAGAAGACCCTCTGGTGTAAGCCAATCCATCTAGGGCAATGTTAATCGTCAAGCAAGGGAACGAGAGATTGTTATCCACTGACTAATTGAGGAGCTACCTCCTAAGATGTAACCTCTCGGGAATGGAATGCTCCTGCCGCCGAGACCGGCCTGAGGTGTTGTTGTAGAATTCCAATCGTATCTGGAGCCATCGAAAAAGCTTGAAGCAAAGAAAGGGACTTCAGATGCTATCACCCCTTCATTACTGAATGGTTATCGTCAGCAGTAGTTGAGGCCGCTTATGACATAACTTACGATCCCCCTGCCTCAATGACCAAGATTCGAGTTTGGGGGTCTTCTGTAAGTCTATTCGCAATGACGTTCCCGGCTGTACCACCTATCCGAATCACAAAGTCCCGCAGACGTGAGCATTTAATAACCCGGTTTCAATAGACGTGCGGAACCCACCGCCCACGATCACAAAGTCATATTCTGGGGAGATTTCAGCCGCCGAAGGTAGTACCTTACTACGAATCGATGGTACAATCAAGCAGAAGAGAGCGAAAATCCAGGGAGTTTTGGAAACCATTCCATCTATAGAGAGATGGTATGAAGGATGGAGGCTTTATATCCATCAGCAGCGTGAATTACGTTTTAACGTACAAAGCACCGGTGTTAATCATCTTCGGCGGTCAGCAAGGGTGTGCTTACGAGCGTGGTGACGGGATTATATGTAGCGCTCATTACCAAGGTAGTTGTCGTTGGCCGCATTCCCCTGAATTGGATTTCCTGATGCATCAATAAAAAGATTCGTAAAAGAAGTGTCGATGGTAAGTCCTATTGGGAGTGAGTAACAACTCTCTGCAGAGGGAGATATGTCAGCTCATCAGACTAGCTGACATATCTGAACGGATTCGAGTGGTCGGTTTCTCTGAGTTCGGGTCAAATGAGTGAGGGCGCTGCATAAGCCATGGGCCAAATCGAAGCAGGGCTGAGCAAGCATCGGTCATTGCAAATCCTCATTGGGAAGGGCTTTGCGTCAAACCCTTCCAGTGGTAGCTTCGGCATGAGGAGGCACACACTGCTGATTCATCCTCATTATAGAAATTGTGCACGATATATGTTGGAAAATAAAAGATGGAAGGATTGTGTGGTGTAAACCGGGTGGTATGAAGGTAAAAGACGGTCATACAGTGGTTGAGGTACATATGTCTTATGTAATACACTGGGCGCTTCCAACAAGGTAGGGTTCTATCTAACTTAGACTGACTAGCGACGACTTAGTGATTATGTACGCTGACCTAACTTGACTTATCGAGACTTCGCTCGATGCAAATTACATCAATAATGATTTTCGATGACTTTTCCAGACTTGACACTGAATCTCTGACTATGCTTGACGAGTGCTGACTTAGCAAGACCTAGTGTGACTTAAGTCAGGGTAAAGAGCTCCCAGCGGCATCAAAAGTCATTCAAATAACACCGTTCAGTCATCCTAAGTCAAGTGAGTGACTATTGCCGACTAAGTCTGGCTAGGTGTTCTAACTGAATTAATTGATAAATACCATGCCACAATTATACACCAACAATCACTACTCGTTCACTTCATGAACGTACCACAGATTTAGACCTTTATGTAGGACGACGGCTATTGGGATTAGGACCCACATGGTGAGAGCTGTTGTACAGCGGGCACAGATCTTTCCACGATTCTGTTGCAAAAGTCATAAGTATCAAACTGATTATCAGAAATTCGTTATGACACACGAGGAACCGGATTCTGCACCGCCGTATGGCCCGCGTCTTCAGCAAATACTACTGCAAAGCCACTATCTGATTGTTAGTGTATAGTTTTTCCAGAGAAATGATGTGACTAACAGCTCGAGATGCCAATCAATATGGCTATAAAGTGATGGTTGTGAACACTAAAAAAACTTGTACATGATTAATGGGTACTTGCCAATGCAGGAACCAAGGACCGGCGTTATCTGCCACGAAACGAATAGTGACATTGTCTGTAGGGTCTCCGCCAATAGATACGACATCGCGGCGGACTGGATTGACATAGTTGTACATACTGCTGCCGGCGCTGCGAACTACTGAGAAGGTATGCTATTCACAATGGGTTATCAGTTGCATGAAAGTATAGATATGCGCGATGAAAGCTTACACCGTGCAAGTGGAGTGGATGCTGCATCGTTCCAACTCATCAATACCATGATTGTATTAACGAAACAAAGTCAGAAGACATACCGGTCCTGCAGCGACAAGCGCAGGCATGGTCAACTCAACCACCTGTCCTGCCTTGATATCATAAATACTCCCTTGAGGCGCCAAGTCATGCGCGTCCTGCGCACCTGACAAGATCTGCAACAATACAGGTACCTTAGGTGGCTCAAATTTCTTCCCGTTTACCGTAAAAAAGACTTTCGTCCTGTTGAAGAATTCAAACACCAAGTTGATATTTAGGTCCGCGCCGCCTCGGATGGGTTTACCCGGAGCAGCGGGGTTGGTTAATGGGCGGAGATTTGATTCGATGAGCGGGTTGGTTGCGTTGACTAAGGGAGTGGTGGGGTTCACGGAGGGAGCACCGCGGTATCGGAGGATGGCGGAGTTCATTTGATTGGAGAAGCCGGGATCGCCGCTGTTGGGGTTCGCGCGGATCCAGTAATTGCCGATTTTTTGATTTGCGTTGAGAACGAAGGAGTATCGTTGACCTGGAGAATTTCAATGCTTACAGTAAGAACAAGTATCGTGTGTTGTCGACGAAGTCGAGTTAGCTTACCTGCGAAGATGCGGATCTGATCCACTGTTTGCAAACGTCGTTTGATCAGACATTCTTTTTTCATAGATATGGTTAGACGAACCTTCGAGCGGCTGAGTATTCTCCCCATCAGCCTCGATAACAAGAAGTTTATGTCCATCAATGGAGAATCGATAGTTTGGATCACAAGCAATATTGATCATGCGAATACGATAGCGCTTGCCAAAGACTACACTCATGACGTAGAGAGGAGATGCGGGGCCGTTCATCGAGCGGCCAAGGCCATTGAGTAGGGTAGCATCAGGATGAGGGACGCCAGCTCCACTGAGTTGGGGGGAAGGGATATGGTACCTTCGTTAAATTGTGTCAATGGGTTCAAGGTAGGTGTAAAAGTGAAAAGTTACCAGTCACCAATCGATAGAACGGTTGATTCTAGGTGAGATATTAGCCGATGGCACGAGGAAAAGGGAATCGTAGCATACCATCATCAATATCATAGAGTTGTTTATGGGGATCATTGTCGGAATATACGACTAGCGGACCGCGCAGTCCATCACAGTATTGCGTTCCGAGGTGAGAATGGTACCTTTTAATCATCAGAGTCAGATACACACATGTTGCTTGTAAAAGTATTACTCACCAGAATGTCCCAGCTTGTTTGGGTACTCCAAAGTCATACAAGAATGAATGGCCAGGAATAATCGGGCATTGGTTAACCATATCCCCCCCTATTGACATATCATGTGAGTTGATCAGGAGTCTTCACTTTTTTAAAACTTCTCACCATCTGCCCAATTCGTTCCGTGCTGGAATAAACCATGCCAGTGCTAGTGCACCATTGTATCAGAAATACATAGAATCAAGTAGGAGAGTCGACATACAATGCTTGTATCGACCGCCATCGTTCTATCGACTAGTTGGTTGACAACATTCAATCGAAACCTGTCTCCCTAGTTCCATCGCAAATTAGCTCACTTGGAGCCCACCAGATAAGAAGGCATTTGTTACCGTCTTTCCCTTGATCAAGGGGCCAGGAAAAGTACCACCGGCGAGCACAGCGCTGATGAACGATTAGGGATGCTGCCGAACCTGAATGAAGGTAAAAAAGACTTACGAACGAGGAAAACCATCTGGGCCAGGAGAGTTAGCACAAAATGGTGGTGTCGAGATTATGGTGCCACAGTACCTGGTGCGATGACCTTATTCACGATGTTCAACGTACCGCTAGGGCCGATGCCTGCGTCGACGGGTACTACAGTCAAAGCGAGCGCGACCAACGCGACGAAGGAGCTGGCAGTCGTTGCAACCATAGCAGAAATGGCTCAGGGAGTTAAAGATAGAACCCTCAGAACCATCATCTTTTATAGACCTGATAATATGAGATCATCTCGACCCAATAAAAAAGATGGCGAACCGTCTGTGACAGAAACTACCCAAGTAGTCTCGTCACATCATAAGATCGCGTTCTTTGTGGTAAGTGGAAAAATTCCCCCCAGATACAAGCCTAAAAGATCGTCATCACCGCGGTTCTCTACGACGTGTAGATGGTGGGGTTCAACATGAACGTTGAACGTTGAACATCGACTGAATTATGGTCTGGGTCAGGCTCGTTTCTACCAAATAATTGGTTCTCCGCAGCTCCGCCATAACTTCCGCAGCAAAGTTTGCGCTGAGTTGATGATTCTGGGTCGCACTGGACTTCAGCTTCAAGCTTCAAGCTTCAAGCTCAAGCTTCATGCATCATGGTAGATGCTTAAGACCCTGTCAGAGCGATCTACGGTGAGCTTCGCTGTCCATATATTAGACTGGTGATCAGTGACCTTAGAATATCCTCGAACTATCAATGAACCGCATTCGTCCCAAAAACTCTGCAATGATGAAGCGGATCCTTGTGCATCTGTATCTTTCTTCTACAATGGCCAAAGATACGTCGTCTTAATCCCTTGCACACCTCCTTTTCCACTCCAGGCATGTAGGCCTCGACAGGTGATTCGCCTGATCCAGCTCCTAAGGATCACGGCGACACAGTATATCAGACTTCATATTGGTACTCAGTAGTCGCCGACCAGTTCCCATATTGAATGGTCGTTGACATTCAATGATCTAACTATATGACGATCTCTAAACGGGGGTATGCTGCCACCGGCCAGACGAATGCGGTTTTCATCCAGGCGCATCGCGAGGCATCCACTTTGGCTAGGCTTTCTCCACACTTTGTGTTCCTACTGGCGGGTTTAACTTAACCATGCACTCCTGTTGAGCGAACACAGGGTTGATTGTCCTGTCAAGTTGTTGCTAATAGTCGGTTCAGTCGTGTCCTCTGCTGATAAGCCCGACGCTGCACATGGCCGTCACGCTCAGCATGTTCATTACAGTTATGCTTCTTCATAAATCACCACACCCCCGAGCTCTTTGCGCCTTGAATTCATTTCTGGTTAACGACATAACGAATCAAAGGTTTCTCAGGCCTATCACTTGGGCCGGGGGACTTGCCCTTGAAACCCATGATCTACCTCCTGATCCGTCTATAAACCACTTGGGGTCAGTGATCCGAGGATCTATTACCACCCTCAGCTCCACTCCATCTACCGTTTCTACATCTCAGTGTCACCTGGTATAAGTTACCTGAGTTTGAGTTCCATGCAGGTCGCGTACCTACTTAGGATGTATCATTGTCCTTCCACAAATCTGATACGATCCGGTCGTTTGATGATAACATGGCCCCGTGCCTCTTTGTGGTGCGCGCTAGAACTGGATAAGAGATCCCACCGTCGTCGTCTCAGAGCATTCTCCACCCGTGCTCAACATTTTAGACTTCGAGAACAATCACTTCCACGTTTTCAACGCTTACAGTGATATGTGCGCAGGATGTATAAACGGCTTTACGGACCTGGCTATTCGAGTTTCCATGCCCGTTTAATCACATCTGCCCCCCGCTCCGCAATTATGTACACGGGTACTTGCGTATGCGCAGATGGGATATTGGGCTGGAATAATCACACATCAGCGCCTCAGCCAACGAGGATGAGGTAAGTTGACTCAACGATCACGGATGCATCAACAATACGAACACCTTCAATGCCTTTGACCCTCAAGTCAGGGTCTGTGACCCCCCAAGAAGCACCCTTGGGCGACATAGCTGCAGACCCTACTGGGTGCAACCCCGGTGCTGCATTTGCACGAAAGTACGCATCTAGTTGATCATCTTTGTCAAAGTCAACTGATGTGAGAGCCCCGAAAGGCTCAAGAACATATCCATGCCACGCAGGCGAGCTCAGGAACCGACGAGCAGATCGAATTGCCTCGCGCATAGCGAAGCGGTCAAACTCGTGCTCCAGGAATCCTGGATCGATGGAGGGATGGTCCAAAGGATTAGGTGAGTTGAGACTGACAGAACCGCCTGAACAATAGGAGTCAATAATCAGTGCATACGCCTAGTCGAGGACTCACGAGATACTGGAGTAAGGACGGTGGTAATTACACTGATGAAGTTACCAGTTGCAGGTGGGCTGAGTGGAAAACCATTCTAAATCTCGCATGAGCATTACTAATCCTTGCATCACCGAGGGAGAGCGAGACTCACACAAATGGTTAGCTCAAAGTGGGCTGTGTGTGGTCCCGGAGCGGGATCTGGTACGCGTTCAAAGATACTGGCATTATTCGGAAGTCGTAACCACCCAACATGATTCGCTCCACTAGTCGTCAAATAGCCCGTACCAGTGCGCTTCCATAGGTCCAATTCCTCGGCCAGCAGGGATGTATTGCGGGTCACGCTTTCGAATGTATCGGTCGAGTTGACGAACCATGCGTTGAACGATAAAGCATGATCAGTCAAATTCCGTCCGACGCTTGGAAGGTGGTGAACTGGGGTGATGCCGATGGCGGAAAGAGCATCTTTGTCACCGATACCAAAGTTAAGTAGAATTTGGGGGCTACCAATGGCGCCAGCCGAGAGAATGATTTCTCGTTTCGTAGTTACTGTTTTATTAGGCCCAATAACCCCTAGCAGAAACTGATGAAAAACATGAGGAGAGAACACACCATGGGCCTACCATCAACGATCTGGACAAATTCCACGGTATTGAAAGTGACATTGGCGGTGATACTTTTACTGAACAGGCGAGTGACTTGGTTATTCAAGAGAACATGTAAGTTGGGCCGACCAATAAACTTTGGTCCAAGATACGATGTCGCCGAGCTATCACGTCGTCCACCAGAGGTAATCGTTGCTGGCATCCAGCCTACATTCACACTTATCAACGGTACTCACTTCATCAAGACCGACGTGCTCACCAATACCCAGCTGGTTTCCAGAATTCATGTCTACGTTGTACGGAAATTCACTATTCTCTCGTGTGGTTTGAATCACTTTGTTGTCAATAGGTCGAGGGAAGCCGGGAAGTGAGACCGACGTTATGCCGTGGAATCCGTGTACTGATGGATCGAATTGACCTATAGTTGAATGGTTATCGGCAGGACGTGTCCAATGTTCGTTCTGTGAAGTTCTCAAATTTCCGAGATTAGCGACACGAATAATTCATGATATATACCTTTCTAATATATGGCTGAAGCTGGTCCCAAGACCAGCCCTGGTCACCGGTGAGCTGGGCAATCTTATCATAATCCTCAGCCGAGCCTCTTGTATAAACCATTCCATCTGAATGAATAATGAATGTCAGACCGGGAAAGACAAGCAATAATCATGAGCTTACTGATCGAGGAACTACCCCCGAGAACGTAGCCCCTGGAAAATGCAACACTACGACCTCCTAAACCTGTTTGCGGCGTTGTAGTGAAATTCCAGTCCCATTTGGAGCCAAATAGCCTCGAGTAGAAAAAGGGTACATCAATGTCTAAAATGTCCTCGTTGCTGATTGTACATACGGTTAAGTTCATTAATATATTATTCATATGGAGGGAAGTGCTCACGATCCTCCCGCTTCAATGACTAGAACGCTGACTTTGGGATCTTCTGACAACCTATTTGCGATCACACTGCCAGCAGTTCCACCTAATAAACGAGGAATCCGGATGAGCGTCCAATGAGGTGCTGCTCAAGAAATACAGAGAACCCACCCCCGACGATAACGAAGTCGTATTCTTCAGAGACCTCGGAGTTAGAGTCCAATATCTTGCAGTCTGTTAACAGTGTACGAGATAAAGAAAGCGCAGAAAAGCAAAACCAAACGGCGAAGTACCCCATCTTGTTGGATGTGAAGGTAAGGGTTGGTTAATTTATATCATTGCCGGACAGATTCAGCCACCGTAGGGATGATTGGCAAGTAAGCAAGATCAGTATCGGCATTAAGCGCCATTGAATTTTTCATCCATTTGGGGTCATAGGTGGATGTCGATTAGCTCGTAGAGAACTACTGATGCTTATAAGGGAGTGATTTGCAAGATAGCGTTTCATGTTCTGATAATGGGGAAGCCAGAGGGTTAAACCAGTGTTAACCCGCCTACCAAATCAAATATCACGAGACTTGAATGTACTAACTTACGAAATGAATCAAGATACATATCAACTTTGAGCAGGCGCCTATCTCTCTGGTTCGGAGCAGGCAATTACTGAAGCAGACTTTTTTGCAGAAACGGTTAGCTGTCCGCAGAGGTCGCTTGACGCGTCACATAGAGCGATAAATTGGCTGGGTGCTACATCGGAGCCTTCTGAGTAGGACAGCCCTGATACTTCGCCAAGAGGACGACGTCTTCCAACACATCCTGAGTAGATACGGCGAGTTGAACGAGAAAAGTTACACGCTTGAAAAACTCCGCAAAGTAACGATGGTAGCAACAGACATCAAGTGGATATGGACCAACATGGCTTCCTTCCTTAATTGCTTCCTAATCCTAGTGATTAGGGACATATGGTAGAAGGAAGTATCAGGAGAACAACATGGGCTCGTAACCAAGTACGCGTGTAATGGTATCTGGGGCGAAGGTAGGGATGAGCCTGCAAGCGACGCGAATCAGGATGTGGAAATTTCTGAAGTTCGAGCGGCGGCCAGCTTCGTAGTCGGTATCCAAGAACAAGGCCACAATTCGATGGTTTGCGATTGGGTGACTGTCAACTCGTGAGTCGTCGATCGCGTTCCTATTTCCATGGGCGTCTATCAGAGCGCTTAATTACCGAAGCTCCGCAAAGTTCGGATTCAAGAATTTCTCACTGGCATCTTCTATTCTTCAAGGCCTCCGAAGCGTTCACGGCCCTGATGCGATGACTGTTTCCATCTTCTTGAACTGAACATAAATTGTAGGTCTTGCGCTATGTTACCCGTCTATGGTACCGCGCAGGGATACATCTCCGAATTCCGGAACACACGTATGGCGCGATGCCTTGCGGCATCACGGTGCTCATCACCCATATCCCCAGTAGCCCTCTCAGGAGCCCTGGCAAATATAAATATAGTTTGACGCTCCCACTGCGCTTGGTGGATCCCTCTGCCATCCGGGACGAGCATATGAACGTTCAGTTACACCACGCTTCCCCCCTCGTTGAGTGGGTTAGCCCCGATGACTTCTTCATTCACCATTGACAAGGCCCAAATCGTCGGGCTCGCTCTTGAGTCCATGTTCTTTGGCATCTTCCTCATCACATTCCCGCCATGTATCCATGCACTAGTATTTTATGATGGCAGCTTGAAGCCTCCTTCAACGATTCAATGGCCGATGCTATTCACGGCGATTATCCTCGCTACGTTTGCGGTACTCGATACCGCGTTTGGACTACTTCATAACATCCAAGCGTTCGTCCTTTATAAAGATCGGGGCACCGCGATCGACGAATTCATGAATATTTCGAGCTGGGTGAATGTCATGAAGGTGCGTGCTGCTCAAAATGGGTTAGTCGTAATGAATCTAAAATTAGAAGATACCATTTGACTGATAGACAGTGGATATCGTCTTCCCGGTACTCATCGGCGATGCAGTTTTGGTGCGTGTCGATCACCTCGTTCGTATCTTTGCTTGTGTGGTCTCCTGATCCTGTCCTCTGTCTTGTTTAGATCTACCGCTGCTGGGTCGTGTACAACAGGTCATACTGGATTATTCTTGGACCATTGGTGATATGGGCGGGTGGAGCATCAATGGCGTTGTTCATGATCTTCATCGAAGCAACGCTACGTGCCCATACTACCCTACATGTCTCCCAGCTGAAACCCGTCATCACTTCATTCACAATATTGACAGTGGTACAGAACATCATCACCACTAGTACGTATCACTAAAGTATGGCTGATATTTATTATTCTTCATTCACCTACATGTTATTGTCATCATAGCTCTGATCATATTACGCATCTGGGCTGTGGATAGGCAAGCTGCGCGTTACATTCGTTCGGAGGCACCGATGACCACACAGTCGACTCCGAGTGAACAAACAAAGGGGCCTGACGGAGGTGTAGTTCGCAGGAAAACTGGTCTCCAAAAAATCATGCGTATTGTGATTGAATCCGGCTTGATGTATACAACAACGGCGGTTATAACTTTTTGTACGTATATCACGGATAGCAATGCGTTTAACGTGGTAACGGACGTTGTAAGTCTTGTTTCTTTTACATTTGTCTTATAAACTCTCATTGATTTGATTTCTCTACCCCATAGGAAGTCCAAATTATCGCTATCGCTTTTAACCTTATAATCATACGTGCGAGGAGACAACCGGCAGAGGAGTACGACTATTCCTTCACGCTCACGACATTACCACACGCGTTTGGTGGACCATCCATGGAAACAGGATCCAGGTTGGAATCAGGGTTAGAACTTGACTGTAGAAGTAGGATGGAGTTGCAGTCGAGTGTGGGTAGGTATAGGGATGTGAGTAGTATGGGCGGAGATCAGAAAGGGGTGGGGACCCACAAAGGCAAAAGGGTTTCAATACGTGTGGAGGAGAGAGGATCGGTTGCGAGTTAATTCCGCGTATCAGCTGGACGGTGAACCTCATTGAAAATTCAAGCAGTACTATATCCCATTTGTACAATGCACCCCGATTCGGAAAGATCAATATCATACTTTGTCGGACTATGTCACTCTCAAACACGGTCGTTCCATCAAAGCCGACTTTACAGCATCACCCAATGTGGCGGGAAAGCATGGTTACGATATCAGACGACACACCACACCGACGTCTGGTATTACAGTTGTGGAAGGGATCTCTTGCTGTTCGTTAAACTTTGACAATCGTATCTTCGAATGTCGTAATGCCCACGGCTAAACTGGTATAAGAGATAGAGCACACCCTCGAGCAATGAGATTAATAGCGTAGCCTATTTTTTGAGGGAAGGACGTGTATGTAGTTGGACAACCGCGACTGTGGATAGTAAGTACTAGTAATAGTAATAGTATAGGATCAAGTGTTAGCAATTATGGAGACATCCCGTTTTTCTGTAGGCAATTCGGCTGCGTCAGGCGCGCCCTTGTGCTTTAACCAGTCCTCTGCAGGAATGGCAGATCATCGCGCGTTCTCAGAGTCATACGGGCATGAGACCCTCTACTCTGAGTGCCTCCTGTGAAAGAGGCGCCCATCATGTCACGTGGCAATCGCGTACCTTTCATCAGGAAACCAGTGTTTACTCGTCGTTTCTCTCATTCTCGACGAAGTTCAGCAAATCATGAAACCGCATCGCTCAGAGGCTCTTTTGCGAATTCGGACCAATACATTAGCTTTGGTGTCTCTAGTAGTTTCTACTCATCTTCTTCCTCTGCCGTCACTTTTCACCGCAGGTCGGGTTACATGGCTTCAGCTACGAAGGGAGGGAGTGATAGCTCTAGTTTCGAATGCCAGGATTTACGAAGTATTTTGCTTATTGGGTATGCCCACAAAATTCTACGTATTGCATTCAAATTGAATACGCTCTTAGAGTCCCTTGTTGCTCTACTCGTTATTTTCAACATTGGTCAAGCTGCTTTTGCTCTTCGTTTCCCCCGAAAGCCTTTGCCGCCTAAATCAGTTCCTCCTACTCCACGACCGAACGTGACCTCACCTCTAGCACAGAAGAAGTTGACTCATGCCCTTTCACCCACAGTAAGCCCTAAGCCCTACGCGTCTTAGTACATGAAGGCTCACCATGGATTCAGGCTTCCCCTCAGCCACAAAGACCATTCCGGACGCCGACGCATATAAATTCGTTCAACATCTCTATAGCTTCCCCTTCTCAGGTCAATTCTCCACAACAGGGAAACAACGCGCAGCCACCAGCTGCTACCCCTAACAACAACCTCAATGGTAGCCTAGCGTCCTCCACCTTTACCTTTGGTTCATCATTAGGGTCTCCGTCCCCCGTATTATCTGCTTACAGAGGCAAGCATGTCAATAGTGCCGGACGTAGGTCGTTTCTTTGAGTAGATTTATCCAAAAGCTGATGTCCCTCTCAAGGCGCACTTGACGCCCCATTTCTTTCTAGACTGTTGGCCGCACAGTCAGAAGACGATGATGATGACGATGTTTCTCAGAAATAATGTTGATACCCCTTAAAAGGTACAGGATATATCGTTCGCCCTTGCATCCTTGCTGAACAATATTTTTAGCCCTTTATGTCGAGCACGATCATGTTTCATTGCATTGTAGATCACCCGAATATATCATACAGTCAATAGAATAGAAAATCAAAGGAAAATTCTCAATAAATAGGGGGAGGCAAAATTTGACTTGATCCAGGCCAGGTGAAAGATAGGTAAGGGTTGCGACTCAAGACGAGTTTCTATTTTTCGCTGCTTATCAGTCCCAACGTCGCTCCGTCGGTGGTGGTGAGGATTTCAGAGGCACCTATTTGATAGCAGGTAGCAAAGACCATTAACCGAACGATAGGAAAATATGAATCTATAGCTATTCAGCTATTCAGCTGAGGAGCCAAGTTCGTTCAAAGGTAAGGTGTCCATCACATTCCTTGTTCCGCTACCTCACTAAGCGTCACTACCAGCGTCGTCCGCACATCAACTCCCAGACCAATACTCCCGATCGTCTCAAACGTTTGAAGAACATTCATCATCGCCTCCTCCAGTGGATTTGGCAATCACACTTTGGATCGTGGCCGCCGCCGAGCCAATGAATGGTAACTCATTCTTGGACCAGGGCTGAGCCCCAAAGCGGTCTTTTATTTTCTATCTGATTTTTCAGATATTTGTGCCCCCTTTTCTTCTTTCAAGGCATCGATCGATGACCAGGGAGAATCCCTATCTCCGGCTCCAGGAGTGTATAAAAAACTTCCTTCTCCTCTCCCGCTGCTTTCGACCCCCTCTTCCTTGCTTCAGTTTTAGTACCCTCCGCTTCGCATCCTTGCGATCTACGCCATGGTCGCTTCAACCCTAATCAGGTCGTTGGCCCTCGTCGCTTTTCAACTCTCTTACGTGCGAGCGGTTTATTGCCCGGCCGGGACTTACCAGTCCGGCAATAGTTGTATATCATGCTCGCCTGGTTCATACACCAAGGGTAGGTCGTACCACGTACCGTTCCCTCGACTTCATTCAACCTCCCCTTTTTGCTAGAGGCGAATCAAAAGAAGTGCACTGCTGCTCGCAAGGCAAGTCGGGGATCTCCTATTCCTTGTAGAATTGTCGATTAATATTTCCCCTTTTTCGCCGAATATAGGGGTACTACATCCCCGGTTACGGAGCCACCGCGGAAACCCCCTGCAGCAAAGGCACATACAACGACGTAACAGGGGCTTCCGAGTGCAAGAGTTGTCCGGCCGGATCAATGTGTCCCTCGACCGCCTTGACCCAGCCCCAGCTTTGCTCTCCTGGTCGCTATTCCACCGGCGGCGCCATCGACTGTACATGGTGCCCTCCGGGTTACTTTAACTCGGTTCAAGGCGCCACGGGCTGTTGTGCGTGTTGTGCTGGATGGTTTAATGTGAGCTTCGTAACACGTATTTCCATAAATATACCATCGCTGAATGAATGAGGTATAGGCGAATTCGGCTCTGACGAATTGTCAGAAGTAAGCAAATCTCGTTTAATATCAGTAATTGTCTAACCTCTATACAAGATGCTCCAACCAGTACCCATATTCTTCACCTGGTTCTACGTCGTGCACGAACCACATGGGTATATACTCTCCGATGTCAAGTTGCTCTATGAATGGCCGTCGTTGTCGTAAGTCTCGCCCCCTAACAGTGCTCATTTGTCCTTAATATCTTATGTCTGTTTAGCCCTTACTTTCATCGACGATCCCAGTCAAATGAGCTGGAGGCGAGACGAAGATAGCGGACCTAAGTGCCCAAATGAAGGAGAGAAGGCATGTCCCGTGTACAAAACGGAAAAGGGGATTCGTAGGAAGATAGGCTACACCTGCAAGCTTATCGCTAACGATCTTTGGTACGTGCAAAGATTGTCCGTATCATCCATTGATCCATTGATGGAGCTCGACTGGCATGTAGGTCCTGTGGAGGTTGTCCAAATTACGACAAGGTAGGAAACTTGGACGGAACGACAGGGAAGGATTGTACGGAGATACCAAATGTCGATTCTGTTGAATGCGTCAATGGCCGTTGCATCATTCGTAAGTCCTATCATTCCGGCTATATAGTTCACCGTATGATAATGATATCCCAGAATCCTGTCGATCGGGCTACATGAAATCGGATAACAAGACCGCATGCATCCCTGCGTATTCGCCAGATTCGTTGATATTGCAAAGCAGGCACAGTCTGCACGCGAAAAGACATCTGTAGAACGACTTCGGCATTTTCAGATATCAGTCCGTATGTATCAATACATTCTTTGTCTCTTACGCACTTTATTGGACATCTTTTATTTGGGTATATATATTCGGTCTCGGGTACATGTTCCCTATTACACGCTATAGACTATCCTTTGCCCGTAAAAAAGGTGTTTATATCAAACGAATGACGCAGTTTAATTCGACCGTTTAAGTCGTTTAGTCATTAAGTAACTTTATAGAATAACTTGTGCAGCATATTAACTGGCAGCTTTGATGAGATCTGCAGCGCGCTCGCCGACCAGATAGATAGGACCCTGGGTATGCGCATTCGGTGCGTACGGCTACAAAATGGAGGTGAATACTCGCAACGCACAGAATATGCTGAAAACTCACAAGAACTGATCCATCAGCCACCCAAAGTCCATCAACACCTTTCACCTTGAGGTTGGGGTCTACGACTCCCCACTGAGCTCCCTTTGGAGACATGCTTGCAGTGCCTACTGGATGGAAAATAGTAGCGGCGTTGCTCCTAACATAATTCTCGAGATCGGCATCATTATTGGTGTTGGCGAGGGCGCCGTACGGGCCGGAGACGTAACCAGTCCAGGCTGAGCCAGACACAAATCGCTTGGCCGCTTTGACCGCTTCCTTCATTGTGAAAATGTCGAAGGCAGTGGACAAGAAATTGAGGTCGATGCGCGGTGCGACGAAGGGGTTCGAAGAGGCCAGTTTGATGGTACCACCTGCGTCCAAGACATTGGGTGAAAGTCCTGAGAGCGCTATGAGAGACTTACGTGACGTTGGCGATATAAGGACAGTGCTAACTGTCATGAAGTTACCCGTGCTCGGAGCGGGCACACCGGGGACGACCCATAGGTTCTATTTTCAGGTGTTATAGATATCCAGTGATTCATGAGCGAATAATAACTCACGGAGAATAATATTTCCCAATGAGATGACTTGGGTCCAGCAGCGGGATCCTTGACTGTTTTGAAGATGCTGGAAGTTGATGGTAACCGAAGCCAGCCAAGGTGATTCGCAACACCACCTGCGAGCGGCCCGTTTTTGCTAGTTTGCCATTGAGCTATGTCTGCGTTCAGGGTGTTGGGGTCGCGGAAAATTCCATCGAAGCTTTGATTGCTATTAACCGAAAATACGTTGGTCAGGAGTGTATGATCTGACTGTGGAACATAATTAGAGGAGCTGTCAACAACCTCTTATGTATGGTATATGCGGAGCACAGACCAGGTTTTTGCCGACTGAAGGATTGTTTACGATTGTCTTGATACCGACGGACTGTAAGTCGTTTCTATCACCGATACCGGAGAGCTGGAGGATCGTAGGAGTGCCGACAGAACCCGCCGAAAGGATTATACCCTTCTTTGCACATATGCTCTTCGGGGGTTCTAATGAATAAGGGAATTTATTATTGGCGGTGGGGAAAAGAGGCTCGAAACGTACTCCCATCGTCTTTGGCAGCGTACTGGAGGCAGCGGAAAGAAGGCAAACCCCCAACAGTCCCGGATTGGGTTAACTTCGTCACTTGAGCGTTGATAACAACATCGATATTAGAGCGAGATAAAGCAGGAGTAAGGTATGCGGTAGCAGAACTACTTCGTGTGCCGGAACCAATTGAAGAGATAGTCCAGCCTGTTATAATTGTCAGATTATGACGAAATAGTATTTTTGATTGACAGACCGATTCCCAGAACGTTTCCACCCCCCATGTCGGGATTGAACTTGAACTCGGAAGATGAATTAAGCGTAGCCATCACACGGGAATCAAGAGGTGTCGGAAAACCAGGTAAACTACGTCATGTGCATGAGGCTTATCAGCAATTCGGTATCTGGTATGTGGGTCGAATATACCTAATGGATACAGCGCCGCTGGTCCCATGTAATGAAGGGATGAATTGGCCTGTGGTATCATGACCTATGATGGAGAATAAACACCAGATCAAATACTCCACACAAAAACGTACCGTCTGCTGGGGCAACAACTTTCTCATTCTAAGGGACGGACGTCAGTGGGTTCCCAGATAGTCATGATAAAAATGGGTCACCTTTTTGATGTACTGCTGCATGCTATTCCAGTTCCAACCAGAGTCGCCAGTGACAGAAGCATATCGGTTAAAGTCCTCCTCAGAGCCGCGCATGAAGACCATATAGTCTTTCCAGAATAAGTAAGTACGGAGTTAAGTGATGCGAATTCACGCTATGAACTACGCTTGCACTCACTGACGCTAGAACTACCACCAAGCATGCGACCTCTTGGATATGGTATTGAGCGACCTTTCAGGCCGGGCTGTGAGGTGGTAGTGTAATTCCAATCATAGATGGTATTGGGGACCAGTGAGGGTCCAAGTAGGGGCACTTGTGATGCAAGTACACCTTCGTTGCTATCAAACCGTCATTAGGCATAACAGGTATAATGGATATACTTCACGCACGATACTCCCGCCTCTAGTACCAAGGCGGAGACCGCCGGGTTTTCGGAAAGGCGACTAGCGACGACGTTGCCCGCGGTACCAGCTGTGGAGTAAATGCATAAATAATCTTGACGTGAATCTGGGACTGGGAGGTACCCACCTCCGACAACAATATAGTCGTAAGTGGCCTTGGTACAACTTGCCGGTAAAGCACAGAGGGTCGCTAAGGACGTTTGGGCGCATATCGAGATGAGAACAAGCTGAAAAAGTGAACGAGAGAAAGTCATGGCGATACACCCCTACGCTACCAAGCACCGAGTAATTTGATAGAATGCACTTCGTCTTGAATGCCTCGATCTTTTATAGGGATTGGAGCGCTTCCAAAGCTCTTATCTGGGCATCATACCTGATGGGCATACTCTCACTCCTGTAAGTCAACGGTTCCCACACCAGGCAAAGGTTTCTTTGGTTACGCGCGTCTTGAAACCATGCAAAGCATATGGCGAAAGCATACGTAGAAGTCTATACCGCCGACGAACGGAGGAGTTTGTACGTGCCGCTCCTAGTATTTTCGTTGAAGCATATTGGTCTCAGAAGCCTTAAGCGTTCAGAGATACCGAGGGTAATTGAGAACTATGATGTGCATCAGGTGATTGTCGCTTTAGGAAGGACTGAAAAACCTAGGCCCTACATCCTTGTTGAGTGACCATCACACTTGGCCTGCTGCCTTTACGAAATGGGGAAGGAAGTGGCCCGCCCGATGTTTCTGTATTTGTTTGAAACTCGTTTCATAAGCCTAGTCCACCGGATGGGTAAGTATTTGAGTACCCTTTTACCGGAGTGTCAGGTAGAATGGCTCAGCGCCAATCAAATAGCCGGGCACACAACGGGGAAACTTGACTATGGATATATATAGAGATTCCACGCATGCATCCTCCTAACGAGTACACTTTCTACGTGTTGTATCGGTTGTATGCATCATGGAACAAGACTATGTTGCTGATCACCTACAAGGTGGCGAATGCATTGATAAGGTGTTCCCTTTGTGTATGCTATCTCGTCAAACAAGTTAAACGAGTTGTATAACTCCACTGAGCTAAGGACTGCGCACCTTTCGGCTGCTACTCAACAAACAGTCAGGCACACGCGCTTCTTTGGATTGATGCGTCTCGCTGGTGACAGAGAGCGCAAAGCAACTGATCCGCAAGATCCGTCGCTAAACTTAGCAAACACAGGGCCCACCTCAGATCGCAGACCCATACTTACTGCTTGCCTAGGTTGATCATCAGAATTAGTCCTAGCCAAATACCAGATTGTGCTGCCATGCGATCCACTCGGCTTCGGACGTAACGCTTACTGTTGGTCACGTGCCTTCATTAACGTATTAGGGGTCGTTCGGGCCCCTTGGAGGTGGCTTGACAAAAAGGTCTGAGTCTCTTTTGCAGAATCTTTGGGTACCAACGCAACGAGTACCAACACATATAAATTTTTGAGAAGCTGAACGGTTGATATGCTTAGCGCAGGTGAGGCAAGTATTCGGATTTGCATGTGGCCCAATGGGCACTCTCGAAGAGTTTCGGTATGTTTCATCCACAATTCCATCGTTAAAAAGTTTAATGTGGGGCGTATAGTTATTCAGTACGGGTGTCATCATAAACTTTATTTCCTGACTGGAGGGCTCTCAATACATTATCCAAGCGAGAAGAAAAATAAAACCCATTTTCGCCAAAATTCCTCGGGATAGGCAAGGCGGGATGGGGCGGGGCCACCGACTATGTCGCACTCTTTTCGTGACTCTATGGCCCAAAAATCGCTTTAAATACTGCGTTTCACCCAGAGAGGGACTTCCAAAAGCCAGATGAATCCGAGTCTTCTAACGAATCTCATCTTAGTCGTGAACTTCAGCCCCTTGATCCTAGCGTCACTGTACGATAGTCCATCGGATTTTCGTCCAAATAAGGTCTACGACTATGTAATCGTCGGTGGTGAGTGCTCCATCTAATCTCGAGGAAGTCATTCCGTGGACTCAACAATTATAGGCGGAACTGCTGGGAACGTGGTCGCAAGTCGATTATCCGAGAATCCTCAGACCTCGGTGCTTGTGCTGGAAGCAGGGATATCGTAAGTTAAGGCTATGCTTACTGCTTCAATTCACTGACCTGTTCCAGAAACGAAGGTGTTACTGGCTCACAAATCCCTCTTCTCTGCGCATCGTTAACACCGAACACACCATATGATTGGAACTATACTACAACTCCACAGCCAGGGTATAATGGCAGAAGCGTGCCTTACGCGCGAGGACGCCTGCTTGGAGGCAGCAGCAGCGTCAGTGAGTAACACTATTCCAATGGAGAAGAGATGCCAAGAAGAGCACGTCTGCGTCGATATAGATTATAACGTCTTCATGCGCGGTTCTTCCGGGGACTGGGATAGATATGCTAGCTTCAGTGGCGACCCCGGTTGGAACTGGAATAATATGCAACAATACATCATGCGAGTAAGCGACGAGATTGTCTAGAAGGAGGCTTTTTGTGAACAGTAGAGAACTGTTGTCTTTGACTAGAATGAGCGGATGACACCTCCCGCGGACAGTGAGTATCCCGGTTCGTCATTAGGTTTTTTTCGATACTTATTGCTAGACCACAACACAACCAATGAATACATTCCCTCGCATCACGGAAATAGCAGTGGCCCAGCAATTTCCATCTCGCTGCCAGGCCAAAGCACTCCCATCGATGATAGAGTCCTACAAACACTCCAAGAGCAAGCCGACGAATTTCCATTCAATCCTGACATGGGTGGAGGCGACGTGCTTGGCATCGGTGTGTATCCAGATCTGCACATTGCGATAGTCAGTTAATCGCAACTGCAGGTTGGATGATTGCATCTATTGGCTATGGTGAACGGAGCAGCTCAGCAACCGCATTTCTCGACCCCGCATTGCCACGACAGAACCTTGATGTTGTGATTAACGCACATGTCACCAAACTGATACAAACGGGCACTGTTCGTGGAAGACCTTCCTTCCACTGTCTGCAATTTTCGGAGAAGCCAGGAGGTAAGCCCACAAGCTATATTTTAGTCTATGTTACGAAGCTCACCGTAATCACATGACACAGCTCCGGCTCAGAGGGTCTGTGCAAGCAAAGAGATCGTTTTATCGGCAGGAAGCATCGGTACCCCGGTCCTATTGCAGCTCTCCGGCATCGGCGATCGGAATGAACTCAGTCGTTTGGGCATACGGACAATAGTACACAACCCTTCAGTAGGTCGCAACTTGACGGATCATCCCCTCCTTGCAGGCGTCTGGACCGTCAAGAGCAACAATACCCTTGACAATATTTTCAGAGACCCCGCTTTATTGGACACCTATATAGATCAATGGAGGAATAATCGGACGGGACCGTTGGTGTCTCCCATCGCGAATCATCTTGGTTGGCTGAGGCTGCCTGACAACGCAAGTATTTTTGATAAAGTCGCAGATCCAGCCTCTGGGCCGAAATCGTCGCACTGGGAAATTATCATCAGCGTACGTACTGCTTGTCAGCTCTGCACCTAGAATCTTGGTGACGAAGGCTGTGTATACAGAACTTATGGGCAGTACCCGGTATACCTCTTCCCGCTGAAGGGAATTTCGTGACAGTCACCACAGCGCTCATCTCCCCTACCTCCCGTGCGTCAATGATTTGACAGAAGAAGTAGACTAGTTACTGACATACCTGACTCAGGCGGCTACATTCAACTTGCCTCTGCTAACCCATTCGAAGCCCCAATCATCAATCCAAACTTCCTTTCCACCGAGTTTGATATATTTGCACTGAAAGAGGCTATCAAAGCCATCAAGCGGTTCATGAGTGGAAGTGCCTGGACAGACTATCTTGATGCTCCATATGGTGATTTCGCAAACACCAACACGGACGACGAAATAGAGGCGTTTGTAAGGAACTCAGCGGCGTCTATCTATCATCCATTAGCCACAGCGAGTATGTCACCCAAAGGTGCTAGTTGGGGTGTAGTGGATCCAGACTTAAAGGTGAAAGGGGTTGAAGGCCTGAGGGTTGTAGATGGATCGGTCTTAGTAAGTGGCGTTGTCAATGCTTTGAATCAGTCTGACAGTTAGTCCTAGCCATATGTGCCCAATGCACCTACTCAAGGGCCTGTTTACCTGGTTGGCGAGCGAGGGGCTGATTTGATCATAGAGGACCAGTAGTAGGGTTCGATCAGAATGTAGACGAACGGAATGTAGAAAAGTATTCACTCTACAGTATTAGCCAGTATAATCAATACCTCGAATCAGAGTTTATACAAATAGCGAAATATACGCACATCATACTCGGATAGGCGAGTCATGGGGTTGTCAAGGTGAAACCTTACTACTGCTACATGCGAAAGACAACTGCTATTTCGCCACCGTGCTCGGTTTCGCTCTAGTACATATCTTCCTGACCTTGAGCTAGCCCTCCAAAGTAACAGGTAAGCGCTTTTAGCTTGTTTCCCATCCACTCTTCCTCCACCTCCACCTCCTCTGTTCTCACCGATGTACCTTCCGATAATAACGCGCTGATCTCCTCCAAACTTACATTCCGGGGTAAGTAGTAAGCAATATTTTTAGTGATGCGTCGTGAGAGAGAGAACAAGTCGGCTCCATGGATTGGCTTGATATAAGCTAGCGAATAGTCCATTGTGCCTGATTCTTGATCTACATCAACCGGCCCCTTTCGTGGGGAGTTTTGATATGATGGTCCTCCCCATGGAGGACTGAGGAATACAACATCAATCATCCTGGTTGAAGATGATGACCACCGCGAAAGGTACGATTTGGCAAACGAAATATAGTCTGCCAAGATAAACTCGATACGGTCAGCAACGCCGTAAACCTGGGCATTGTGTCTGGCCAGTGCGAGTCTGGTAGGATTTGTATCTATAGCTATGACTAGCTCGGCTTAATATGAGGAATAGCGTGACACAAAGCGATTAGCAACCCACCCCTTTGGCAGGTTTTGGCGAAGGCAATTGCATTTCCCCCT
This sequence comes from Pleurotus tuber-regium, assembly GCA_014058305.1. Classification (NCBI taxonomy): domain Eukaryota; kingdom Fungi; phylum Basidiomycota; class Agaricomycetes; order Agaricales; family Pleurotaceae; genus Pleurotus; species Pleurotus tuber-regium. Next base: position 293,568 of record JACFYU010000013.1, on the reverse strand, counting down.
ACACCACAAAAAGCATCAAGGATGGTATCACATCGACATCGCTCTGCAATTTGGTTTGCTATCTGTTCTGGGGTTACACTATACCATCCTTCATTATCAAGAAGGCAGCCTGGCGGTGAGGAATACAATGAAAAGTAGCGATAACGCTGCGCAAAATCTGATAAAGAGAGGTCAGCACGAAGTAAAGAGATGTTTTGCGGGTACAGACATTTGCTGAGATCCGCTGAAATCTGACTGGCATTGGTGACATGAGGTACAAGAAGACTGGCGTCATATTTTGAGATCCAACGAGAGGACGAGGCCGTTGCGACTTCCCTAGCTATTTTGCGCTTCTTGGAGGGTCTTGAAACCTCCAGTGTGGTTTCTTCAAATTTCGAATCAGATTGGAGCTCTGCCAAGGCATATTTGGAGATCCCCCCGACTCTTTTTGCTCGTCCACCCATTTTCAACGTTTAAGTCCAAGTAGAAGTTAGTGTGAGAAAGTTTGTAGACGCTATCATTAGGTAAACAGGGGTTTTTTTGAGCTACAGCTCTTGGTCAATCAAAAGCATCGATATATGTTGGGTATATTATCGACTCAAACTAAACGAGAATCTAAGTCATTCTCGATCACCAATCCTTCTTGATCAGGTCAGCTCCTCGCTCAGCAATAAAATAAGTCGGAGCTTGTGTGTGTGCAGAAGGAACGAAAGGCTAGGAATTAGTGTCAGAGAGGAAAGCGTATGCAACAAAATACCCAGTTATCCTCACCAAAACCGAGGCGTCAATGATTCTGAGACCATGAAGGCCCTTGACTTTGAGATCGGGATCAACCACGCCGTATGGTGCGTTTTTTGGCGACATGCTTGCAGTGCCAACTGGATGAAATATAGAACCTGTTCGAGAACGTATGTAGGAGTCAAGTTGAACATCATCATTGACATCAACGCCTCCGAGTGATCCAAGAACATAACCGCTGAAGGCGGGCGCAGCGACGAAACGATGCGCCTTACGAACGGCTTCTCGCATTGCAAATATGTCAAACTCGCTGCTCAAAAAGCCTGGATCAATGACTGGCTTGTCAAAGGGATTGCTCGATGCGAGTTTCACGGAGCCGCCTTCGGTTATATTGTTGAGCCGTACATAAATTCCGAAGCGGAGATAAGCACATACGGGAGACTGGGGTCAGAACAACAGTAGTGATGCCCATGTAGTTTCCTGTAGGAGGAGCATTTCGAATGATCCCGTTCTAGAAGAAGATCAATGAACAAATTCGCAGGCGAAGTACGCAGACGACATACTGAAATCACAAATTCAACATGAGCTGTATTGGGACCAGGAGCAGGATCTGAAAATTGCTGGAAGATACTAGCGTCGTTGGACAACCTCAGCCATCCTAGGAAACTGAACGGAGTTGTGACAAGATAGCCAGTTTCCGACTGTTGCCACTGCGCTAGGTACTGCGCAGCCAGCGCAGGATCACGAAGGGACTCGAAGGTATCCGTTGAGTTGACGAACCAAGCATTCGGAAGAGATGGGTGGTCGCTGAGATTTTGGCCAACGCTTGGGAGATGGTGGATAGAAGTGATACCCAGAGCTGAAAGTGTGGCTTGATCCCCGATACCAGAGTTCATAAGTACGTGAGGAGTGCCTATACTACCAGCACTGATGATAAGCTCTTTCTTTGCAGTAAGCGTCTTTACAGGCCCAGTATCACCTTATGCAAATGTCATAATATATTTATATTTAGCATTCATCAGAAGAGCAAAGGCAACTTACCACCAACTTGTTGGACGTATTGCACTGTACGGATCGACGGACGACCAGAGACGGTCCCCGTCTGTGGAAGACGAGTTACTCGCGCGTTCACCAGAACGTGTAAATTCGGTCTGTTGATATATTGAGGGGCCAGGTAGGATGTTGCAGAGCTACTTCGACGCCCTCCCTTGATTGTGGCCTGGACAAACCCTGCGGAAATACATGAGTCCTCTTAGTCACTTTGCTTCATATATGCAACATTCCACTACGAACCAATTCCGAGTTGATTACCAGAATTGTAATCCAGCCTAGAAGGAAACTCGTCTCTCAATTGCCACGTCGCTTTGAGTACCATGTCATTAATGGGGCGAGGGTATCCGGAAAGACTATTATGATAATTGTCCGCTGAAACAAGCTGGAAAGAAGCTGTATACTTACCTAACAGAGTTTACTCCCGTGTATCCATGAACCAAGGGATTGAATTGACCAAGAGTATTGTGATGGTCAGCTGGCTCCGTCCATCTCTCATTCTACAAAACATACATCAACTTACATGGAACTTGCTGAATGCACAAGGACGTACTCTTCGGATGTAGGGTTGTAAATGATTCCAAGACCATCCCTGATCGCCCGTCAAACGCGCATATTCATCAAAATCTTCAGCTGAGCCACGAGTATAAGCCATGAAATCTGAATTCATGGTCTAGAAAACATTTTCACAGTTAATCGATGCGGAAGCTACTCACTGACTGACGAGCTGCCACCCAACATATGACCCCGAGGGTATGGAATTGAGCGACCACCTAACCCTGGCTGGGCTGTTGTGGTGAAGTTCCAGTCGTAGGCGGTGTTTGGCGTCAGGTTGGGGCAATAGAGGGGGATGATAGAGTTCAATACGCCCTCATTACTAGTCAAAACAGTCAACATGTGCAACAAAGAGCAGCTTGAATCTCAAGGGGTGCATACCTTGGACCGGCTTCTAACACTAATACCTTCCAGCTCGGATTCTCGGATAAGCGGTTCGCGATTACATTGCCAGCAGTACCTCCTAGAAAGAAATCAATAAAGTCTATTTTACGAGGGCGACGAAACTTACCGCCAACGATTATGAAGTCATATTCCACACCACTAGGTAAACCCCCCACGAACAGCGCCGCACGAACGACTGCCAATGATACGAAGCAGCTCAACAGAGACTTGTAAACGCGGTCAGAGACCATGAGGGGAAGATGTTGGGCAACGGGGAGATGACCCTTGGCGAGGCGACTCCCAACAGTCGCGACATTATAAAGAACACAGATATTCTATGATAGAATCCCGACACCTGGCGCCCATTTTCCTTCCCTGATAAAGAGCCTGTCAAGCTCTCCGGAATGGCCTTCCATCGTCCCAAAGAGTGCAATGGTTTTAGATCTCAATAATTCATAGGGTGAAGAGTGGCGATCAGCAGAGATCAGCAGGTGCCACTTGCAGTGCCACCAAGGCACATTGCGAGCGGACATACGTTAGTATTGCTTCCGTTCCGCTAAACTCCCTTGGCGTCCTTTGGCTTTGTGGGTGCGTTGACTCCAGCAGAAAGTAGGGAATGACAACGAGTAAGTGAGTAATAAATTACTTGGCTAAGTGTATTATATATCTGAAGCCGTTAGATGAATACCAAAACAGAGACGAAGATCGGGAAATAATTATAGCTTAAGATGAAAAGATCCGGACTCAGTGAAATAGCCGCCGAAGGGTGCCAGATAGCCAGCGATGTCTTTTGTCGCCTTCGTCGGCGTTCTGATCGTCGATATAGGTCGCATTCAAGGCGACGCGGCTGGTAGATCTATTGCAGACAATCAGTTGATATGCGGGGAACTGTAAAACTAATTACCTGACCCTTTACTTGGGGACGCAACCAGATCCTTGAAGTCTTGACTCCCGATAAGCGTGTCGTCATCCTCTGCGACGCCTATATAGTCGGGATATCTGACTTTAAGTTTATGGCCGTACACTTTATGCTTGGCGTCTTGTTCAGCCCATCGGAACTAGTTTCATTGAGACCGGACCCTCAATAAGTGCCACAATACTTGAACAAGGTGAACTTACTAGGTCGTCGATAATGGTATCCCTATGTTCCGGTGGAATAATAGTTGTCATGACCTGAAATTTGTGGCATAACGCCGTAATCTCTTCTGGAGTGACATCCTTTCTGAATTTTCTTCGAGTAACTACAAGTGGTGAAGGATGAATGGATGATAGTGAAGGCTAAGGATAGCCCATACTTTTGACTTCGCATTCTTCCAATGACTCGATCCTGCCCATGTTATTACGAACATGGAAATCCTGCGTATCAATATTGATTCAGCGTCGTACAGAGGGCTTTAGAAAAGGCCAGACCTTTATGTTTGTTGTCCTTATTTTATACGCTACAGGTTCTAAACCGCAATTCTCGATTGTCAAGACAGTTTCCGCTTCGTCCGTAAATGGTCCTATCGAAGGTCAAGGTAATCAATACGGAATCCGGTTGATGCCATCAGATGCGATAAGAGCGTACCCCAGAAAGTCAATGCACTACTAGGGTACAGGCGAACAAGCTGGCCTTTAGCAAGCTCTATCTCCGGTAAAAACTCAATAGGTATTTTCTGGTAGTGAATCTTATTCTTCTTCTTGCGTGCATCCCACTAATGACAAAATATTGTAATTAGTATCTGAGCATCTGAGATAAGTGACAAGAAAACATACAAATCCAGAATCAAGTTTGAAGATACCTTCGGATTTGCTAACAATGGCACTTTCGAACAGAAATTTGTCTGTACGGGGCTCGTCTAAAGGTGGTTCCTTGTCCATAATCAGCTTGGTGACTGCCATACCTTTTTCAGCACTGGCCACGCACGAGATGACTTCTACTACGCACGTACAACATTGATCCGCCCACCAGCCTCGATCGTCCCGGAATTTGGCCGTACGGTGTATTGCTTTAACCTCCGTCAGCAAACCTACTGGGCGTGGACATTGGGATATTACCCGTGGTGCGTTCGTCTTCGCTTTGAAGGCAACTGTCTGAGAGTTATTATTGGCTAGCGTTAAGATGCACTTTCTCTGCTTCTTCGTGAACGGGCCTGAGAAATATCCCAGCGAAAAGTTCGTTCAGAATGATTAGATCAAAGCTGTGGGACTGAGGAGAAGATACTCACGATTGAATCTGATAGAGTTAGGGGGGTGGATCACCAAGGACATATCAGAATGGAAGAAGTGACTAGTGCTCCATGAACGGGTGGGGGTGGAGGAGCTCAAACATCTTGAACACGTCCTATATGACTGTGCGACTTACAACCGACGCCCATCACAAAAACAGACGCGCGCGTAATAGGCGCACGCCAATTTCTAAATTAGGCAGATTTCAGCTGATCTTCCATCATAGAGCTAAGAGCCACTATTTCTACATACCATGATCTTCCACGTTTGCTGAACGCACCAAGCCTTCACTGGTTGTTTTAGAACGCAAATATATTCAATTCCAGCCGAAAACTCAAATCGTCCCAGTCTTGGATGCGGTTGAGTTTAGCCACACATCGATCTTAATAAAAAGACGGAGAACCTAGTGTAATACTTTCGTAAATGCGTAAGGTAGAGTCAATCCAAAATCTTCTGATTTAATATAATTTAAGTCATAACGATCTACTCCTCTAGTTTCAAGCTTGACGAACCAGGAATTCGATAAATAGAAAACATACGCGTACTGAGTTCACTGGTTGGTCACCCCACAGACTTGACCAGTTTGTCTATAGCGGCTTCTATGGACTCGTCCACGCTGGAGAGCCAAGCCCACTCCCAATTCTCTGTAATCACTTCACCAAGTTCTTGAAGCTTCTCTTCGAGATCGGGGCCTGCGAAATCGACACCTGGAACATTCAGACTGAAATATCTACTGTTGAGCATTGATCTTCTCGCAATATCTTGTGAAAATGGTCTCCGGGTTTCATCGTATATACGAAGCACGCGGGGCAGTGTCTCTCGAGTTGTGTGCGGATTACCAAGGAGCGTGGATAGTACAAATGCATCCTGGGAGCACGACGAGCGTTAATATTTGGGCCCGCCTAGTATTGATCGGCTCGTACACACCTCGATTGCTTCCCCAGCACCTGATCCTTGATGTGGAGTCATCGCATGGGCCTGTAAAGCACAGTTTCAGACGTTTGACTTCCAATGTGATTCAATAATACTCACTGCATCCCCCAATAAAGCAACACGCTCTGCGACGTAAGAACGCAAAGGCCGTACACAGTGGATCGCCCATTTAGAAGGGCTATCAATACACTTCAAACTATGTTATTGGGCGATCAGTAACTAGGGGCTTCATGACTCACATGGATAAGATCTTTAACTTCCTGTTCCCAACCAGAGAAATGACTCAATATTTCGTCCTTGTTTGATTTAGCTACCCAGGGATCGCTATATGGCGTATTCTCCAGATCGTGCCTCAGGATGAAAGCAACGATATTGATGAGCTTGCCATGCGATATGGGGTACGCGATAACGTACTATCTTTGTGAGTATGATTGATAGATGAACAGGTGGATAGCAATCAGTGGACGTACGGCATCCTTACCCAAATACTGAACAGGCGTCCAATCAGCGTCCAAATACTACATCAAAGATGACAACATACCTTCGTGGCACGGGTGATGGCGTTATGGTCAGGTGCTTGCGCTCGTAGATTTTCAGTCGCAATGACGGCACGATAAGCCACCTGGCCACTCCAAGTGGGATTGATACACCCCATGATTTCATCTACCTCTTTCTCGTTTGAACCTACCAAACGCGCTTCGGCTTCAAGGAAGGTTCGCCGGACCACCGACTTAACGCCATCCGCACCGACCAGTACATCACAGAAGGCACGGGAACCGTCTTCAAATAGAAGCTCGATTTTGTTTGATGAAAGTTCACTGTACGTTTGAAATCGCTTGGCGTAGTGTATATCGCAAGTTTTCGCGATCTTGCGAAGGAGAGCTTGCTGAAAATCGGCACGATGGAAAGTCAGCAGATGGCCTGGAAGGATCCATGAGAGGCGGAGCCAGGAGCTTTCAATCATTGCATACCTTTTGTTATCAATTTGTAGAAGCTTTTACCTTCTGGTATGTCGCTCTTACGGTATTCAAGGGCGATTACTGGCCATGTTAGATACTTTCAAGAACGGGAAACTAGTTGCAATTTACCTCGTTCATCTGTGGGACGGGTATCTACCGTTTTGAGTAGGTCCTGCTCCAGTCCAAGCTTTCGAATAATTTCCCAAGGGCCTAGATGACGAATTAATTCGGACATTGTTTCATCTAGTGACAGCAAGCGGACAGCTCACGCGGCCATATGCCAATACCTGCCCCAACTTCAGCAAGCTTTGAGGCACTTTCATAAATATCGACTTCAATATCCGGGTACCTAGAAAGCGCTAGTGCGCAATTGAGACCCCCGATCCCAGCACCACTGACGGTCACCATCAGAATTAGTAAGACGTTGAAGATTGCATACCAATAAACCATTACCATATCGCAACCCGTAGCCTCTTTTCTACTTGCATCGCCGTATAATGTGATTACAATTTACCGCTATTTCGGTCGGATTGAGAGGGGGGGTAAAGAAGAGGAAATATGGGTCATCTTTTGTAGCATTGTTAAAGGATATTCTCGGTGTGGCTCCTGTTTCGGCATCCTTGGCCTGATGAATGTATCTGCGTATTTGACTGGCCGGCACAAGGCCAGTTGACTTGCCTCAGATGAAATAAGAAGCATATGGTAATATCCCACGGTTTCTTCGCGCTTGATCTGTGGATGCCACCGTATCATAGAGATTGGTAAAAGACATCAAGATCTTAGTGATGACAGGTAATGCTACACCCACCCTTTGTTCGCAGTTATTCCGTAGGTAGCGAGGTACACGGAGATCTGTATGAATAGCTATGTTCGGCACATCTGCAGTCAATAATCCTCTAACGTCTTGTAGCTTTATTGTAGCTTATGTTGGTGCAGCTACATCTGAAATGGAATTGAGTGGAGCCAAATGTCGGCAATAGGTGATACATACTATGTAGATTTTCCAGAGTCTAGGCCGTGGTACATTCGCTCTTGGTGGGCGAAGATCATAGAGGCTAGATTCCACCAAGGCGGTTGGATCGGTAGCGAGTTAAGTGGTGGGCCTGTAAAATCGGTAGTGAGCCACGGTCAAATCGCCGAAATATAGCTGCTCACATTAGTGCTTATCACCGCCTGTAACAAATTAATAGCAGCTATGGCTGGGAAAAGGACCAATTCGGGAGCTTAATTTCCAGAATTAGGTGGTCGGTAAATGTAGATCAAATATTGTATGAAACTAGTGACGCTATCGTCGGAACAGCAGTTGACATGAAAGTTAACAATGAGACGAATTAGATCTATGGTTTAGGGGTCAGTGTATAACCGAATAAGAGAGAGCAGTGCCAGGAAATGCTAAAGCTAAGAAACTGATGCGGCAATATCAGAGGCAGAAATTAGGCAGCATAGAACGTTCAAGTAAGGGTTGAGCGCCAGCCAGATTGGCATCTATGTGGGCAGTCGTCATGGTTTCCGCACGTTGGCCGTCGGAAGCCATAACGAGAAGCTTTAGCTCGGATCTAGCAATGGTAGTCCTCGGAATAGAGGAAGCGGGGGAATACCTCCTAGAATCTCGCGTCGGCGGCTGACAAATTTATAACGGTGTGTAATATTGCACCCACTGTGTATTCCAGAGAGGCACTAAACGTTACGAGTCCTCGACTTTAGCCAGCCTGGACGACACAAAGGACACAATACCATGATAACCGAGCCCATTATGATAACAAATGCAGTCTACCATCCAAAAATCAAATCCGACACTTGACCAAGCATCCCCTTGCTGGGCGAGGCCTGCACTGGGGTTGTCTTCATAGCGGCCGGCGTGCCAATTCCACCAGCAGTATGCTGTGGCGTGACTTTCTCACTACCCGGTCTCCTAAATGCAGACGACGACGGAGCTAGCTTGAGCGGTGTCCCAACAGTCATCGCTGAAGGCGATGCTGCGCTGGGGGCCATGTGTGATGAATGCGGTTCATCCACCGCCATTGCGTTGGAAGGTGAATGGCTCGGCTCGGCGGCAACGGGTGCCATCATCGAGCCACGCATGATAGGTTGGCCAAGCATCACCTCCGCTTGCGCTGGGTCCTTCGATATCGGTACGTCAACATTACTAGGTTTTAGGATAAGGCAAATTGAACATACCGCCCACTTAGCACCAACCATCCAGCTACCGCCTAGCACTTCCCCGTTCTTCCGTACAGCCCTTAACGCATCACCGGCGTCTTGGTATCCGATTCGAAAACAATTTATAATCTCCGTATTGGGATCTACGTCTGTAGAGTCTCCGAGAGACTTGAAGTATTCCACTGTCTGACTGTATTTATCCGGCGGATACCCAAATACTATGATGTACGAGAGCTGTTTTTTCTGAGGTGTTGACGGTGTCCGAGTGTGGCGTCTACCGAAGGGTATTTCGGTGGTTTGCTAGAAGAGAGAAAACTTCAAGCCGACGTTATTAATATGTAAAAGCCAACCCACATGCTGCCGAAACCGCGATGGAGAGTCAAAATGAAGTTCGCTAGGAATGTCATTGACAGAATTAGTTGGCGGCGCGTCTTCATCGGCAATAGCCTGTCGCTTCTTCGAACTCTCAAACATCGACGACATCCCAAAATCAGACGTAGGTCCTCTTGATAGGACATTGTTTAACTTCGCTTTCGTTGGCACAATGGGTACATCATCTGTTCGTTGATTCCCTTGCGGCGAGTTCTGGGTGGCGACATGAGAATCAGGATGATTAAGGTGCAAAATAACGCACATTATTCTGGGATGCAGACTTCCATCCACATATTAGCTAGAGCATAGTTTTAAATGGCAAAGTGGCTCACCAACATATAACCTGGTTGATAGTGTGCTCTCGATTGAGAAAGGCTGTCTGTAAAGCCACCTGTCGCTGTATTACTCCAATTACTGAGATTTGGGCCGTGAGCGTGATGATTACTCGACGTCGAGGACATTCCAGCAACTGAGAAACTTGGGTTATACATCGTGAACGCCGAATCAATCGAGAGGTGGTCGAAAGCAAAGTTGACGCAGAAAGAAACGATGGTCACATGATCCATTGAAGACACCCCTATATTACTACTTTCGGTGTTTCGCACTCGCCATCGGCCCTCCTAGTCGGTCTTCTATTCGAGGACACCTATATCCTTTGGACTAGCATTGAAAAAATTATACTATTAACGTGAGCTCGAAATCCTGTTATTCTTCCTATCAACCGACCTGGCCGTATCCCAGATAGAGGGTCCCATAGGAATTTAAAGAAATGATGTGGTGGGCTATTTTTCTCAGTACACCCATGTCCCTTAGAACCAGAAATCACTCTAACTCCCCGGCATGAGCTGTCTTCATCATTCACCTCGATTCCCTCCCTTCCACCCCGCATCATAGTCCATGGTTGAGCCTGACTTCTCCCCATTCTTTGAAGCTCGTGCCGTTCGATATTGTCAATGTGAGCGCCACAATACTAGTATCTACGTAAGGTGCTAATGACGCAAAATGACGCGCATTATCTAGTTGCTGCTGCAGTCCTTGTCGTATACGAATATTGTGCGTTGAATAAGATCGGGACGTAGAGCCCAACTAACCATATTCCCTCAGTTCTTCAGTTCAGAAATGAGGTCAGTAGCTATGTGGTCAGTAAACGCGTTGCAACTAGACTCATTTCTTGCTAGGTCGACTTGTTTTGGGTATTTGAATTGATTTATTCTCAATTCAGTAGCCATGCTCACAATTATGGTGGTATAGCGGAAGCGATGGTCTGTGGCTAAGGCCTTGTTTCTCTGGGTCTGTAATCCTGGTATATTCTCCGTGTTTCCATTCTGATAAGCGATTCTTGGGCATAGAGCCGATATTACAGCCTCCTCTTTAACCTGTATGTACCGCCCGTCGCAACAATTATCCGATGATACTCACGATATAATATATAGGGCCGATGCGTATTGTAAGATCTTTTACACTCCGGATTCATGTCGCTCTAATCCTCTGCATCAAGTTTTCATGCAAGAGAGCGTATCCATGGAGGTGAGAACATGATTTTGTCCAAACCAGTGGCTTGACTTATTCTTCATAATTAGCTGTATGTCGAATCACGCTGCTAACTATAATAAAGCCGAACCATTCATTTTAGATGTGCGTACAATAATTGAGATATTAAGACTCGTACTAACTGGCAGAAGGCGAGACTTTCTTCAAGTGGCAGGAAGCTGGCCTTGCCTTACAAGTGATCACAACACATGGTATGTACTCGTCCATCACAACAACGTCAGTCCTGCAGAACCCATCCATCTAGCTATCCTCGAGCTCCGTTTATACGCCATGTACGGAGGTAGCAAGTGCATCCTGGCGTTCTTTGTTTTCCTCGCGGCAGCCGAGGCAGCAGTTATGGGTATCTTAGTCGGTTGGCCAAAGGAGGGCTTGATAAGTGAGTACCGATCTCAAATCCTTTTTCCAGTTTACGCCCAACTAAACGAATTACGAACCAGCGACAAACCAACCAGCGCCTGGACTGTTTATTTGCGCGGACGCGGATCCTTTTCACTCACCATGGATCGCCTTCAACTGGACATCGTCATTGGTTGTGGAATCCATCCTCCTTTGTATGTCTTTGTACAAGGCGTGGTTATACCATCGGTCTGGTGGCTGTGGGAGCCTGGTTCGACAGCTGACGCAGGACTCTGCTTTGTACTTCTTCTAGTGAGTATACAAAGCTATGCTTACTAGACTCCCTCTATAACGCAAATGCCTATCAGCATGTTTTGGATTTATCTCGCCAACCAGATCATGTGGCTGGTAAACAAGGTAGGTACCATATTTGGCTTTCTATAATACCAAGGCTACCCTCTACATTAGTTGATCTTAACTGAATTGGCCACGGGATTCTTCTTCGGTGTCTGCGCGATACTGTCACATAGAATGCTCATATCTGTCCGTGCGGAGCACTATCAAACCGACTTGGAGTTCTTCCACGACACCCCATCCATGAGATTCTACCATGATCAAGCAACTCGCGCGGAGCTGGAGACTTTCGCGATCCTGACGGGACATGAAAACGACGAAGACTGAACTACGGTCTATCTCTCTTCAAGTTCGTTTGAGCGGAGGCCCCCGGGAAGGCGGTAACTGAGGCAGGCTGAATATGTAATACGTCGACACAGTACATATATCAGGCCATAGAGCATCTTGTACCACTTAGTCAAAGTCCGTCAGTTGGTTTCTCATCATGTGAAGCCGACTTGTTCCCTTCTCAGATCTTGCATGAATGGAATAGTTGGTCTGTATGCTTCCCTTTCGTTCTATATTCGTCGAAGGAAGCATTGTGGTCGGGTGATCGGTCTGGTGAGCAGCCGCTGGGTTTTGGCAACCGCGTCCAAATACCGCTTACCTGTCCTGCGTGCATGGGCGTGTCACCGTAAGCGTACTGTTGGTGAACCTAGTGAAGCATTGGAAAGTCCGATCATAGAGTCAGCGAATTCGAATCAATGCGACCCCTCACAGCGATGATAGTAGCTGAACAAATTGAAATTCCATAAAGATTAAATCGAAATCGACGAATACTAGAAGGAATAAAGACTGAGCTAACTCTTTTGATAATAGCCAACAGCGACGGCGCAAGGAACTCGTTCAATGAGCACGGTTGACTCGGTAGAAGACACCAAGGAAGAAACTAGACGCCAAGGCAGCCGCACTCCAGGTTACCATAAGGGTACAGAACGGCTCCCCTCGGTCATTCTAGGAAGTAAATATCCATATGATGCCGAGTTGTCGTGGGACTCTAATGACAAGCTTCTATCTTCAAGATAATGGCAGGAGAACAGCGCCTCGTGTCAAGAAAGGCGAGAAAGTGGGGGTAGGGCGTCATCGAACATCAGCAATAACGGGGACCTTCGCTTCTGTCAAATGAGCCTGCCGAAGACTTGGCGAAACGATACTATGATCCATGAGGTCCTGTCTTAACCCGGCCATAATTGTCCGACCCCTTAAGATAATACCAAAGGGGACTATAACAGACTCAGACTCCCCAACGGGATAGGGGGTGCAACATGTAAATACTATGCGAAACGTGAAGTCGTCTAGAGCAGGCACGCTTGAGTGATTTGATGAAAGATCGTCGGTAATTAACGTGAAAGCGATTATTCTCAGCGTAAAATGGTAATGAAGATGTTGAGCATGGGTGGAGAATGCTCGAGACGCCGGTGGTGGAATGGCTCACATGAAAGAGGGACGATTCACGACCAGTTCTAGTCCGCACTCAGAAAGGATAAAAGGCATGGGGCTACGTTATCATCAAGCGGCGGGATCGCATCAGGAGCAGGGATGATGAATGCGTGGAAAGACGACATTACATCCCGGAAAGGTACGCGACCTGCAGGAAAGGGGACTCGAACGTAGGTAGTTAGACTGGATAATAATGAGATGTAGAAACGGCAGATTGAATGGAGTTGAGAGTGGTAAAGGTGTTTGTACCCTCGGATCACTGACCTCGAGTGCTTCATGGACGCATCAAGGGGTAGATCATGGGTTTCAAGAGCGAGTCCCGGGGCCCCAGGGTTAATAGGCCTAAGAAACTTTGACTTTGAGACCAGAAGGCCAGCGGATGAGGGAAATAGATCAGCACGTCTATAGCTCGCCAGCATAGCCCGCGAAGTGGATGCACTGGATGCACTAGGTATTGCGCGTAGACACGAGGTCAAACTAGGACATGAAGGCACAAAGAGCTCGGTGGTGTGATGATTCGTGAACAAGTATAACCGTAATGGACATGTCGAGCATGATGACCATGTGCAGCGTCGAGCTTATCACCGCCAGACGCGGAAGGCACGTCCGAATGGACTATTAGGCCTTAGGATAGCATGACTTGACAGGACGCTCAACTCTCTGTGCGCTCGACGGAAGTGCATGGTTAAATTTGGGGTAAAACGATGTCGGGGATTAAGCGGTAGCGCGCAAGGAGACCCCGGCTTCCGAATGTCAATAGGAACGTGAAGTGTGTAGGAAGCCTAGCCGAAGCGGATGCCTCGCGATGCGCCTGGATGAGAACTGCAATCATCTAGGCGGTGGCAGCATACCCCCGTTTAGACATCGTCATAGCTAGACCGACGTCGACGAACATTCAATATGGGGACTGGTCGGTGATTATTGGTTGATTGCCCCTGAGCACCAGTATACGGGTCTATTATTGTACTCTGTAGTCGCAGCCTTAGATCAGGCGAAGCACCCGTCGAGGCCTACCCGGAGTGCAAATAGAGGCGCGTTGAATTGATGCTAGATAGCGGATCTTTGGCTGTTATAGAGGGAAGAGATAGCTGCATGGAGATCGGCTACATCGTCGAAACCGTTTTAGGACGAATGCGGTTGATGAATAACTCGAATATCAATGGGTCGGCCAAAGTCGTGACAGAAGTCGTTCTCTGTCGTTGTAACTTCGTCAATCCGGATGGGGACCAGCCCGGAATGACACAACTACTACTCGATATTCATGGACAAGTGGTTCTCCCGTCTTTTCAGTCCACAGCCCGCACAATAGGCGCACAATGACTGACAGTGTCGACAGATGTGACATGAATTCTTCCATATTTTCCACAAGTTTGAGGATCTTCTGAAATCACAACATCAGTCTAATAGACGGACATCGAAGCTCACCGTAGGTCGCTCTCCTTAGCATCCACCATGAAGTCCTGTACATGGCGTTCGCCGACGACTCAGGGTAAACTTAGGGCAAACATGTCCGCGGAAAATGGAGCGGAGCGGCGGGGAACCAATTATTCGTAGGAATGAAAGCAGTGACCCAGACCACTTATTATAATTCAGAAGATGTTCATCTTCCCATCATCTATCATATATCATAGAAAACTGCGGTAATGATGATCTTTTAGGCTTATGTCTGGGGAATTTTTTTGCATTTTCCACGAAGAACGCGATCTGAACGTGACGAGGTTACTTAGTGGGCTGTCAGTTTCTGTCACAGATGGTTAGCCATCATTTTTTTGGCCGAGATCTCAATTTATTACCAGGCCTATATAAGATGATGGTTCTTGGGGTTCGTTTTCCAACCCACTGAGCCATTTTTGCTATGGTTGCAACTATTGCCAGCTCCTTCGTCGCGTTCATCGCACTCGCTTTGACTGCAGTACGCGTTGACGCGAAGATCGGCCCTAGTGGCACGCTGAACATCGTGAACAAGGTCATCGCACCAGGTATCGTAGCGCCATAATCTCGACTCTGCCGATATGTGCTGATTCTTCGCGCCTAGATGGTTTCCCTCGTTCGTAGGTCTTTTCACTTTCATTCAGCTTCGGCAACATCCTCAATCGTTACGTTAGCGCTGTACTCGCTGGTGGTACTTTCCCCGGCCCCTTGATCAAGGGAAAAACGGTACGGATTCTTTGGGAGATTGCAAGCGGGCTAATTTGCGGTGCAACTAGGGAGATGAGTTTCGAATAGATGTTGTCAACCAACTCGTCGATAAAACGATGGAGGTTGATACGAGTATCGTATGTTGACTCTCCACTTTAAAGCTGTGTACGGTTGATACAATGATGCACTAGCACTGGCATGGTTTGTTCCAGCACGGAACGAATTGGGCAGATGGTGAGAAGTCGAAAAATTCTCAAAATTCAACCAACTCACGTGATATGTTAATAGGGGCAGCCATGGTCAATCAATGTCCAATTATTCCTGGCCATTCGTTCTTGTACGAATTTAGAGCGCCCGGACAGGCTGGGACATTCTGGCGAGTACAAGCATTACGTAGCAGCGGCGCGTGGTTATGGCTGACTGTGATGATCAAAAGGTACCATTCTCACCTCGGAACGCAGTATTGTGATGGACTGCGTGGCCCGCTAGTCGTATATTCTAACAACGATCCCCATAAGAACCTCTATGACATCGACGATGGTATGCCACAGCTCTCTCCTCCTCGTTCCATCGGCTAAAATCTCCGCTAGAATCAACCGTTCTATCAATCGGCGACTGGTAACTCTTTTACTTTTACGCCACATACACCTCATCCCCACTAACGCAATTTATCGAAGGTACCACATCCCTTCCTCCCAACTCAGTGGCGTCCCTCATCCCGATGCTACCCTATTTAACGGTCTTGGCCGCTCGATCAACGGCCCTGCATCACCTCTGTACGTCATGAACGTTATCTTCGGAAAGCGCTATCGTATTCGCCTGCTCAACATCGCTTGTGATCCAAACTATCAATTCTCCATCGATGGGCATAAACTGACTGTTATCGAGGCTGATGGGGAGAATACCAAGCCACTCGAAGGTTCGTCTGACCATACCTGTGAAAGAAGAATATCTGATCCAGCCGACTCTTGCAAACAGTTGATCAGATTCGCATCTTCGCAGGTAAGCTAACTTAACTTCGTGGGCAATAAGCGATATTCGCTCTAACTGTATGTATCGTAACTGTCCAGGTCAACGCTACTCCTTCGTTCTCCACGCAAACCAAAAAATCGGCAACTACTGGATCCGCGCGAACCCCAACAGCGGCGACCCCGGCTTCTCCAACCAAATGAATTCTGCCATCCTCCGATACCACGGTGCTCCCTCCGTGGACCCCACCACTCCCTTAGTCAACGCAACCAACCCACTCATCGAATCAAACCTCCACCCACTAACCAACCCCGCTGCTCCGGGTAAACCCGTCCTAGGCGGCGCGGACGTAAATCTCAACTTGGTGTTTGAATTTGACGCGACGAATGTCCTTTTTACAGTAAACGGAAATACGTTTGTGCCGCCGAATGTACCGGTGCTGTTGCAGATTTTGTCAGGCGCGCATGATGCGCATGACTTGGCGCCTCAGGGGAGTATTTATGATATCAAGGCAGGACAGGTGGTTGAGTTGACCATGCCTGCGCTTGTCTTTGCCGGACCTGTAAGTCTTCCTACTTCGTTGCCCAAATGCGACCATAGTATTAACGAGTTGGAATGATGCAGCATCCACTCCACTTACACGGTGTGAGCCTTCATCGCACATATCAAGATTTTCATGTGACTGATCACCATTGTGAATAGCACTCCTTCTCGGTAGTTCGTAGTGCCGGCAGCAGCACGTACAACTACGCTAACCCAGTCCGCCGCGACGTCGTATCTATTGGTGACGACCCGACGGATAACGTTACTATTCGTTTTGTGGCGGATAACGCCGGCCCTTGGTTCCTGCATTGGTAGGTGCCTGTTAATTCTTCACAAGTTTTCAGCGTTCACAACCGTCGTTTTATAGCCATATCGATTGGCATCTCGCACTGTCAGTCAGGTCGTCTTCCTTTGAAAAAATATGCACTAACAGTCAGATAGTGGTTTTGCAATAGTATTCGCTGAAGCCATGGACAATATCGCGGTCCAGAATCCAGTTCCTCGTACGTCGTGACAAATCCCCAATAATTAGTATAATGCTTATGACTTTCGGGCAGAATCATGGGATGACCTGTGCCCACTATACAATAGATCTCACTCTGCGGGGAACTAACCCTAACGGTCGTTTTTCTATGCAAAGGTCCAGCCCTATGTGAAGTTCGTTAAATGAAGGGATAATGACTTTTGGTGAATAATCATGGCATAGTATTTATTGGCGATAATCCCAACCCTCCCCGCTCACTCATTCTAGCCAACCGGTAAACTATAATGTTAATTTGTATTTAATAGAAACTTCGAATTGCAGTATCGGTGTTCGTCGTCGACGCACAAGCGAGCGAAGCGCCCTGGGTGTTGTGCGACATCACGTTGGCCTTATCGCTGCAATGAAGTTGATTATCTCTCATCAAGAATTAAAGCTTCCGTCGCTTTTATAGTGGATTTGATAATGAAGGCGACTTTGGAGGAAGTTCTTGGTTTCAAAAAATACTATCACGGGCTTCATGACACGCCGTTATGCGAAGTTTCAAAAATCCTGTTGTCCAGTAAAACTTCCAAGCCCAAGTTAGGCTCATTCGATGACAAAGGACAGAAGGCTCTGACCCATGAGGTCCCGGATGTCATGTAAGAGTCCTTTTGTCCAACTTGATCTCAACCACATCATAGCTCATGGACAGATGAGACAGCAATTACACATCCGACCGCTGCCGACACTGCCTCTGTTCGGAGGTATCCCTTCGGCCTTTACCCGACAAGGCCATCCGATTCGCACTGGAAGCCACTCACAATCGCCGTCTGCCCAAAAGAGTATCCATGCTCCCTGGGCACTCCGGTTGGCTGACTGAAGTCAAGCCCAAATAAGGCATCTTGTTCTCAAACACATGACTTGACATCATAGATTTTACCCCTGTGCTTTGTCGAACATAGTCAATGACAAGCTACTAAGCATGCTGGCAGGATTATCATCCTCGTTCTTCAGCATTCCAAATGCGCGATAGTTACTGTCCATGGAGGGAAGTAAATTTACATGTCTTGGAAAGTGGTCGGTATATAATGCGAGGGTCGCTGGGCGGGCAAAGACATCATCTCGAGTCGTTAGAAGAGTCATAAATATTGCGCCGACATGTCTACAGAAGGCCAGCAGGCAAGTTCAGCGTTTCCCTCAAACTTGTCTCGGGGAAAAGCTTGTATTAATTGTAGGTACGTTGCTTCAACACGACGTCCAACACTTAGCTACGATGTTGACAACACATTTGATCAGGAAACGAAAAATCGTAAGCAGTTTCCTCGCATCTCTACTACCGTCTCCTTCTAATGAGACGACAGAAATGCGACGGAGTCCGCCCGATATGTGGACCGTGCAGTCGGTCGCTTGGCAACTTCTCTGACTGCGAATTCGCTGACGGAGGACGAGCTCAAACGCAGATCATGGAAGAAACAATTGCTCTTATTGAAAGTCGAATACAAGAACTCGAAAATCCTAATACCGCAGCCCGCTCTGTTCCATTGCGAAACCCGTACACCGCTAGGTCCACCGGCCCTACTACTTCCGATTCCAATACTGGGCTACTTTTGGATGGCCTAGCGTTTGGGTTTGAGTCCCTCTCCTCGGCATATGGCGGGGAGAGTGGCGCTGCCCAACGAAATGTCATGCTGCACCCACCGGCCATGATGGGTACGCCGCAGGTGTACATTGGTAAGCTACACACATGCAGAAAGGAGGGCCTGAGTAGACTGATCGTGTATGGTTACATTGGCGCTGTAGATCCGAATACGCCGACTCGTGTAGGATTTTCCGGGTTTCGGCAAGAGGTAGGGCAAATTGCTATATTTTCAAGCTGGCATTGGGAAACTGATTAACTCTTTGCTAGGAATTCCCCGCAGTTGTGATGGAAGTTCTGTGAGTGAGTAACCTGAACATGATGTTGTTACTGATCTCCGTTCATATTGTAGCATTCATACATTCGTTCATCATAGTGCAGAAGTTGGCTTCTTCCTCAATATTCCCAAGTTTCTTGACAGAGTGAACCAAACGTCGTCGGATGCCCGTCCATTGCCTGCACTATCGATATCAGTTTACCTATGGGGGATCCACCTGTCCGATTCTCCAGAATTCAATGAATACGAGGCACTTTACCTCTCGCGCGCAGTAGATCAGGCAGCACGTGCTCTTTCTATTGAAGATCCTAACAATGTACTCGACAAGATCCAAGCAGAAGTTCTTCTGGCGTGTTACTTCTTCAACGAAGGAAGAACCACAGAGGGAAGGTATCATACTAGCGTCGCAGTAGGGATGGTTATCGGCTCGCAGCTACATAAGCTGGGAGGACCCGAGCAGAACGAGGGAATATGCGCGACAATCTGGAAGCCAGCGGCGGACTCGATTGAACAAGGGGAACGGATCGACGCCGTCTGGGCGGTAGCCGTCTTGAACAATATGTGGACTACTGTCTTGGCTACCCCGTCAGACATTCCTTATGATTCGCCAGATTTTCGGATTGACACACCTTGGCCATTGGATTCTTACGAAGGCGTAGGCATTTTGACTTCGTCATCAGAGCGCACTTGACGACGTCTGCAATATCTAGAGTGCGCCTTTCCACCTCCAGTCACAAGGTACTATAGAGAATTTCTTGAATATGCCGAGTGCTGCAGCAGGTGATTCCATCGCTGCATCGGTCGCCAAAACTGCCATTCTCCTCGAGCGGGCGCATTACCTTGCTTTGAGAAATCGCCCAGGTAAAGAACACGGCTTCCTCTATCGAAGAACTGCTTTAACTCTTTCACTCTTAGGTGCGCTGCCTGAAGAGATCGCGTCCTTGAAGACTAGTGCAGCTATGCTGGGTAGCGTCATCGATCGTTATATCGCTTCGCGCTTAAATACGTATGTCGGTGGGTTCTCAGGAATTACCCTGGCGCGGACTATGGCCCTGGTAGCTTGTGTCACGCTTTATAGCATTCCAGTCCTCCTCAATGCTGAGTCTCGGCGAAAGGTTTTGCAAGCAGCTCAAGGAGTTGTAGAGACTATCGGGAGAAGTGGCATCCAGAGCGTGGAGTTTGTTAATCCGATATATGGGGTACGTGGGCCGATACCATGATTTATGATTGCATACCGACCTAGATCCTTCGACCAGTACCTTTGGTCGACCTGCGCAATGGCATTGATTAAGGAGTTAAGGCGTGGAGGACAGCCACTAAGCTCACAAAATACAACCGAAGAATTGCTGATGACGGGCGTTGACGTCCTCATGCAGGCCATGAAGAAGTTTTCCGAGAAATCTCAATGGAATGGTGCGTCCGTACTTGTATGGCTGATCAACTGATCCGACTAAATTATCATTGTGAGATAGGCTTACTCGACACCATCAAGGCTGCCTTGCCTGAATCTGCGGCGTAGATCCCCCTGAGGCATTACACTTACTAGTAGTTATAGAACCTGACAATAGACCCCAGCTCCACCGTCAGATAGGCTTGAGTAGGCTTATAGAGATTTTTCTTACAGAACCGTTCATCGCTCTTATTATCGCAACCAAACTTTGACCAGTCCAATGTAAGTGTGGTATATATCCAGTATTACACTGGCAAGAGGATTGGATAAATAAAATATGCGAATAGCTTGAGATATACCAATCATTTGTTTAAACAATGTTGCCATTCTTCACAGACTTGTTCAGTACACTTTCTGTGCTGGTATCACCGACTTTATGAGTCTGTGGTTGTTAGGCAGGATAAGCCAAACACGAAGCTCAGAGAGAAAAGAGACGGACCTCGCCAGAGCCAACAGGGGTGAAACTTCTTGCTACATTAATATCTGTTGCATACACCGAGGCAAACGACATGTTGTTGCCAATGGGACCAATCTCTTTCTCCCGCACTCCAGCCGTTTGTGACTCTGTTTCACCTTCGCCGTTGTTTGGTGCTCCAAACCTGATACTCGTCAACATGGCCATATCCGTTAAAGGCGGTGAGTTACGTCCACCCTGGATATGCATGCGACTGTTGAGGATTGTGAGTACGTTGTTTGCGTAGAGTTTGGATAAGATAAGGCATGGAACCATATGGAAATTATTGCGGGGTAGTGCAAAGAAAAGGATGAGGTCAATAGTTGCGACGAGGGCTGTTTAGATGAGGGCGAGAAAATGGGTTAGGGGCCCCAAGTTAGACGATAGGGGGAAGCGCGCTACCTGTGACAGAACCTGTTTCAATAAACAACCGGATGAGCCTGTTCACATATAACCGTGTCGGACGAAGCCCGCTACTCCTAGTTGACAGCTAGGAAAGGTTACTACCCATTCTGACCAAAATGCTGGAAAAGTTGACGTACGAAGTATGTCATAAGCCCTGCAATCAGAATATCGGCGAATGCACTGCCTGCCATCCAGAACTAGCACAAAGTTGAGAGATGGTACGGAGATTACAAGAGTTGCGAGAACTGACCGATTTGCTAACGTACACCGTCGTTTCGAGGTTTGGAAAACTAACTAGCTCTTTCAACTGGATGCCGACTACTATTGCTCCGACGCCTTGAGCGACGGCAAACTGAGTTCAGATCAATGTTCAGTATCGGCAGCAAGGATAGTGCGCAACGAGACCAGAGCTCACTCACAGCGCATACGATCAACCCTATTAACTTGCGTCCGGATAGTATGGAGATCCGGTAAGCGAAGAAACATTGCACTGCACAGCTAGCTAAATTCCATCTAGTTAAACTTTGGAATTCGTTGAAATCATAAAGATGTATACTTATGCCACACATAATGGGGTCGCTCAATCAGTTGAACGGCATCTCCTCGAGCAGTTCCGGATTGCCGTACCCTGACCCATAGATATTGAAAGCATCTCGCATGAGAAGGCAGGATTGAGCGGTTTCCATCAGGAAGAGAAATGCCACGAATGATTTGACGGAGGTGATATCTCTTGGAAAGGAGACGTAGTAGAGATCTGGACATTGACTGTTGATGTTTTGCTTTAGCATGTAATGTGGATGAAGATCTTACAAGATTGAACAACGAGCATGCCGTAAAATCCCCAGTTCAGGATATAGCCAATGATCTATTCATGCAGAATCAGTATGACTATATGGAGCACTCTAGAAAGTAAGTGCATACCAATGTGCCACTCCTAGATACGTTGGATACGTCAGTCCACGCCATGAGCAGAAGTCAAGATGTGTGACTCACATAGCGGCATACTCAGTCTCTTCAGAAATATTCGCCGACATGTTCGTGTTTGAACGAAAAACGAGGGCTGAATGCTGACAATTCTGGAAGAAAACCGTCCCTTCCGAAGAGAGTCATGGCGTCCTGGCATGCTCCTTTTATACCCCTGTTCAAAGCATGAGTGCGCACTGGATTCCCATTACCACCTACCAGTTTCCCTCAGTTTCGTGAGTGGCTCTTCTCAATAATCACCTCTTTGTCCATAGAGGGTATTATTAGGTAGAAAATCCCCATGCTCATGGGTATTGAAACCTGATAATGGCAACCGCTGAGGCAAACAGACTAGCATCATACGGCGAACTCTGTGAGCGCCGCGATTCGATCATGAGTTGCTGATTAGGACTCCAGCATCCACCACAGAAATGTGAATTACATCACGAAGCCAGGATCGTGGATATATTTTCTAGATGGTCGTCTTGCAAAAGGTGGTTTGAGCCATAGCTACACCTGGATGCACCAAAGGGTAACTATTTCAGTGAGCGTGGTAGAGAAACTTGCCGTCAGTACTCACCCACCCACAGACTATTGCCTACAGCACACACTGTAACACCAAGGGAAGGCTTGAGTCAGTTCTACATGGGTGCTCTTTCGCAAAAGAATGACGAAGTTGATGTTGAGAATATTTGAACAATGTGCTAACATATTCCATCAGTCGCCTGTCTGATTTGGCTTCTCCAGTCACGATGAAAACTGATGGATGAGGTCTTCTGATTCTTCAGCTGAGACACTGCCTAGGGTGGAGATAGCGCCGGGAGTTCACACCCCGATGATGGGCTCGCCCAATCCGTTAGTAAAAGTGAAACAATTAGAGCGTTCCGTATAATACAAGATACAAGACAACGTATATCGGGTATCTATGCAAACACTGAGAGAGAAATCGCAGACTGAGCTACTTGGGCTCACACCTGACATCATGGCTTTCCGATAATGCTCTCCGTGTGGGTCCACACTTTCTCTTGGATCTCCTCGCTGCTGTCCAACTTGCCCTTGAACTCCTTGCCCTTCGAGTCCACGAAATGAGCACCCGTCTTCATGGTATCGTTCGAAAGCGCATCGAAGAAGTACTCCGCGCAGTCCTCGGGGCTGTTTCCGAATACTTTGCCTAAGACTGCAGTGGGACCAGCTGCGTACCATGGGAGCCCACGACTGAGGTTTGTATTAACCAAGGACGGATACGAGTGTTGGAAAGATATCGATGGATAAAGACGTGCAAAGCGCTATCAACAATCATCGATAACTAATAAGAAAAAGATCTTCAACCAGAAGTCGAAACACATACCTGCACAGATACGTCCGTCATGGCCATACAGTGCTCCGCTGCTGCCGAAAGCCCAAAGTTCTTCTTAAGATCAAGGTCGTCCCACCGGAGCTTACGATAGTCGCCGCGCAGACTATCAAGTACGCTCATCACACGGGCATCCTCACCAGCGTCTGCAGCGGCTTTAAGATTTGGGACGAGTGTCCGGACGAAGAGCATGCGGCTGTAGTAGTGTAGCACCATTTTGACATCGTGCCCCTCGGAGGTTTCTGTGCGTCCGTTCATCGACAGGATGCCTGGTGATAGAACGAGGATATTGATTTTAGGGAGCGATTGGGAGAGTGACGCGGCGACTGTGCGGGCGTTAGCAAGGAGGGAAACATCACATCTGTCGACGAGATGGCATGAAGATCGATGGTTCAAAGACTGCAAATGATACATACTCATGGAAGTGGTATTGGCCCTTTGAATTGATCTCCTTGAGCTCAGCAATAATCTTCTCTGCCGCAGCCTTGTTACGACCAATAAGATGTATATCAGGATTATCTGAGTATTTCGCCGTCTTCGCGGCAAGCGCAGCACCGATGCCTGCCGTCCCTCCAACAAATACCTGTCCCCCGCATCATAAAGCAGTCATTATCAACCAATAACAAGCTGAGCGTCGTTACTCACAGCGACTGGCGAATTCAGAGGCTTCGCGGCGTGCGCTGTTTTCAATGCGTTTAAAGCGTGCATATTCCACGGAAACCTGGCTGCGAGAAGAAGGATAAAGAGAGAGAAGATGTAGGTTCTAAAGGATGGCATGAACGTAGACCGTTCTCGCCAGGGCTTTTAAGTGGGTTAACTGCTGCCGAGGACGCGTAAGTTCGAGACGCAGGCGCCGAATGATGCAGTCGCTGCGGAGGTAAGCCATAAGCCTTCTCAAGCATTCCCCGACCTTCTCCAACCCCGTTTGCGGACTTTTTCATTCGTTCAGATGGTCATCAACGTCGACAAAGCTGAGCTGGTTGACAGATTCTGCCACCAGCGTTCAACAAGAAGTTGTTGAACGCTGTGGCCAATAAGCGCCAGCCCCTAAAAGCGGAACGGCCACAAAAACGTAGATACAAAAGCCCTAACCGTGATTATAGACTATTAACATACTACGGCAAAGGAGTAGAGAGGATAGGAACGAATTAAATACGTTGAGGACCAATACTATGTAAGGAAAATGGCCCAGTGAGTCGAAACAAGCGTAATATTAAGATCTCTCGTGGTGGGTTGAGTTATATAAAGGGCATAGCTCTTGCCAATCCTCTGCGGATGCAGAATACTGTTAGAAGTGATGTGGGTACATGGCGCACGATAGACTCGCCTGGTGGATTGATGCTAGCATCCGTACCTTCAGGATCCTCAGCGTAGACAACAGCAAAGCCTCTGCAATGCTCAGATAGTCAACAAACATAACGGATCGTGGGGGTAAGACTCACAGTTCAAGGTGCCAATCTATATGACTATCAGATGAGTGTATTTCATTGAGCGCAAGAAACCAAAGCGTAGATAGAACAACCCCCCAATGGAGGAACATGAAGTGTCTCAGTCAGAACATGGTCAAAAGATATGCGATGAATGAGGTTCACGAACCAAGGTCCAGGATTATCAATGACGAAACGGATGACGACATCGTCGCCTGGGCGTGTTCCAAGCGCAACAGTATCGCGCCTTACAGGATCAATGAAGTTGAACGTATCACTGCTCGCGCTCTTAACAACAGAAAAGACATGCTGAGATGTTATTGTATTAATGGGCATCCTCTCGAGAGTAATGACATCGTACCCCATGAAGGTGCATTGGATGCTGTTCATCACGTCTCTATGTGAGCAAGGCTACAGGTTACAAGCCGGTTCACAAGATGTACCGGACCATAAAGACCCAATGACGGCATGGTTGTTTCGACATTTAAGATGTGAATTTCTAGCCATATTTATTCGAACTCACAAGAAGAGCAATCCATGATCAACTTTTCTTCGGTTTACTTTTCCCAGATGAGAGCATTTTGAGAGCGCAGGAAGCGAGTAGGCTTTCGCATTGATCAGAAGCGCTCTCTTCCAGTTTCTCACGGGTACTAAAAATTGCACCGCTCATCTCGGTCACTGGTCGGGAGCCACGCTTTCGCTTCTAGAGCCACATCTTCATCAGGTTGTCAAAGTTCGTAAGCCTTACTTACTGCCTAAGTACTTGGCCATTTCTGTCAACCACATACTGGCATCAAGTTCCGAGGTGCAACCCGACTCCGATCGCGACAGCGTATGGTATTTGTACGAAGCAGTATCTAGCAAAAAGCGAAAGTTTTCAAGACCTGATCTTCAAATTACTACTGAGTCTTCATGAATTATACTTGAGTGAGTGAGGAGGAAGGAATTATATGTGTTAAATATTAGGCAAGGATAATGTCCAAATCCTGAATTATAAGAAAGATGCCAGGTGCTGCTTATGAAGGGATAGCGAGGCGGAGATTGGTGTTCTTGCCAGCGGTGTTCTCCTTATGCTGAGTAGAGTTGTACAACGGGCATAGGTCTTTCCATTGCTCTGCAAAGTTTTCGAGAATAAGATCAGGGGTATCAGGAGAACAAGGACGACGTAAACTGACCCGGAACAGGATTCGATGAATTCGTGCCCATGGGGTCCTCAGCGAAGACAGCTGCGAAACCGCTGAAGAACACGCGAGGTCAATTCAGAGCAACCAAGGTCAACGGAGGAAGCATACATGTCAAGATGCCAGTCAATATGACTGTTTAGTCAATAAGCCATCCGGTCGTTAGCGTTCGGGTTAAGATTCCATGGAATATATGAAGTAACCCACCAGTGGATGAACCTACACGATAACGGTGCGTCAGTGGACACAACCATGGCATATGATGGATCTACGAACCAAGGTCCCGGATTATCCGTAACAAATCGAATGACGACATCGTCACCCGCCTCTGAGCCGAGCATGACAGTGTCGCGTCTTACAGGATTATCCCAATTGTACGAATTACTGTATGCACTCTTGACAACAGAGAAGGCATGCTACATTAAATATCGATTAGTAGGTGTTCAGGGAAGAGAATAGCATCGTACTCCATGAAGGTGAATAGGGTGCTATTGATCGTATCTATGTGAGTAGAATCCAGGGGGCGAGCGAGGTGTAAAACTTACCGGACCGCCAGCAGCAAGTGGTGGCATCGTTAATTCAACCACCTTATTCCGCTCTAAGGTATACACGCTGTCAGACGGGAGTAACTCTTGCGGTGTGTGAGCACCAGACAGTATCTGCAGCAAAACCGGCGTTTCTGTTGTAATCTCTTAGTTAACGTCAACAATCGCTGAAAGAGCCACAAACCTGGAGGAATGAATGGTGTACCATTCACAGTAAATACTGCCTTCTCTATGTCTACAGCGAATTCGAGTTTAATATTGATATCGGCTTCACCCGGGGCGTGTTTCCCTGGTGCGCCAGGATTCTCCAAAGCATGGAGGTCGGTCTCTCTGAATGGTTTAGTAGGAGTAGTTTCGTTCTGTGTCGGATCGCGAATTTCTGCTCCTTTATAACGCAGGATGGCCGAGTTCCGTCCGCCATCGAACCCAGGGAACCCTGAGAAGGGGTTTGGATTGGCACGAATCCAGTAATTTTCCACCGGTTGATTAGCATGGAGGACAATTGAATAGCGTTGTCCTGATATTCATATCAAGTACATATCAAGCGACAGATTTTCTTTGAGTTATGAACGGAACGACATACCAGAAAGGATCTGAATCATATCGACTTCGAGGGGTTCGGTGTTCTCCCCGTCTGCTTCAATGATAGTGAACGTATGCCCAGCGATGGTGAAATTAAAGTACGGATCGCAAGCGATATTCAAAAGCCGGATGCGGTAGCGCTTTCCTTGCTCAACGTTCATGACATAAAGAGGGGACGCAGTGCCGTTGATAGCTCGACCGAGACCATTGAATAGCGTGGCTTCAGCTTGGGGTGCACCTACGATCTGGTATAGCTAGTCAGCCAAAAGTCAACAGGAGAGCGAAAGGGAATGTACCTCAGGCGAGACGGTGTGGTACCAGTCTCCGATGGTAAGCACAGTAGATTCTGCAGAAATTCGTAAACCGAGTATTCATCGGCTCAAAATATAGACACACCATCATCAATATCGTACAAGCTCTTGAAATAGATGTATAAGTTGGACAGAAAGAGGTATAAATCGAAGGCTAGGTCACCTTGTGAGGGTCGTTTGGATCATAGACAACGAAAGGACCTCGAAGGCCGTCACAATACTGTGTACGGAGATGCGAATGGTACCTAAAAGAAGTTCAATGAAATCACGGTTAGGATTATAGATGATATATCGGATCATACTTACCAAAATGTACCCGCCTGGTTCGTTACCGGGAAATCGTACCTGCAATAATGGTTAGCTGATATATACAAGTGATAAAGTGAAGGCTGTACAAGAAAGAATGCCCTGGAACAATTGGGCACTGAGTAACCATATCCACACCTACGGTAAGCATTAGCACTCCACAACAGAGTATATCGTGGCTGAGACATTACCATCAGCCCAGTTAGTGCCCTTCTGGAAGAACCCATGCCAATGCTGTTATTCGAAAGTTGAGAAAGACGATCTCTCTGAAAAGAAGCCAACCTACGATACTTGTATCGACGTCCATAGTTTGATCTTCCAACTCATTCACAACATTGATTCGAAAGCGGTCTCCCTAAAAGAGACCTAAGTACCTCGTTTGCTAATTCATTATATTATCCTACGAACCTTGTTCCCTTTAATTAAAGGGCCAGGGAAGGTACCGCCAGCGAGTACAGTCCTATCAGAGGGCTTGGAACCTATTGACGCCAGTAATAACTGAAACCATCACATACGAGCGTGTAAAACCATCTAAGCTCGGGTTCATTGAGAGAGGTATCATCAAGCTACGTGGTGAGTGCTTACCAGGTGCTATATCTTTGTTTACGATGGAAAGATCAGCTATAGGACCAATGGCGGCATTCGCTACCGTGGCTAGCGCTAGAGAAAAGACAGATGCTGCCACAGTAAACATGGCGGGTATCCCTCGAGGAGGTGGTTAAAGCTGAGAGAGATGTCAACGCTTCTTGCTTTAATACGCGAGGTTCCTGTGCAAGCGCCTCTCCAATGAATTAATAGGTGAAACCATGACGGCCAAAAGAATGATAATTGAAATATCGCTATGTTAACGACCCTACTGAGACACTCAAGGCGTAGGCTAAGATGATAGACAGACGGGATATAAGCATCGGGCCCTGTGCACACCACTTGTTTCATGCAAAGCGA
Organism: Pleurotus tuber-regium; assembly: GCA_014058305.1. Taxonomy (NCBI): domain Eukaryota; kingdom Fungi; phylum Basidiomycota; class Agaricomycetes; order Agaricales; family Pleurotaceae; genus Pleurotus; species Pleurotus tuber-regium. The sequence goes on along the minus strand of JACFYU010000013.1, from coordinate 264,560 downwards.
AACCTATGATCAATGTAACAATTTGCCGAAAGAATCGTTTATTCAATTCGAGATGTTTACCAGTGAAGCGTACCTGGGGGGAACAAGAGCCGAGTGCGTTGATATACGAACGTTGATGCGAAAACATTTGATCTTGGAGTGGCTATGGTACTTATCTCCTGGTGATGCGTACGCAACAAGTCCGAGGGAAGTGGATCTGGCATTCCGCTGAGCGGGTTGTGAGAACCGATTTCCTTTTCTGCTTACGAGTTCCCGCCTCCGCCGGCTTCTCATTGGATGGGGCTGTGTGGCTGTATTTGTTGCGTGTTGGCTCCTGGAGCGGCTCGTCGCGTACCCAAACAGTTTAACCAGAGTTTGATGCCGTTGGTGCGCAGGCAAGACCACCACACGAACGCTCATCAACAATGTTTAAATAGAAGTAGAAAGTGGACTTGAAAGTAATACCGACTAGGAAGTGTGTATAGTGCAAAACTCTAAACAACCATATTGTATGGTCAAGATCTTCAAAGAATACATCAACGAAGGAGGCTCCCAAAGATCAACCAAGAAACAGCGAGGCGGAGACCGGGATCATTTCAAGTAGTGACTGCCTTTTGCTGAGTCGAGTTGTATAAGGGGCATAGGTCCTCCCATTGTTCTTGCAAAATAAAGTAAAGGGTAGCTCCCAAAAAGAAAGAGATGCACTCACTCGGAACAGGGTCAGAAGAATTTGTGTGCGCGGGAGCTTCGGCGAAGACAGCGGCAAAGCCGCTAAAAAGTTGGTTTAGTCTACAGCGGAGAAGGTTAGCAGAGAAAAGACATACACGGCAAGGTGGCAGTCAATGTGGCTGTCAAGTCATCATATCGCCATGTCGTCAGCGTTCAGGCCAATTCCTATTATGAATGCAACTTACCAGTGTATGAACCTACAGAAGCATAGCCTGTCAATAAGTAGATGCGCGGTCAAGGATGGGATACGAACCAAGGTCCCGGATTATCTGTAACAAACCGTACGACAACGTCGTCACCTGGTTCTGAGCCCAGCATGACAGTGTCGCGTCTTACAGGATTCTTCCAATTGTACGAGTTGCTGTACGCGCTCTTGACAACCGAAAAAGAATGCTAAAGAAAGGATTTCGCATCAAAGTCTGACGGTCACACGAAATTAGAGTGGAACGTACGCCGTGAAGGTGGATAGGATGCTATTTATCGTAATTGCCTGAGCGGTTAGGGAGTAGGCAAGTTGGGTGAAGACTTACTGGGCCGTCAGAGGCGAGCGGTGGCATCGTCAACTCAACAACCTTGTTCCGCTCCAAGGTGTATACGCTACCCGATGGAAGTAGTTCTTGCGGAGAGTAAGCACCGGACAGTATCTGCAGCAGCACGGGTATATCTATTACAATCCAGGATTGCTTAGCCTCTATCCCACATGAATCACAGAAAGCGAGACAAACTTTGAGGAACGAATGGAACACCGTTGACCGTAAATTCCAACTTCTCGACGTTCACAGCGAACTCAAGTTTTATGTTGATATCAGCTTCACCTGGTGCATGCTTTCCTGGGGCACTAGGGTTTTCCAAAGCACGGAGGTCGTGCTCTTTAAGTGGCTTAGTAGGGGTGGTTTCATTCTGCGTCGGATCGCAAATACAAGCTCCCTTATATCGTAAGATAGCTGAGTTCCGCCCGCCATCAAACCCTGGGTAACCTGAGAAGGGGTTAGGATTGGCACGAATCCAATAATTATCAACTGGTTGATCAGCGCGGAGGATGATGGAATATCGTTGACCTATAATTCGGGCAATTATCGAGTGAAGGGTGGGTCGCATATATCAAGAGTTACCATACCTGACAGGATCTGGATCATATCGACTTCGAGTGGTTGAGTGTTCTCTCCGTCTGCTTCTATGATGGTGAACGTATGACCGGCAATAGTGTAATTATAATATGGGTCGCAGGCCATATTCAGAAGACGGATGCGATAGCGTTTCCCTTGCTCAACGTTCAAAACATAAAGGGGGGTTGCAGAGCCGTTTACAGAACGGCCAAGTCCGTTGAATAGTGTTGTATTAGCTTTGGGTGCGCCTTTGATCTAGAGGGTCTGTCGGCTTAGAGTTATCTGAGGAGAGGATGTGAGTATACCTTAGTGGAGACGGTATGGTACCAGTCTCCGATGGAAAGAACGGTTGACTCTGCGAGACTCTTAGTTGTGCCCGACCCAGGGTGATATATACACATACCATCATCGATATCGTATAAATTCTGAGATAGAAAAGATCAATAAAGTAAATACAGAGGGAATAATAGACATGTCTCACCTTGTGGGGGTCATCCGGATCGTATACCACAAGTGGGCCACGGAGGCCATCACAATACTGCGCGTGCAGATGGGAATGGTACCTAACGAAATAGGATGTGTGTCCACTTGAGTTACATATCAAGCGATATGTGAGCGGTACGTACCAAAATGTACCGGCCTGACTCGCTACGTGGAAATCATATCTGTAATAACCACATTAGTTGCCACCCATATGAATGATAAAGCGAGGAAAGTACAAGAAAGAATGACCCGGGACGATTGGGCATTGAGTAACCATGTCCACACCTATGACGAGTTTTAGTGCCATGGAACATAATAAACGATAACGGAGAAATTACCATCAGCCCAATTAGTGCCTTTCTGGAAGAATCCATGCCAATGCTGTTGTTTCAGAGGTTAGAAAGACGCTCCTTGGAGAATTAAGCTGACTTACCATACTGGTATCAACGTCCATGGTTTTGTCTTTCAACTCTCCACTGCTTGCACCCATTGTCTGACAATTGGCAAAACCTTTTCACCGCATCAACGTAGCTTCTAATGAGCTGCAGCAGCAGGTGGTTCCTCGGACGAGCGCTGTAGCTAACCGCGGACCTTTAGTCTCCGAGCCGCATCAGCAGGCAATAGAGTTGAAGGTACATAGGCGTATGTAATGGTGATGTGAACATTTTCGGGACCACTCAGATTCTCGGAGCGAGTACATAGCGTGTTAGCCAACCAACTAGCCCCGGACCCTAGCCCCAGTTCCTATAAGTGCGCTCCTCTGATACAAATCTCGAGCCGTTTCTATATGGACTGTCGGTATCGCCTTGCACGAACAAATAGCGCCTGCAAGCTCTGATGTTTATACCACGTCGACCTATGCATCTTAACCGGCTCCTTCAGCAGAGTGAAAACTACCACCTCTCACTCCCTTCTTCAAGGATTTCGCCATGTTCAGTAGAGCGTCGTCTGTCTTATCTCTAACTTTGGCCCTGGCTGCGAATGCTGCCATTGGCCCCGTTGCGGATCTCTCTATTATTAACAAGTATATGGCACCGGGTACGTCCTCATCACTTCGATCTGATGATAATGCCTACTAACGACGCGTGAACTGAATTCTTAGATGGGTTGACACGCTCGTGCGTTAGCTCTAAGTGTCGTTGTTTCACTTCAATTTACACTCCAGAATAGGACAGTACTTGCCGGTGGTACTTTCCCTGGTCCGTTGATCAGAGGTAACAAGGTTCGTAGGGTTATATCACGAATATCCAGAAGGCCAACTTAAGGCTTGGTCAGGGAGATCACTTTCGTATTAACGTCATCAATGAATATGAATGTTCAATTGACTGATAGACAAATCTATTGAATAAGGTATGTTTGACAAACCTTCATGAACGCTGCGCTGGGCCTGTAAACATACTGTAGCGTATACTTCGTGCACAAGCTAGTAGGTACAGAAAGCGAAACGAGTTAGAAACGAGTAGGCCCCAGTGAATCATGTACATTGACTGTGGGAACTTCGGCAGGTCGCGTGAGTGAGACGCGTACCCCATTGTATTATGTAAGGTTGAACAGCGAAGACATCTTGAGAGAACCTCATACTACTGGCCCGACCACAACGTCGTAGTGCAAGATGTAAAATCTCCTTTACTATGACTAAATCCGTTCACGGCTTCATGGATACAGCCATCGCTAACTAAATTTCGTTTCATTAGGTGCCCACTGTCGCTTCGCAAGGTACAATTTACGCATCGTGCTGCATCACAGCCTAGTTGCTCAGTATGATACTGGCTGGTCGCTTCCATATGTTCGATTGATCCATGTGGACAAGGTGATAGGGGGAGCTGCAAAATGTTCTGCATCCACTATTTCTATCACTGATGCATGTCTTGCCAAGGCGGCCCATGACGGCCGAGCTTGGCAATTTCCGCGCAAGTTGGCCATGAGCAATTATCATATTCTGGAAATGAGAGGGCAGAAAGAGGCTCCCCTGGTATTATCGGAGACCTTCCACTATTAGTGTCCAGGCAATCTGGAGGTACTGGACTGTCCTATGTCATCTCCAACTGTTCACTGTCCGGCCTACGTGATTTGCTTATACTTTATCTTCGACGCCTGAAAAGTAGCAAGTCATCGGAGCCGGCCGATTGCAATATGTTTTTATGTCCATATGCTGCATCTTGATTCACATGCTCTGTGGTACGGATCCTCATGCCAACTATCGTGCTCGGTCACGGAATTGTCACATCTACACATGTCCTGGGCTGTCCAAGCAATATGAACCCCCGCAGGCTCTTACTCGGAGTGGTTAGCGAGTGCGCACCGTATGGTCAATGGGCCATTCGAGATACGGTCACTTGAGCGGGCGGTCAGGCCCCTGGCCGTTAGATACCGCTCATCCCTGGTTGGCCATACTTATGGCTTCAAAATCATGCCTGGACACTTCAATCCCATGGCTTGAGCGCTCCATGGATCCATACAAAAGGCTCCATTACTGGGCAAGACAAGCCCCAGGATCCTCTCCTCGTCCCGACATACACCAAGATGTCGACGTTTTATCAGGAAGATCGCAAGAGTATACATTCGAGCTCTGGCGAGAAGGATGCCGAGAAGGGTCCGGACTTGGCGACCGCTGAGGCCATTGCCATCGCCGACTTTGACGATCCTAACATCGACAAGGATGAGGCTATCGCAGGCGTTCTTGGTGAGTCCGTCGTAGATATTACTATTCAATCGGAGTACTCAATGCCAATAATCCCCAGAGGACGATTCACCTTACCCCGAGGTTCGCTCTGCTGTCGCCAACACCGATGATCCCGATATCCCTGTATCTACTTTCCGGGCCTGGTTCATCGGTAAGCATACTAGATCTCCTATGACTTTCTACTGTCGCTGACTTCGTTTAGGGTTGATATGGGCTATCCTTATCCCTGGCCTGAATCAGTTCTTCTTCTTCCGATATCCTTCGGTTACAATTGGCGGTGTAAGCTATTTTATCTCGTTTGCGAGCTATTTTCGGCGTTCTGAGGCATCCTTTTGCAGATTGTCGCACAGCTACTCTCGTTTCCTATTGGTCGGGCATGGGCTAAGTTCGTACCAAATGTCAAAGTATTTGGTATCTCCCTCAACCCAGGTCCTTTCTCAATCAAAGAGCACGTTTTGGTGACCATAATGGTACGTCCATGGAACGCCTCAATTTCTGCGTAGTGTACTGACTGACTCCTTCAGGCTTCCGTCGGTGCGGGCTCAGCCTATGCTACCGATATAGTCGCTGTTCAGAGAGTTTATTACAACCAAATCTACAACTTCGGCTACCAGTGGATGATCGTCATGTCCACTCAGCTCATTGGTTTCTCCATCGGCGGTATTGCGCGACGCTTCCTCGTTCAACCCCCTTCCATGATTTGGCCAGCCAACCTCGTCACCTGCGCCCTCTTCAACACTTTGCACTCCACCAACTACGCTGGTGTGGGTAGCCGAGGTGGTATCTCCCGTGAACGCTTCTTCTTTTACTGTTTCCTCGGCTCCGCCGCCTGGTACTTCGTCCCTGGCTACCTCTTCCAAGCCCTCAGTTACTTCAGCTGGATTTGCTGGATCGTCCCAGATAACATTGTCGTTAACGAGTTGTTCGGTGTTCAGCATGGGCTTGGTATGAGTCTCTTCACATTCGATTGGGCGCAAATCGCGTATATCGGTTCCCCTCTCGCTACTCCCTGGTGGGCTGAGGCTAACATCGCTGTCGGCTTTATGTTCTTCTTCTGGTTCCTCACGCCTCTCCTCCATTACACCAACACCTGGAGTGGCAAGTATTTGCCAATCTCCTCTCGTGGCAGTTTCACGAACACCGGCAAAGCATACGATGTGCAGAAGATCATCAACCCAGATTCCAGCTTCAATCAGGAAGCTTACAGCGCATACAGTCCACTCTACTTGTCGACTACCTTCGCTATCTCTTACGGATTGTCGTTTGCTTCCATCACGGCTACTCTCACCCATGCATTCCTGTACTTCCGCAAGCAGATTTGGTCGCAATCGAGAAAGGCGATGAACGAGCAGCCAGATATCCATGCTCGTTTGATGTCTAGATATCCTCAAGGTACGTACTCTGTTTTCTTGGGGGTCGTATTAGTAATGACTCGTTCATAGTCCCCGATTGGTGGTATGCTATCATTTTCCGTAAGTCCTATCTTTTTTTCTAACCTAAACGAAGATTGACCGTTTGATCTTCCTAGTGACCATGTTCGCCATTGGTGTTGTTGCCATTCAATGCTGGCCTGTTGGTTTCCCCGTTCAATGGGTTAGTTCTTCCGAATCTCTTTCTCACCAGTCATTCTCACGACCTTCATAGTTCATCCTTGCCTTGGTCATTGCCTTCTTCTATGTTATCCCCATCGGCATGATCCAAGCTATCACGAATCAACAAGTCGGTCTCAATGTCATCACCGAGCTGATCATCGGTTACGGCCTCCCTGGTCGCCCAGTCGCAATGATGATGTTCAAGACCTGGGGCTACATCACCATGGCCCAAGCCCTCACCTTCACCGCTGATTTCAAGCTTGGACACTACATGAAGATCCCTCCCCGCGTCATGTTCATGGCCCAGGTCCTCGCCACCATAATTGCAGGAACCGTCCAATTGGGCGTACAGGCTTGGATGTTTACCAATATCCCAGAGATGTGCAGTCCCGACCAGAAGGATGGATTCATTTGTCCTTCGACTGAGGTGTTTGGTACCGCTAGTGTCATTTGGGGAGTCATCGGCCCAGCAAGGCAGTTCTCCCACGGACAGATCTACTATGGTCTCGTCTACTTCTTCCTCATCGGCGCTCTCTGCCCCACTATTGCGTACTTCGCCACCAGGAAGTGGCCCAACAGCTTCCTTCGTTATGTCAAGTGCGTCCCTATTATATGATGCATTTCACATGCTAACCACCCTTACCTGTAGCTTCCCCGTCATTTTCTCTGGTACCGGTTCCATCCCACCTGCTAGTGCCATCAACTACGTCCCTTGGGCCATCGTCGGCTTCATCTTCCAGTATGTCATCCGCCGTCGTCACTTCTCATGGTGGACAAAGTACAACTATGTTCTATCGGCTGCTATGGACGCTGGCGTTGCCATCGCTGCTGTGCTTATTTTCTTCATGTCAGTCTTTATAGCCACTTTTGGCTCAACGCGCAATGAACTAACCCTTCTAATAGACTACAATATCCTAAGAACGGAGAGATTGGTTTAGGTGTACAAAATTGGTGGGGTAATACTGGTATGCTCCGTCCTTCGTCTGTCAACATCCTCTATGGCATACTGATCCTGGATCTGCGATTGTAGTCTTCTCCAAAACAGCAGATGGACATGGTACTCCGCTCCTCAAAGTCGCCAAAGGCGAATTCTTCGGGTATGCCTCAAATCCCCATAACGTACCCTAATGGCTAACTTCGTATCATTACAGCCCTAGGACGTGGCAATAAATTTATTTTCGGAGCAATGTATCACATCTAATGGCATTATACCCTCTATAATGTTGTCGGCATCATGTTTTATAAGTCTCGATATTGCATATCGGTATCTATACTCGTGTAGAACCATCGTGTAGTATGTAGTGCGCGAATGTAAAGATATCCCCTATTCATACAACTAACCCACGATTAAGTCAACTCGAATGCAATTACAACAAATACTCGAGTCCAAAAGACAAGCAATGGCGGAAAAGACTGAACGTCAGATACTGTCTATAAGGAATCCATCGTGCTCGTCAAGTCCCAAAGCCGTCAATATCAACTTCGGCTGTTGCTTGATGCGAATTACTCCAAATATACCATTGTAGTTCTCACAGTCTCTGAAATTTAAGCTCAAGTATTGGCAATGAACATTACTGGTATGCTTATCGGTGATTCTCCGTGTGAACGTCCCCCAAGAGACCAATTGACAAGTTCCCATACTACGGTCCGAATGGCATTACATAACACAATAAGCGCTGCCTTTCTTGGAGGTAAGTGGCCAGCGCCTTCCCGACGCATTGTCCATCTCGCCACAACATTGAGCCACCCAGGCCACAGCACCCTATTTACTCGCATAAAAGCCACAGTCTATCTCTCTATATCTTCCTCACGAGTGGCTGTAAAACCCACTTACCTCTTCCCCTTCCACTTGCCACTGTCATAGCGAGTCCGCGACAATGCCCAGCAAAGACCGAAAACGAGACACCATTCCTTCCAAAAGGCGAAAGTTAATGCCTTCTCAGTACAACATATCACCGGGATCAGAGGAATATACCTACATCTTTCAAGACTTGACGCCGCCCGTGCCAAACGACGGCACACCTCATAACGAGGAAATTCTACGCAAATGGAGGGAATACGTCGTCCACCACTACATACAATACGTCGAATCGCAGAAAAATGGAGGTAGAATGAAGAATGGCGTACGCAGAGTCTATTAGCTCTCATCCTGCATTCGAATCTCACTCTGTTTACATTGTAGTCGAACAAACTCGCCTCACCCGAGCCCCAATCACAGCCACAAGGTCAAACAGGCTGGGCTTCATCCATCGCGGAGGCGTCGAGCTCCTCCAAACAAGACGCCGCAGAAGATATGGAGGTTGAAAGTGATCTACAAGCTGAGAGTGAACTCGGAGGCGTCGACTTCACAGGACCCATGCCCCCCACCAACGATGCCACAGGCTCCAATGGTAATACTACCCTCATCACTACATCCGATACCACTGCCCACTTATTATTACCTCCTAATCAACCCAAGGAATTCTCGACTCTCCCTCACATCTCCCCGATGTTGACTTGACCTGTATCCCGCCAAAGCTCGGACGGAGAATGATGACAATCGCCCTCCCAAGTCCAATCGATACAATGCCGTCAAAACTTCGGCGGAAAAAGTATTTCGTTTCAATACCCGACCCACCTACGCCTCCTGCACCATCTTCTCCACCGTCTTCCCCTACAACGCAGCTAATCCCCAACAAACGCGCAAGAGAAACTACCTCTCAATCGAAGACTAATACACCGACAAGTAAAGAGGTGGACGATTCCAAAGTTCGTCGAAGTATTAGGATTCGGGAGATGAAGACGAGTACGAAGGTACTGGGCGATGTCAATAGCTAGTATCTACTCCTATTTCTCTACTTCTATTTCTATTCCTTGATCTTAAGCTAAACGCCCTTTCGGGAGTTGTCATCTAGCCAAAATTAATTATTCACTTGTATTTTCACACACCTTACATACCGCATTGACTAGCCTTATATTAAAATAAATTTCTGGGACTTTCGTCCTATCTGTGCGAAATCACATTTTCTGACGTTGTACCATATAACAGCTTGAGAATTTCCCCCCAAATCAGACTCGTATCAGCAGCACGAATCGAAAACCATGGAGCCTTTGTCAAGGTGTGGTTAGGTATAGTGATCAAGGTCCTAAGCATCATTCTTCCCGTTCGACCTCGTCACAGCTACTAGCGTTTCCGGAAGCCCATGTTCTTCTTGATAGGCTCAGACTCTCCTCTGCATGGAGCTCGGCAATTGAAATGATTATTCTCAGACATGTAGTCCGACGAGCAATGGTTATCACTTGCTACTGACGAAGTTCCAGCATAGTTATTGATTTCTAGGCTACATGTCGTCTCCCCTATCGAGGAACAGAAGTGGATGAAACGTTGACCATTGACAGTACCGCGTATAAAGGCTGGCCGTGACACCATGCCTCCCGAACCTAGATCTGGGATGGTTTTGACGTGTTGTGGGAAGTGAATGGTGATTGGTTCAAATCGGGCGCTAGTGGTGTGCATCAGAACCGTGAGATCCGTGCGACTGATTAGTACAACGACTCAGTGATCGTGTGAAAGGACTTGAGGACTTGGCAGGACTGAGTAACTGGTTGACAAGTCGACCACCTTAGCATTGGCTTGAGTATATGACTTGATTTTTTCTCTTATTCTCTGGCAGTTCACTACATACCACTCTTCAAGTTCATCAATGGCTCGCTTCAGCTCTCGACGATTCGCAAATGAAGAGGAAATATCCAAGTTCTGCGATGCAATTCGAGGAAAACCCAATTGGCCATTGAAGATACTTGACGAGTCCAGAGGGTTGTCCAAGAAATGGGTGCTGGAAGCTGGACTCCTTAAAAATGAAGAGCAAATAGACGATGACATCCTGCTTTCTCAAGCCATGTGGTGAATAGAATTCTGGTCGCAAGAGTTGAACTCGTCTATTAAATCTTTTCCTCTTCCAATCAGGGATCTTAAAGCAGAAGCACGCCGTATTGTAGAATTGGATTACAGTTCACAGATTTTGTTGGGCTCTCTTCCCGCTGATGAGCAATACCAAGTGGATTTCAGTACGATCGATCAAGACGTTAGCAATGCTCTGAAGTTCGCAAGGCTGTCCAAGTACTATATTACCCAACCAAAACTCAGAGAAAGAGTCGGTGTTTTTGTTTCTGATGACTTAGTCCCTCAGTCGCTGCATTCCGAGGTTAGCATGAGTAATTTTTTTCCTAAGATCCATTCTGAAGTGACCATTAGTTGATCCGGGAGCTCGATCGTCTCGCCACGAAGGAACCTCGAGATTTTCACCCCGGAAGTGACGGAAAAGTTAGTCGTTTCCTCTTATTTCATCTCCTGCTCAGAGTTCTTACGCGCCCAAGGTTCAAGATCTGATCCATCCTTCGCTGTGTAAGTACGGAAAAGCCATTTTCCCGTCCACCCTAACGGAATAGATTCATAGATCCCTACGTTGCTGGAGTTTCCCCAGTCAAACCCGGAGCCACTCTCCCGCGTCTTGAATACGGCAAGTTTGGAACTACGATGCACACTCAACGAAGCTACGATTTCGAATCGCGATATGCTTGGATCCCCTCCGAATTCCGTATTTCTGATGATGGACTAGACGTGCACATCCAATCGTACATCAATGGTTTAGGCCCAAGAGAAAGACACCCGCTGCTTTATAGGTTGATTGAGAAAGTATTTATGCTTGTGCTCCCTCAGCTGGAACGTACCCGGGAATGGAATTACAGATACGAAGATACGCCCTCCCGTTCGTCTACTTCTCTTTGTTGAAACAAAGCATCATCTTACCCTCCCTAACACTCATGATAGAAATACGATGGCTTGATCGAGCCAAGGCAAGGGAACAAACCACACTCTCGGACTGGAATAAGTTACTTGAGCAGCAGCTCAAACAGAAAGAAGAAGAGGAACACGAAAGGGAAAAACAGCTCAAGCGTACAGATAAGTTAAGGAAGAAGGAAATCAGCCGTGTATCAGAATTTCATGCGGAGGACGGCTCGGTTGCTGCTGTACCTGAAAGGTATAGAGGGAAAACTCTGAAAGTAATTGTGAAGGTTTGCTATCTTCTTGTCTTCGATGCAGTGTACAAATGCTAGCCAGCTAACTTCCCTCATCAGGCTGCGAATTACATCTTAAGGCCTGAGCAGGAATACGAGGGTACCTGGCATATGGAGGGCATGGTACGTCATGAACAGTGCCAATATCCATTCATTGGTGATTTGTAACTCCCCTTAAATCAGCCGCATGAACGAATCGTTGCATCTGCTATCTACTATTACCAATGTGACCCCGACATAACCGACAAAGGACTGAGTCTCCGGCGTCTAAGAGATGGTGAAATTGATTTTCCAGATACAGAGACGTACAGACATGAGGTTGGTCTTTGTCCATTTGTCTCTTGCCGATAGTACACTGCGTTTTTGTGCCCTGGGATGCGCGACTAATTTTTGTGTACTTTCATAGGACTTTGAAGTCAACTTCATACGTGAAAACCACACTGATCATGTGGAAGATAGTGGTGAGGGTGAGGATGAGGATGAGGACGATTGGGAAGAAGAAGGGCGAGACGTTCGTGATTATCCGAGTGACTGGGAAGACAGTCCATTTGACGGGCAACGTCACCCGCAGTATACGACTGGTCTGTCCATATACGTGGACCTGGGAATAGTTCAAACTACTGGGACAGGGACCTCATCTTCATTATCAGGCTCAAGCTCTAGTCAATCGCTTCGCCCCACTGGAAGGATAGTCACCTTCCCTAATTGGATCCAGGTGCGCTTTATGGCTCAGTACTTTCTATGCCCATCTTAACGGTAACACATAGCATAAAGTTACCGGAATTAAGAACGTAGCCACGAAGGATTCTGCTGAGCCCGCGCTTAGGAAGATCGTGCGTGTAATATACATTCCAAGTTTGACTTACGTTGACAAAACCATAGTTATGCTTCTTCCTCGTAGACGACTCACCAATTGCTAGCGAATATGACTCGGATAGTCTGCTATACCACGGCTTCTCGATCGCTGGCCTCGAAGGTATGAACGTCCTTTCATCAGCGGACGTCCCATCACAAGCTCGTCCTTGCAATATTCCGAGCTTGCATTGCTTGCTCTCGATCATATCCCAACGTCTCACGGGAAAAGCGCTTCCCGCTGAGTTGCGTAACTATATTGTTGAATTGGCGATTGAAGGGACCGTAACCAGGGAGGTGGCGGAGAAGTGGAGGAGGGAGCTGATGGATGACAGGCGGGTTGAAGGCAGCAATAATTACAATCAGGTGAGTTTCCGTATTCTTATGAACTGCCGTAATGTCGATCTTACAGCCAATTCTGTAGACTTTGGATAGCGAAACTTTTTCTTTGTGTGAACATTAAAGGGCACAAAGGTGGGTACTAAGTAACACGGTTAGTGCTTCACCGACTTAGTGTTTGCCAACTTGTCCAATAATCAGATTCATGCCCAATCGGGCCTGTGGTTCTGCTAGCCGGTTCATTTGTTTAGACATCGTGTAAACATTACGGCTACCACAGCCAATTGTATTATATCAATCATGGATATCATTGGCGCTACTGGCGTACAGGTGTTCTCCTTGGAGCTGGTTGGACCAACTGGAAGGATAAAACTGGGTCCAGGTCTTTTGCAGGAGATATCATCGAGCGTTCGCAGGCTTGGGTCTCAATTTACAATAACAAATAGTACATCTCGACGAGACGGACTTCATCAACAAAAAAACGATACACAAGGGAACGGTAGTGTGTCAATGATGTGCCTCATATCCATACGCCACCCTCTTCGAAACGAGCCAGGTTTCGTGGCTCAGAAGGTCAAGTCAACCTTCACAGATTTACTCTTGAAAACACTGTAATCCTGTCGATGAAAGCCGGTCAGACTACTGGAGCACGTCGAAATGAAGGGAAGGGACGTACTGGGGTGCCATTGCGCCAGATTACTCCTCCTTCAAAGTCTAATTGGATTCAATTTGTCTGATAAGCGTATGGTCAGGTGAAAGGATAGTTTGACATACTGAAAGTTATAGGGAACGCCTTGGGGTCCCTAACTTCAAAGACGGAGACTCCAATTACCGGGAATTGGTTGGTCCAGGGTGCCTTATAAAATGTCATAGAAGATGATTTACAAGCAAACGAAGACTACATACACCTTGTTGGAATGTCAGGGCGAATTCCACACCGTTGGTTGTGGTAATCCCGGTTTGCTTTGCCCACGGAAGACTAAAATCCTCTCTATAAGAGGCATCGAAGTTGAATGTACTATTTCCCGAGTTGTTGAACATCGGAAGGGTCTGCTTAAAGTCGATAGAATCTAAGGAGTGACGCTACGTTAGTACCTATCATATAAATATTAACGCAAAGTAATAATACGCACAATTCCAGTCATCTCCACTTTGAGTACCGCTACCAGAAGGAGGTAATTGCTTGTAGGCGGTTACAGATGACGGACACTTGACTCTTTGTACGTAGTCAGTGCGTGATCCGATTCCAACTTGAGGCTCTCCAAAACCGCTATGAACCATGACGATGAGGATAGATCCGCCGTTTCCCACAAATGAGGGATCATCGGGTCTCGCTCCTGAAACGTAAAGATATGTATCCGTACGCCAGGTCAGCTTGACCCCATCCATTGTTATATTCAATCCCGGGACAATTTCGATTTGGATGAGTAGAGATTCGTGATCGAAAATCTGGTCTGTTTGGCTACAATGGCGGACATAGTGCATCAATTTACCGACCAATGATCAGTTTGTGATACAACGTACCGCTTCCACCACATAGTGCCGAGTGGAGGCGTAAGTTGGTTGTAGTATGCTCTCGGTGCCTCGACTGCAGGCTCATCGTCGGCCGATCGAACATGTGCTGTCTCCCGGACTTTCTGAATAAGCTGCGAGGTAAGCTGTAAGATTTCGTCGGTCATGTTGGAAGAGAGAAATGCGGTCGCTCTTGGTGGGGGAGGGAATGGATGGCTGCCGTTTATATACGTTCGAAGCTATTCTCGGGATAGACAGGAGTGGGACACGATGGAGCGCGAGTGTGGGCTTGTGACACTATTCAAAGAACTTCTTGAACCCACATTACTGAGCAGATGACGCTGATTAATGGTAATTGTACGGCGTAGATGGGAGTCCAGAGGCAGACTTATCCACCAATAATGTACTCGTAAGGTTATTCGGTAGAGCTCAAAACCACATTAAAGCGCAAGTAGGTCCCGGTAGAATGATAAATAAGAGGAAACGGCTTTCACTTGAACGTTGGCAACGTTGAACCTTGAAGGTAGCTGAACACTCTGAAATTTCGCTAAGAATTCTAGCCATTATTCGAATTGTTGCTGGTATTTGAACGCGGACCCGTTAGAAGGATTAACCGTGTGGGCTCTGTGACGAATTGGGAGAGCAATTGGGCCAGAGCTGGGCGAGAAGTTCCAAAAAGTACCGTTCAAGCTGTTCATTAAACCAAGACGAGAGAGTAGAAGCGAATAGAGGGGCGAATAGGGGAGATCGTGGAAAGTTTATCACTGTTGGGCGCGAAGATATTCTCACGATTACCAACTTCATTGAATTGCAAGGTGGGTTGGGGTTATCGATATTATCACTTATCCGAGTTACTCTAATCCAGCCAATGCGACGTCCGTTTCTTATGTGATCGATTTATCATATAGGAGGTACAGTATCACGTAACAAAGCGTAGAAATCTGATATTGAGCCTTGATTTCCATTGGCTCTGTCCTGTGGCCACTTTTGCTTTTCGCTAATATCATGCACCGTTCATAATTGCATTACTCCTCATAGCTTAAACTATCATCAGCCGAATTTATTTCTAGTATGTCCTTTAGTGTTCACCCAATTGACCTAGGAGCATCCCGGTCTTCCAATGGGAGCTTCCTACCGCATCGGGAGAGGCCCAGATAAGCTCGAGTCTTCACTGGTAAGAAAAATACGGACCAGTAACCCGAATAAGTGTCGAACGGAAAGAGATTTCCTCCGCGTGTTGCAAAATCATATTGTATCGTTGAAATGGCGACTGTGGGAGAGCTGGAGACAATAGGGTCATAATCGGGCGAGTTTCTGGTTCGGAGGAAGTGCGCGCAGCGGTGATATTTTGCTAACGACTCAAGCATTCAGGCATTCACCGCACAGCGAATCGGCGAGTCCATCGGGTGCCTGTCCGTACAGCATCACATGACATTAGCACACCAAATCATCTTATTGAAGGATTGTATGTCCAAACGCTGGCTCAAACTGCATCATGTACGCAACTCCGCAATATTTCTTATCAAAACCATAGAGAAAGTGCTTCCTGCCGCGCTGCGCGATTACGTTATGAAAAGTGATAATTGGAGGTACGGGTTGGGGAGCGGAAATGATTACAATTGGCCGAGTTTCCATATCCTGACACACCTGTCCTCCATAGCAGGCTGTAGCTAGTATTCTCGGTTGATTTCGGCAAAGTCAACCGCGCTCCTTTTACTGAACTGCAGAATTGCTCAACCACAGAATCCCATGGCGACGTTGCAAAGGGACCTGGACCATACCATTATAGAGTTTGTATTACATTAGATTCACGTATACTTACATTATGCTGCGCCGCTGCGGAGATCCTACGTCCGTCTTGCATCCCTCTCTGGGGTCGATAATCGTAGAGAGAGTTCGAGAAGCTAGACGAGTATCCTCACTCAATTTTTCCACAAAACTCACGGCGTACTTCAATGCAGGGTCCAGGCGCTTACTCCAGCGCCAAAATGTATAAATAAGTGTTGTTCCCACGTGTTATTAGGTATGCTTCTTGCATGATGGATCACAGAAAGAAGCAGCGACTCATTGACAACATTCCGGCTAAACTTCATTTATTCAAAAAAACGTGACAACCCCAAATGTTGCTGTGTTCAAAAGCCATTCTGCCAACAACGCGCAACTCTTTCTTTCTTTCTTACCACCACCACCTCCTCCTCCCTTTTTCCACCACCTCACCACAACTCACTCTTTCGTCGTGGTCTTTCAAGACTTCATTATCGTCGCTCTTTAAACCTCATCTAGTTAACTCATAATGAAGTTCTTTGTTTCACGTTTGAGCCTCGCCGCTGCCGTCGTCTCTTTCGGTGCTCTCGCCAATGCCGCCGCCATCAACGTTGTTCGTGCCGCTCAGGATGTATACGCGCCGCACATCACGTCTCCAGCTGCTAGTGACGTGTGGAAGGTGGGTGAGGAAGTGACCGTCACTTGGTAAGCGTCAATGCATTCCCAATGTCATCAAACTGACACCTCCTCCCCGCCGACTCGCAGGGATGCGTCTAGCCCACCCAGCCAAATCACCAACCCTAACGGTTACATCATGCTCCGCAAAGGCGAAAGAACTACTCCTTGTTCGTAACTAGTTTGAACCTTTCAAACCTTCTTGATCATTTATTTGCTTTTACTAGTGTACTTGAAGCGCGGTTTCCAAATTACGGATGGTCAGGCTAGTTTCACAGTACCCGATGTCGTCCCTGGAAGCGACTACTCTGTCGTTCGTAAGTACAATTCGACTTTGCATATTATTGATTTGGGGTGTTAATCGTTCCATTTTACAGTCTTTGGTGACTCGGGCAACTTCAGCGACCTGTTCTCTATCGAATCAGACGAACCTACCCCCAAGGTAGTCGCCAACTCGGTTTAAGCATGACGGCTTGACATGAACGAACTTCACACCCCATCCCCTCATCACACTCTTCACGAATACCTTGAATGCACGGACTACACTCGGACTTTTCTTCATTTTGATACGCAATCCTGTTCTTTTCATTTTAGCAGCTTCACTGTTGTTACTCTATAAGCATTCGAGCTCTTACATATCAGTAATGGACTTGCGTCTTTGATAGAGTTTACATATTACGGACTGCCTTTTTTTCTCTACAGTTTCTTACACACCTTGTTAATGAGAAGTGGACACTTTTGTTTGTTTGTGACTTGGATGCACAGTCTTGTGGCGAATCATATAATTAATAATTGTGGGTGTCATCAGGAGTGGAATGATAACTGAGCTGGCATGGTTGTTCACTTTCATTGGTCACTGCGTAGTTGATGTGATATGTAGTATGTATGTATGCAGATGCAGGACGGAGTATCACGGCAATCACTTGAATCCATGACGACGTTCTAAAAATATTAGCTTTCATGATATACTCATGGCAGATGAACGGATGGAATGGGTTCTATAGCTGTTGTGCACACTGATACATGTTGTCGCTTCGCCAGCTCATACACTTACATCAGTTACAGACGCTCTTCCGCTCCACAGCCATACGAGGCGACCAAGTTCGATTCACATTGAAGCCGATTGAGAAATATACCCGCTTTCCATACGCTTTGAGTCAACAATAAGCCCTTTCAACTTTCATGTTTCGCGTCCAATTTACAATCACAAGGCCGTCACTCAGCTACGCCAGGACCTCCTTTAAAATCTCAATAATCGTCTGAACCTCCTCGATAGTGTTATAATGCACAAGAGAGATCCGTACGACGCCGTCGTCTATATCGAGCTTGGGATCGAGGTGATCGATGAGGGTGTATGCGTAGAAGTGACCCCAACGAATGCCGACCTAGGATAATCACATGAATGTGCACATGAACATTGATATCAGTGTGATGAGATGATGAAATGATGAATGAATGAATGGATAGATGCAGGAATGTGAGATAGGGATGATATGATGGAAGAAGTGAGGCGAAACGGAAGTTGAAAAGGCAATGAAATGATAATGATGTGAGGCGTTTACTCACTCCACCCTTTTGATCAAACACTTTCACGACATCCTTACTCTTGATAGCCTTCGGACCAACAACAACAAAGCTAACAGTCGGAACTCGATCCAATCCTACCTCTTCCCTTCCAACAATCCTCACACCCCTCTCAACCTGTTCCTTCGCCGTGAGGAACCCCAAAAGTGGTTTAAGGAGCTCTTGTTCATGCGCAGCGATCGCAGTGAAACTTGTTTCGAGATGAGCTATGGTGTCGTTGGGGTTTTCTGCTGGTGGTGGGGTGAGGGAAAGGAGGTAAGGGAGGGTACCGGTTGAGCCGTAGACGAGTTCGTAGCCGGGTCCTCCGGGTTGGAGTTTGTATGATGAGGACCCGACTGGGAGGAAGTGGTGTGCGATGGAGGTTACGGAGGTTTCGAGTGCGGAGGAACGGACGTAGAGGGCTGAACAGTGTGGACCGTATACCTATTTCGATTTCCAACATTTGATCAGGGATGAAATGAAATTACCATATATGCTTTCACACACACCTTATAGAACGAGAAAACACAATAATCCACGTCCCAATCCCTCACATCCATCCTTCTATGCGGCGCATACGCAACACAATCCACCGAAACCTCGACTTTCTTCGCCCCTTTCTTCGCCGCTTCCTGACGCACGGCTTTCACTACATCTTTCACAGGTACGATCGATCCAAGGATATTTGAACATGCGGAGATGGCGACGATACGTGTTCGGGAGGTGATGAGGGGGAGAAGGTCCGAGATGCGTGTAGAGACGGAGTAGGGGTTGTTGGGGGAGGAAGGGACTGGGTGCCAGTACTTGATCACGCCACCGCGTCGGGCGGCGAGTTTCTTCCAGGGACCAGCGTTAGCTACAAAACCTATCAGTACAGGGTGGGTTGGAGATTGGATTGGAAGGCGTACCTTCATGTTCACCAGTGATAATAAACTCATCACCTGATTCGATGCCTGGTTCAAGACCCCGAGCAAGGTTCTCGAGGTTTAACGTGGAGCTTGAGCCAAAGACGATTTCGGATAGTGAGGCGGCGTTGAAGAGTTTTGCTGCGACTTCTGGACCGCTGGCTACTCTCTGCGTGCTCTCGACGGAAACGGAGTAATCTGCGCCGAGTTGTACGTTTCTTTATAGTGTAGATAGGATAAGTCGTCAAGTCAAATCAAAGTAGAATCGGGCGGTTAGATGTTATTAGATGTTGGAGTGGGTTGATAACGCACGTATTCAGGAGATAATCAGATATGCGATCTACGACGCCTTGAGCTGCTTGAGATCCTCCTGCGTTGTCAGCGAAGATGTATCCTGATTTGAGGGAAGGGAAGTTAGCTCGGGCCTCGTCGACATTGAGTTTAACCATGATAAGCTAGTAAAACTTTGAATGGAGTACTTCAAGTTTAAAACTGCCTGGGCACGGACTTCGTACTAAGGGTTATCGATGGCGAAGCATTGGCCTGAGAAATTGTCTTGTGGGAAGCGTTTTGGTTTATGGGAATGTCAAGTTACAAAGAATAGTCGGGTACGTGACACGTTCCCGAGGACAGGTCAAGTTACAGAATATTGGCCGGGATAGGTCGTTCCCGGATGATCGTGTGATCAAAGAAAACAACTACAGATCCGCAATACTACTCAGGAGGCGCGATTACCAAACAATGCAAAAAGAAGGCGAGTAAAAAGGAGCACTCACTAATAAGCATACTTTGGTGGCCATTGACGATGGGCGTCTACTCATTGTGAATAAGTGAGTACTACAATAGGTAAGGGCGGTAGGTGCACTTACTTTGACTTGCTGTCGTAGCAAGCACCTTTCTTACTGGCGTGGCAACAATCGCCACTGGCTACTGAGCACGTCGCGGCTGGTCCTCCACTTTTGACGATCTCCCTCGTAGTACCAATCTTTTTGACCGCATCTGTAGGTGGGACCGACGCCCTTGCCGCCGTTGCACTTTCCGTTGTCTGTACACCAGTAGTACACGTTAGCGTTGGCTTGGAGGGCAAGCAAGAGGGCTGAAAGGGCGGTGACGAGGCTGAATTTCATTTTCCTGTCTGTCAAGGGATGCGGTTAAAGTGAGGATCTATGAAGATAGACCAGGTTCTCGTACCTGATATGATGGTCCTGACAAAACTTCAAAGCTGCAACGGCAAGCTGGAGGACTAGATGTCGAACATGAAGAGACTTTTATACGACAAGGGAGAGTATTCTGGTTGATCACATAAATGTGCGATGTTCTTGGCAAGATGGGTGAGCACCCCACCGAACACATGTAGTTTGACTAAACGTACCTTCTTATAACAGGGTGTGATTCCTACCAACTCTCGGTTAGCAAATTAAAATGAAGGGGAGTCGGCCAACGAGGTTCGGGCAATAGGTTTGTTGAATTGTCCAGAAGTCATAAAGGTCATAAATCAGGTCCTTTCCGTATAAGTTCGGCCGTGCTCTAGCAGGCAGAGAAGAGGTCAAAGTGCAGCCATTAGGGATGAGGCAGGACAGAAGATTGTGCATCTAGTCGAGCTATGCGGCATTGCTACTGTAGATGCGAACTGAGTGACAGTAACAGTAAAGTTGGCGTAATATGGTCTGGAACGTGTTTTCCGGGTATTGGTCTTCAAGAGAGGAGTGGATACGCGCATGGTGGAATAGAGAGAGATCGACATAATTGCTTGCAAAGTGAGAGTCCCGGCTAGCCGAATAGGCACAGATATCAACGAGTCATCTTGGATGGCGTTAGCGTTCTGGTGGAATATCGTGATCATAGTGCACATGGTAATAAACGTTCATGATTGATACGCAGTTGACTTGCAATCACCATGGTCTTAGTCAGAGTAAAACGGAGCGGAGAACGATTCCAGGAGTTGAAACTCGGGTGGGGAGGAGATCCTTAGATGGCGTCCAAGTTATTGAGCGTGAGCCAAGGAGCATTAGAGATGACGACCAAAGTGCATGCGTGGGCACCAAAATTTTGGATTTCAACCAGGTTCTCGGTCTAAGCCCAGATGAAATTTGGAAGTGATATAAGATACAGATTTAAGGACTTCAAGTTTTAGTAGACTTCATGTGGCAGAAGTGAAATGTACAAGGTGTTGCTGAGTCAGCAAATGGCCAGAACTCCCTCACGTGAGCTGACTTTAGTACTTAAATATTATACTGAGTACTGGGTAACGACTGCTACTGTAGTGTAGACTGACTATAGGTTGTATAATGGCGGAACTAACACCCTACTTCCACCGCTCTATCACGACCGATATTCATCCTCCCGTTATCGAGAAGTAGATGAAGCCGTGCTAAAGGAGTGCCAGCGCCGCATAGGGGAATATGATGAATAATAATAACTGGGATTACCAACTGGTGAAGCGATACGTGACTAGCGCATAAGGCATAAGGTAAAGGCGGATAAGTGGGAGAACGTTGTATATTGAATGGGATTATTGCGCAAGCCGTTGACCCAGGAGCTCATCGTCACACCACAAGTATATAATCGCTCCAGCCAGCCTGGTAAGCCAGAAGAGTAGCAAGGCCACGTTAACGATGTTACTGAAGAGAAGAACTGGGCGAAACTGTAGTAGAGTTGCCGTAATGGCCATTCAGCGTGTTTTTCGAGGATAGGCCCATACAGGGTATCAGGGGTAAACGCGAGCAGGGGAGTAGCGGGCCCATGAGTTATACGAAAGTAGGAGTGATCACGATGATAGTTGCTCTGAAACCTCTGTAGATGACGCGCATTAACTCCCTTATATCATAGCTCCGAAGTCATCAACTACACGGTTCCAGCCAGCCACGGTTGATCTAGGTGATGATTGGTGAAGTAAGAGCTATACATTCCTTGAAGCGTCAATCTTGGATGAGAAAGTAGCGACGACCAGAAGTCAAGTTGCTCAGCAGTATTTGGGACTTGTCGTTGGCCAGGTCTGATACCTTAGTGCCGGGCGTGTGCAGCAAAGTAATCAGTCGGTCTTGTTAGTTGAGGATCATCCACGCATCCATAACGATGATTCAGTAAGGATGTAGAAGCTGGCCTTAGGTCAAACGAAGGTAGAGTTAGACCATCGAATAGGTTGCTACTTTAGACACCAGAAGATCATCTAGTGGTAGAAGTCTAGTCCGTGACCACGTCTTCAGATGCTGACTTGGCGGCTCGAGCTATATAATACCAAGATCTACTGTCATGCATAGCAAGTCACCTAGGTGCCACCGGCGACCGCCCGAAAAAGACGAGGTCCATGCACGGCTGTGGATTCGGTTCGTTGGATGCCTGTTTCACGAAAATGCACAGCGACAGATGTGAGAAACCGCCGTAAACAACAGATTGAGCTGGCTAAGGTCGTCTTGTCATGCCCAGCGCTTTGCTGAGTCAGCAATTCCCATCACTTATTAGCGTCCATTGTTGTTGGCAATATTTGCTCATGACAGGCATAATTGACTCTCCTCGACTGACAGGAGTGACAAAGCGTGACTTCCGAGGCGTGCTAGTACCATAGACGAAGGGTAGAATGTGTCTCCTCCACAACCGTACCCAGCCAGCGAAGCCGAAGAGGGCGCACGGCCTGTTTGTGACGAAGCACTCACCTGGTCGTCAATACGACGACAGCGTATGGAAGTAAAAAATGCACTAGTGCTGACTGGACGCATCCTCGGCCTAACACTTAGGCTTGTCTGCTAGCAAGTACTTAAACTTGCGCTAGCGACTTCCTGACTTTCCCATTTCCATCCGCTCTTCGTTTCTAGCCTCTTTTCCTATGGTTGTGCCCATCCTCTCGTTTGCACTAACAGTCCTTTCGTTACTTTCATCTTCTAATGCCGCAATTGGGCCAACAGCAGAGCTTGATATTGTCAATGGCGTCATCGCACCAGATGGATTCAGTCGCTCGTGAGCAGTCTCCCATGCCCTCTCAAAGATCTCCCTAGTAATTAGTTGCAAAGAGCGGTACTCGCCAACGGCCAGTTTCCTGGCCCATTGATCACCGGCCGCAAGGGCGATGAATTCAGGCTGAATGTCGTCGACTCTCTTACAGACACATCTATGAGAACCAGTACTAGTATCGTGAGTTTCTCTATCGTTCCGTGATGCTGGGCACTGATCACCATCTCATCTAGCATTGGCATGGCCTTTACCAAGAAAAGACTACTTGGGCAGATGGTGAGATCCCCTAGATCAGCATCTTCGTTCGCAGTACCTGATATTCGATCGGTCTTTAGGTCCCGCTTTCGTGACGCAATGTCCTATTATTCCTGGAAACGCATTCGAATATAGATTCCACGTTCCAAATCAGGCTGGAACTTTCTGGTACCATGCCCACTATTCCACTCAATACTGCGATGGTCTTCGCGGTCCATTCGTGATTTATGATGATTGTGATCCTCACAAAGGTACGGGAACTCATCCCATCGACAGATTATAAGAGGCTTACGACAATTTCCAAAGATCTTTACGACGTTGACGACGAATCTACTGTGCTTAGCATCGGAGACTGGTACCATGAAACCGCGGCTGTTCTTACAGCCAGAGGCGGGCCTCCTCAACCAGATGTAACCGTCTTCAATGGTATTGGCCGCTCTGCAAACGGTAGTGATGTTCCCCTCTACGTGATGAACGTTGAACAGGGAAAGCGGTACCGCATCCGGCTCGTCAATATTGCTTGTTCACCTAACTATAACTTTACAATCGATGGACACACCATGACCATCATTGAAGTCGATGGAGAGAATGTGCAACCTGTCGAAGTCGACAGTATCGATATTTTTGCTTGTGAGGACGATGTCGCGTTCATTTCAAGTGGTACACGCGTATCTAACTCCTGGTTATAGCCCAACGATATTCATTCATCCTCAACGCCAACCAGCCTATCGATAATTACTGGATCCGCGCCAATCCCAACATCGGTGTTCGAGGTTTTCTAGGAGGTATCAACTCTGCCATTCTTCGTTACAGAGGCGCTCCCGACGCCGAGCCCAACACTCCCTACTACAATTCAACTAATCCCATGCGTGAATGGGACCTCCATCCCTTGGATAACGCGCCTGCACCCGGTCTTCCATTCCCTGGCGGCGCCGACGTCGCATTAAACTTTGCCTTCTCCTTCGACGCAATGACTTCGAGGTTCGCGGCGAATGG
Source organism: Pleurotus tuber-regium (assembly GCA_014058305.1). Lineage (NCBI taxonomy): Eukaryota > Fungi > Basidiomycota > Agaricomycetes > Agaricales > Pleurotaceae > Pleurotus > Pleurotus tuber-regium. The sequence continues at coordinate 240,121 of JACFYU010000013.1, read as the reverse complement.
TGTTTCGTTTGAGGCTCCCACCGTGCCTGTTTTGCTGCAAATCTTGAGTGGTGCGCAGAGTGCCCAGAACTTGTTGCCGGGTGGTGGTGTCTACACCCTTCCACCGAATAAGGTCATTGAAATTTCACTGCCTGGTGGTGTCAACGGTGGACCTCATCCCTTCCATCTTCACGGAGTGCGTACTTTCCCTTACGCGACCCAAAGTAGTCCGATTAACATTTTATTTAGCACACATTCTCTGTCGTTCGAAGTGCCGGCAGCTCCGTCTACAACTACGAAAACCCCCTCCGCCGCGATGTCGTTTCTATTGGTGATAGAGGCGACAATGTGACCATTCGGTTTGTCACCGATAACAACGGCCCTTGGTTCTTGCATTGGTTCGTCTCTTCTTCTTTAGCCCTACTCTTGATACTTACTATTCTGCGTATTAGCCATATTGATTGGCATTTGGACCTCGGTCTTGCCGTTGTATTGGCTGAGAATCCTAAGGATATGCCATATGATGAACCTCTTCCTCGTAAGTTTCTTCGTCGTTATGATTGAATTCGTTTTGCTCACACCTCCTGACAGAGGCTTGGTATGACCTTTGTCCGATTTTCGACGATTACAATAGAACTCGAGCTTCGTAATTCATTCGAGTCAAAAGTACTCACCAGGCGCCTTCGAGCCTCAAGGCTATCTTTACTCAACTTCGTAATTCGCTTCTCGGCTTCAAAAGTTTCTCTTCACTCCTTCTCATTTGTTCTCTCGTCTTTTATTTCTCTGAACTCTCGGAAACGTTACTATGGTTCGCTTTGCATGGACTCTCAAATTTTTTTTATTACCCCTAACAATACCTATATCATGATAGATTCACCATACCCTTCACACAGCTTCCGTTTTACACGTGGACACGCTTCATATCTTCCATTCATTCACCAATCATTCATTCATTCATTTGTATCGCTTATATATGATCATTGACATCGTGCTTTGCTACATCGATCCTTGACTATCTTTACCTTTGTAGCCAATAGTCCTTTAGTTAGATACTAATGGCCTGAGTAGCGGTCGTGTAGTCATCACCCTGTATTGTTTTCCTTGCAAACCAACTTCAGCTCTTTGTATTTAAAAACGCTTGGAGTGTTACAGGTCCACTTCCGGATGTACAACTTGGGCATAAGTTCGATAGACGAAGTCATCGAATTAATGACGCTGGCACGTCCTTTTATAGAGGGGTACAGGGCCCTGGGAACGTTTCATTGCATCCTTCCCACAGTCAATGCGACGTACTTAGTTGAAAACGTCCGCAGTGGCACTGATCTCTTCAAGTTTGGGACTCCAGAGCTCCATCTTCGAAACGAGCTTGAAACATCACCTCTCCTTGCTTCAATCTAACCTGAAATATATATCAACTCGTGTTGCGCGACAAGTTCAAATATACGTTGTGCTGGTGTCCTAGATATTTGTCAACAGTGCCATCCAGACCAGGCTCTTAGTAACTATGCATTATGATCCTGTCCGCGCCGCCGATGGCTGTCGAAAATGGGCGCTGGCCTCTTCACCATTTGTGTCCTTGCGTAGTAAAAATCGACCGATCCTAGGCTCTAGGCAGGGGAAAGACCTTGGTCTCTTTCAAGAGTTGACCATAAGCAACTACACGCAACGGAGCATTACTCCGTGACCAATATTCTGATTAGATCTGAGGTACGAGTCGACATGATCATTTTGATTTTTGGAAATGATGCGCTGATTACGAATATGTATCAGGACAAAATTATCGCCTCTGTAAATTCGTCTAGGTTGCGACAGACGAATGCTGCAGCTGTTTCATGTGTCTTTCCGAGCAACAACAGTTTAAGTAACCCCGTGGGGCGACTCATCTATTCATCGGTCGCCGGGTTAAACTCGAAATAGCTCGGACGGCGCCCTAAGCCGTAGGCGCTTGGTTCACAAGCAGTTACGCTCCACCATTTCAAGTTGCTTGCTATCATCACTTTAAATGACATTAGACTCATACGACCTCATGGTATGTTGATGCCCATATATCCTTTCCGGTGCAGCCTCCCCCTGTGGCTGGCTGACATACTGGTAAAGATCTCCAAATCACTCGAATAATCACCGCCATTGAATACCGATGCGCCGTCCAGTAAATCCGTCATAGCAGTGCATCAAAGTTTGTATCAACGACCAGAACGAAAGAACCGATATAACATGCACCCGCAGTCTGCCCAGTATGGCTACCTCTGCTACGTCAGGCGGGTCGCGGTGGACAGTATGACAACTATTTCTGGCTTATGGACTCATCTCATTCAATACGATGTTAGCGCTGACAAAAGTGCCTCAGGTATTAAAGCAGGCGACGCTGACCTGTCCTAGTCACTCAGACTATCTGTTTGAGTAGTGTTCGCTATGCGTACTGTGGTATCAGTCGCTTTTCTAAAGCTTGCCCTGCTAGCGAATGCTGCCATCGGGCCCGTTGCTAATCTACCCATCGTAAACAAGGTCATAGCGCCAGGTAAGTCGCGAGCATCGCGGTGTTCTGCTACTGTATCTCACATCGGTGTATCCGCCTCAGATGGCTTCAATCGCTCGTAAGCAAATGCTTTAACTGCTACGTGACTGAAGCAGTATTTTACTCTTCACTCTAGAACCGTACTCGCTGGTGGTACCTTTCCCGGTCCTCTGATACGGGGTAACAAGGTTTGCAAATGATTTATAAACAGGGGCAGATGTGCTTACGACTCTTTCAGGGAGACCATTTTCGGCTCAACGTCATAGATAAATTGCAAGATACCACTATGGATATTGACACCACTATCGTAAGACGGTCATTACTCTAAATAACACACTTGCTCACATTTCTTGTTATAGCACTGGCATGGTATTTTTCAGCACAATACTAATTGGGCGGATGGTAATGCCTCAGTGCGATTGTATCTTATGAGTCTGATGATCGTGCGCCATAGGTCCGGCCATGGTTACCCAGTGTCCGATTGTACCGGGACATTCGTTCCTGTAGGATACATGCCTCTCCATTTGCCTGATTCATACTGATAGATCATTCCTAGATATGATTTCAGCATTCCGAAACAGGCTGGTACATTTTGGTGCGCACCACCGACATGACACGTCGTTTGAAGCTTATATTATTATCCAGGTACCACTCACACCTCAGCACTCAGTATTGTGATGGCCTTCGGGGGCCTTTCGTAGTATATGACCCGAATGATCCTCATAAGGTATGTTGTTTCAAATAGCCACTTTGTTCCGTCGCTTACAGAGCTCCACACAGCACCTGTATGATATTGATGATGGTGTGCTCCTTTTCAAATGTGGCTAGAATATAATTCATTTTTGCTCTCAGAGTCTACCGTGCTTTCCATTGGCGATTGGTACCACCTTCCGTCGCTGCAGGTACTATCCGTGCCTCTCAGAATGGCTCAATATTCTGACGACTTGTTCTAGATCGTCGGCGCGCCGACAGCTGACTCGATGCTGTTTAATGGTCTCGGTCGGTACCAAGGCGGCCCCCAATCCCCCCTTTACGTCATGAGTGTCCAAAGAGGAAAGCGATATCGCATTCGTCTCTTGAATATCGCTTGTGACCCATATTACAACTTCACCATCGCTGGACACACGTTTACTGTGATAGAGGCAGATGGAGAGAATACGCAACCTCTCGAAGTCGATATGATCCAAGTCCTTGCTGGTATGGTACTTCTCATTATTCCATTGTATCTGCCATTGTAATTAATATTGCTATAGGGCAACGTTACTCAATAGTTCTGAATGCCAATCAGAAAGTTGACAATTACTGGATTCGTGCCAACCCGAACCCCTTCTCGGCTATTCCAGGCTTCGATGGTGGACGTAACTCGGCTATTCTTCGTTACAAAGGAGCACCCATTCGCGACCCCACACAGAACGAGACAACGCCAAAAAAGCCATTTAGGGAGTTCGATCTGCACGCGCTTGAGAATCCCAGCGTCCCAGGAAAGCATGCTCCCGGCGCGGCTGATATCAACTTGAACCTCACGTTTGCCTTGGACACGCAGAATCTAGTGTTTACGGTCAATAAAGTGCCCTTTGTTCCACCGGGTTTGTGTAGCTTTCAGTTATATTTAGCTGATGGTGGCTGACAGGTGATTGGCTTTTCCGTAACAGATGTGCCTGTATTGCTACAAATTTTATCTGGCGCTCAGACTGCTCAAGATTTACTCCCACCTGGCAGTATCTATACTCTAGAACCCAATAAAGTAGTTGAAGTAACGATGCCGCCTCTCGCTATTGCTGGTCCAGTAAGCTTTATGTCTCACCTTGTCAGCTGCAACTTACGTAGATGTACCGAATAGCACCCCATTCACCTTCATGGGGTAAACAGTATTCTATTCTTTCGATTGTATTCTACCCAATAACCCTGCCGTCTTTATAGCATGCTTTCTCGGTCGTGAAGAGCGCGAGTAGCAGTACATTCAACTGGGATAATCCGGTCAGACGAGACACTGTCGCCCTCGGTCAAGAGCCTGGTGATGACGTGGTCTTCCGTTTCGTTACGGATAATCCTGGACCTTGGTCCGTGGATCCTTTACATACAATGCGTTTATTTGCTGACTGACGTTGCACTTCACAGGTTCCTTCATTGGTAAGTCGCTCTAGTCATTACCCGAGATGGATGATGGGATAATCATTCAATAGCCATATTGACTGGCATCTTAACATGTGTGTTTTTATACAATTTTTACTTTGGATCAACCTCACGAACGCTTACAGTGGATTTGCTGCGGTCTTCGCTGAGGATCCAGCTGATACGAAAGCCGCTAATCCTGTTCCAAGTGAGTTCGGATTCCGTCACGTTTATCACCTCCTTACCAGTCAATAAAAAAAATGCAGAGCAATGGAAAGACCTTTGTCCACTATACAACTCAACTCAGCACAGGCCGATGACAATGGGACAGAATCCCGGCCATCGCATCCGTCCTGCTGGCCCACAGAACACAACTGCTTAGTTCCCGTAATAAAATTTTCTTCCTTTGATCAAGAACTGCTTCTCTCCTTCATTGATACTACTCTCATCAGTCTGTTCAATGATGCGTTCTTTTTCGCTTCTTCGTTTATAGCCAAATGTGAAGTGTGTATAATAATACGTCTTGCTAATCCTTTCTTGGAAACCTTCGATTCGCGACAGTCCCGCTTGAGCTTGAGCTTGGGTACCGATGGTTCCTAGGACAGTCCGAATGCGTCCAGGTTTCATGACCTGACTAGAGGCTAAGAAGAGGTGCGTGAGAAGGAGTGACTAGTGAAAAAAAGTCCGCAAGCATGGGGTCATACATAGCACTTATGTAAATGCAACATATACACCCAGACATCGATTAGACTATGGTGACACCAGCCACACATCCAAGAAGCAGAGCATCCACCGTCCCACCCGTCTCCTTATCAAACCAGTCGTCCATTTGTTCAAACAGCTTCATCGCTGCCCCACCCTGAGCCTTCACGCTCTTCTTAGCGGGCCACATTCCCTTCTCTTGTATCCCGATGAAATCGATCTTCAACGCGCCTCCCTCGGTGTTAGGCGGTGAAGATGCATCAGAAGCGGGGAGCTTGATAACCAAGTCCACCGAATATATTTCAGTACCATAGAAGGAAGCCTCTTTGATGTGGTGTCGTACAAACTCGTCCGGAGGATTGTCGTCTAATGACCACTTCAATACGTGGGCGTCGAATGCAATGACTGATATGCCAAACAATATTCAAGCGATTGCGCGTTTAGTTGAAAAGGTTTCTCACCCGTCCATATAATTCCAGGATGGTATATCTGGAGCGTCAAACTCCTGGTTCCTTGAGCCAAATTCGTTACATCGTTGACCGCAGTAACCGTGAAAACCTCTCCCGATGCCCAAGGCGAAATATAGTCAGGGTCCACAACAAGGTCGACCTTGTAAGGCGTTAAGAACTATACCCGTGGTCAAAGCACGTTCGGACAGAAGCAAGGGGAAATCGTACAGCGGAAAAAGGGTACAAAGGATCCCAGTCTGAGTTGTGATCATGCATGACCTCCAACGACAACGCGCTCTCGCCGACTGCAAACTCTTTCGCTATGTCTCTGGCGAGCTCGTCGAATCCTGGGGCGCCATCCGCACACGCGATATGTAGATGCTGTTCTTGTGAGGTAATCTATATAATCAACCAATGAATTCTTCGTCACGAATACTCGAAATAGGATCTTATGACGATGCTAGGCTTGAAGAGGAGTGGCAATATTTTCTGAAAGGGAAGACTTACGTTCTCTAAATGCAATACAAACACTCTCTTCTGGTGCATCTCATCAAAAGGTTTACGCATCGCAAAAACCGCCATAGAAACTGCAGTTACCGCTACTAGCAGCTGTACAGTACGAATGAGGAAGGGACGCCCGAAACGATGAACAAAAGGAAGGACAAGGGGGAACGTTTGTGCCCCAACAGCTGCTACGATGGTCGCAATCACGTTGTCGGCGGGTACGTGGCCACCAAGGCGTCCAGTCTAATAAATAAACGAAGACTGGATTAATGGTGCTGTAAGCGTCGGAAATTTTGAAGAATGACTCACCAAAGGTACAAACACTTCTAATGTCGGCATCATCACTTGCACATTCGTCAACAGAGGCATTAGTTGACCTAGAGAATACGTCCATAACGATATCTCGCCATTACGCTGTCCATTCTGCCCAGTGATGAACTGGTTGATCTGGAGGGTGACTAACAGCGGAAGTGCAGTCATGAAGAACATCACCGCGGAGCCGACGTTGAGCAATTGGACCGTTACGGCGAGAAACGCTTGTGTAAGGAGGACGGATGATAGTGCGGAGCGTTCGGTAATGGGGTTGATGAGGAGTTGTGAGGCGAGAGCACCTGGTCATCGTCTACAGTCAGTTGCATTCTGCCGAAAAGGATAGGGGAGTGCTCACCCAAAAGCGCTGGTGGTCCATACAAGACCAACGTGGAAAACTCGCTCGAAAACCAACTCATACCTCTCCCAAAACCGTATTGCATCATCGCTGCAAGGATATTCGGAACGACTATCGTTCCAATCGCCGCATACGCCAAAGCTTTAATCCCCGATCCAACGTCACCTCCTAACTGCAGAGAAGAGTACAACGAGGCTACGAAGAGCGCAATATACATGATCTTCGCCGTAGTGAACGAATAGATGAAAAAGAACCCTGAATGGGAGAAGAAGACCGTGGTTGGACGGCTATACCCGCTTGTAAGTGAGGGTAAGGGTGAGTCGGGAGATGATAGGTGGAGCAGGAGGGCGAATGTGTTTTCAGCCATGTTCTGAAAGAATGTTAGCTTCCTTCTACGGAGTGAATAAAGGGAACGACTTACTTGGGCTACTCCTGGTTGAATGTTCTCAACCAAGTCCTAATGCATGTTGAGACTCTTGACGAGTTCGAACGCAAGAGAGTCGGGCATACCTTGCGCATGTGGTACAAGTAGCTATTGCCTACAACCGCCATCTATCCATGCCCAGAATAATCATCCACATTAAGCGATACGTGAATAATAGGTAAGAAAACGTACATCCAGCCCAGTGACATTGAGGTAAAATTCAAACTGTCGAAAGTCGGTGCTGAATCATATCAGCTAACTGGTCCTAAAATTTCGTCCGTACTGGACTGAAGCAAGAAGAGCGCGAAAAAAACATACTCCGAGAGAAGGACACCAGAACTGAATATATCATTGGCGAGAATAGTGCCGAATGGTCTTGGAGCATGTGAGTATGCTTGAATCATTTCTTCTGATGTAGCTTGGAAGAGGAGTTCTTTGCCAGTTGTTCCAGCCGCTGTGTACTTCGTGAGATCCGTTTACGCCAGTGTAAGGGGCTGAAAACTTACCTTCGAGGTTAATCACCGCACGTACTGTAGAGGCGGTTGGATGCTGTGTAGAGTATAGATGTGATCCGTCTTGTAGTGACTCTTCCGCATGATTAAATACTTCTCGTTATCATCAATGATACATTGAGCAAGATACCAAAAAAAATCGACACACAAAATATGATGGCATGTTTGGGAGACCGCCCAGGCGTGGCCACAAGGACTCGCATGCATTCCAGCATTACCCCGACGGAAAGCGCATCATCCGCTGCTCCTGGGCTTGGGAGCGTGCTATCCAGATGGGAATTAACAAGCACGGCGTGTTGCTTGCCTTCTGAAGTACCGTCAGATATTCGGACGACAATATTTGTTAGGTTGACGTATGTCTTATAGAGTCGCTTGGACATCATGTCGAACCTTGCGACCGAGTTCATGCCGTGCGTGTGAAGAAGGGATAGATCACTACTTGCCGCTAGCTAATTTCACGGCGTACGCACCTATGGCTTCCACTACCCTGCTGTCTCCATACTTCACATTCTAGTTTCCTGTTACCTCCTTCATCTCTAATCATCCGCTCGCACAGTTCTTTCACTTCAAGCGCTTGCTTAACCATCCATTCATCCGCTAGAGCATGCTCATACGTCCCTACAGTCCGAAATCCGATATCTTCCGATAAGTATTTAGCATGGCTTAGGATACGCGCTTCAGATAATTGCGGAAGATGTGTAAGTGGGTCGTGAAGGTCATGAAGTGGGGTCGGTAAGTCTGCAACCTTTGCGTTGAGTATCAGCTGAAGCATATGATTCAAAGACGTACTGTAGTGATGCCTAAGTGCCAATAAAATTGACCCCAGTAGGACAGGCGCAATGGTCAATATTGAGCGTAGCGGCCCCCATTGGTTAGACGTCGTACCCATCCTAGTGGTGTAAAGCCAACCGGGGAAACTACACTTGCTGGGAATAAGCTAGATATAACCCGTCTATGATGGTGCTTTCGCCGTGAAGGACGTTCTAGGAAATCAAATCTAAATGTTGATGGTCGTCTTTCTACTGTGGCCTCTGGGACTGACGCGTCTTGATACGGACTCCAAAGGCTGATGACTGTGAGAAGAGCAAAATTAGGGGGCCCCTGAATTGAGAAAGAAGGACAATCAATACGGAAATCGATTAAAGCAAGCTTTTTTTGAGCTGAGCAAAGATATAAGAGAAGGGTTTTTATAGGGCGACATCTAAGCAACGATCGATAGCAACGGTATGATACACACATCTCGGATGAGCCTATACCTCCTCCCTCACCTTCTGGACTGTCTGATTATGAAGTCGTAGTAATTACTGTTGGCTGAAACTATGAGGTATGCTCGATAACTTTATTATCATTCGCCCTTCACCGTTTTGTCGTCTGTTACTTTGATGTTGTGACAAGTCAGTAAACTAGCATGAGGAGGTGCCATTGCTCGCTTTGGCCGGGATCAAAGCAGAGAATCGTAGTCGCATGATCAGAGTAGCATTATCAACCTAATCATCCGGGGTTTCGGAGCCGGTGGGGAAATGGGCGAGGAAGGGGGGGGGAAGATATTCCGGCCGCCACCGTCATCACATACATTTGTACCATGGATTTCAATAATTCACACCGCTTCGATACGGGGCTTTTCCAAACGGCAGATAGTAAAGCATGTAGTTCATCCGTCTTTCCCTTGATAGCACTATAAGTTTCGTCGCATGCTGGAAATTGGGGGCTACGAAGATCCGGCGGTGTGTGGGACTGGGCATCCGAGAGTTACCAGGACGGCTCTTTGACTCTTGATGCCTTAATTCGAGTGCAACAAGGCGACGTAGCTGAGAGTTGTGTTCAATGATGCTCCTGTGAGTACGAGAGCAGCGGGGCATCTTGAAAAAATCCGTATGAAGGAGTTCGGAGGTAACACAATGTCTGTAATCCAATGAAAGCCATCATAGAATTCTTGACTCACGGCGGCCTTCCCGACAAGCATCATGGGTGACGCCATTGAAAGGGCAAAATGTCAAGTCTACAGACCTGATGGTGAGAATATCGATGACTTGGAGGGCACGGCTGTTGAATAAGGTCTAAGGTCTGAGGGTGACCCTTTGAGCTTTAGAATACGCCGCCTCCTTCGTGTTCAAAAAGATGCCAGGGTAGCCGAAAATCAAAGGATCAGCATCGTCGCCGCGAATATGTACCAGTTAGCGCGTTATTTCTTGATGCTACAATTGATACCGTGTGCAGCTCTGTGCGGGTGTTGGCCCGTCGACTAGTCCCAAAAGATGCATAGCGGTGGACAATAACAATGGCGCATAGTAAGCTTGCACAAAGCTTGAATAGCATCATCGATTTCAAAGGACGGTCAGAATGTTCTGATCATGATTAATGCATGATTCATGATCGTGAACTTCCCTGCCGATAGAAATGTGCCATGAGTGGCATGATCATTGATGCAGTCTGAATGGAGCGAGCGTAAGTGTCTCTCCTTGCTGTGGTTGACACAGGGCGGGCAGTCGCTAAATGAAAAGAAAATTCCCCTTAGAACTTGCGTAGAGCCGGAGAGGCACGGTTGACGTTAAAAGCGCAGTCCGACGAACAACAAGACGCACTATATTCTATTGCATACATCTTGATGCTGATAACGATTATCAATCTACTCCTGATCAATGATGCCTATCGGAAGCTGAAACTTATGACACCTAACTTGGTGAGAATTCACCATTTCTTATTTATTGCCCGACCATCGGTAATCATCTCGTGGATCCGGACGCCAAGAATGATTTTACCTCCTTTCAAATTTAACTAAGTTAAATCAGTATTCGAGTCTGTTCGAGTGCAGATATTCATTGTAACACAAACGCTCTCATCCGGCGGTTGTTGTATTTGCCCCACTGAGGCACCAGGCATCGGCTTCAAATACCAACACATGTAAATTGACTTACTTCCTGGCTATCCTCGCCCGAAGTATCTGTTTACCATCCTGATGAGAGGTGTACATTCTAGTTACCTTCCCATTGAGTCCGTTCCTACATGAGAGTTTTCTCACCTTGCCTTACCTCGGAGGGGTTAATACCAATGTACATTCGTAGCTGCAACCTACCCTGATGAACAGCCGCTGTCAAATAGACGGATTCAATAGCTATCCTAATAGCATAATAGGCAACCCGATCGTCTACTTAGTTATCTGCGAATTTGGCTCAAAGGGCAACGTCACGCCACCATCCCCTTTGCCGTAAATGATGTCTCTAGCTCCGTGAAATCAAGAAATTGCACGTCCGATTCTATCAGTATACTTGTGTCTCTCACGACTCGACGGCGGTTTCCTGCTTTGCGACGGGTACAGCTAGCGTTTCAATGCTAAATCAGCACTAGTTCGGATGACTGATGGTAATTCTCCCGACCACCGAGACTAGGAGCACAAGGACTGCGGCTTGGGATGTGTCCTTTTGTAGCTTATGCCTGCGCATCTTGTAGGCACAATGCCCTGTCCGCTGCAAAACAAGGTCCTGCATATGGCATGGGTTGCATTCGACACCTTGACTTACAAGTTACAATCAAATGGCGTCCATTGCTGACCTTCCGATACCACGGAACAATGAATAATACAATTAACAGCATTTTATGTGGCGAAAAAGTACCGCAACTCAAGGAGTCCTTCGCTCACTATTCGCCTCTGGTCAGATTCAGACACCGCATGAGTCCAACTCTGCCCGGAGATGTACGACGTTTCAACTTCTCCTGTCTTCCGTAGAGACGCAGCGCCTTGACGGCCGCCGTGACTAATGAGCCAGTGTACTGAGGTACAAGCGCAGTCAATCGGCACTCCCCCCTGCACCTCTCCGCCTTCTTAACTTAACCGCTTCTCTCCAGCGTTTCTTCCAGTCCCTTGTCAATTCAATCTTCTGATCTTCCCAACGCCCCTTAATTTGCTCCTCCGTCTCCGTTCTCCAAAAGCCAGAGGTAGGGTCCCGCCAATTCCATCCATTCTCCTTTGCGATGTCAAAGATGTCTTTCGCTCGAACCTTCGTATTAGCCGATCTAGCGTGCGAATCGTTATTGTCTCCTTTTGAGTAAGTAAATGAAGATGACAAGGGGAAGAATAATGTTCTCTTAGGGTCAAGCACCGTTCCTCTTTGAGACGTAGAACTGTCGATGATGGTGGGTTGAGTCATTGATATCGGAGGCCGGGATTCCGAAAGCGTTTCGTGGGGTTGGACTTCAGTGGGAAATGGTGATTCATCATCAAGTTCGAGATCAATCCCGAGGTTGCCAAGAAGGGAAAAGCCAGCTGTAGGACCAATGTTAGCCTCTTGGAGTACAAGTATTATGATAAACAATACGTACTATCTTCTTCGTGAGGGGCAAAAAGATTTTTGAGCTTGTTAGCCTCGTGTTCCACCTCTGGAGGTGGGGGAGGAGCAGAATCAACTCCTGAAGGCGACAGTGGCAATTCTACCTCTTCCTTTCTGTTTGAGAGGGGGGCAGACTTATTGGCTGACTCTGTACGAAGAGGCGATTCATCAACGTTCATAGGTACCTCGGCCTCATCGTCGGCTGCGATAGCGCTCGATACTAAGTCGCCCTCGTCTACGTCTGATCCAACGCTCTCCCTACCAACCCAGTCGTCGTCTCCTTTGCCCGCAAAGATCGAATCCAAAAGACGTAATGTATGAGCCTTTTCGATATTAAGGTCATTTTCTACCTCTGGCTGCGGGGACGACAGATTAACCGTGCGGGAATCACTAAATTTCAGCTGGGGTTGGTCCACACGCGAGCGAGTTGTCACAGTCTCGTCAATGGTCGGTTTAAGCACTGTTGGGCTAGAAGTGGCGGGTTGATTCGAAAATCCCGAATCCCCTTTGGCCGCTATGCTGACACTTCCCGCCTCACTTTCGTCGTCATCGTCGCTCGTTGTTTCCTCGCCTTCTCCCTCTTCAACCGTCCCCTGAATCCTTTGACCATTCCCAATCACATCTAAGAATACACCTTTCAGATGAACGCTACCCCATACCATGGGATCGATGGTTCTCCTTCTAGCTCTTGTTGGTGGTGCTCTCACTCTAATCTTCTTGCTGCTCGACTTGAAAGGCTCCTTTACCTTCGTGTTAGCTTTGGGAGGCTCAGGAAGTGGCTTGGCTGGCCGCATTCTCATTGGCCTGATCATCCTTCCTAGTGGTGTGACTTTCCAGCCAGGTCGTTGTAAAGCATTATCAGCAGTTACGAGGCTCATATCATCCGCATGCACGCCTCGAAAACGTCGTTGCCTTTTCCTAGGACGTTCCTCGATACTCTCTCTTTCTCGAGCCAATCTAGGTATTTCAAGGGGTTGAGTACGATGCAAACTAATCACCGAGAGGTTACATACCTTTCCTTGAAGTCCGGCTTTGCATCTCCAATCCTAATTTTGGCACCTTTCCAAGTAGTTCCGCTAAGCAGATTCAGACCTAATTAATTGTATGAGAAGTTCGATTACGACTTAGGAGAGCCATTTCCTACATTTTGCGAGTTGAGACACAGTGGTCTCGATGGTAATGTAGCCGAATTTACGGGGCCGCCCAAGACCGTCTAAGAGGCCAAATCCATCCAATGATTTGATGGTACCAAACGTAGAAAGTCTCTTCTGTAAATCCTCTGGAGATATCGCTGGTGTGAGGCCAGAGACATGTAGTCGTTTCGTGATTTTGTCACCCATGAAAGTTTTGTCCGAAGTCATTCACACCATCGGGAGGCGCCCAAACCACTTTGAGCGCTAATCGTGTGATTGATCAGCTAGGCGGCTCCCGCTCGAGCCTCACAATTTTCTTTACAACGATGCTATCTGGGCGGAACTTTACTTCAAACTCTCTTTCTAACGTTTGACCAAACCCCGGTCGTCTTCTATTCAGCTATTACTTCAAGCAGCTACAAGAACCCATCAATTAGCTCCATATTTGTTTGACTTTATTTCTATTATCTTGCAGCCGACTAAACCGTAACCACTGACCAGCATTCGAATACTGGATGTCATGTCACTTTCTCAATTTGGCTAGCGGAAACATGTTGGACTTGATATGAACTAATATCATGGGAAAAGCCCACTCATAATCCCTTTACAACTAGCTAGGAACGACTCCTACATCTCGTAATGAAATTTCTAGGACTTTGGACGGTAGTATTCTGGGTTTCGGTACCGACCTAAGCGACTCAATTGTCAGACTTCTCACCCGCAGTGCTGCGTGCATTCCGATCCGAACAATCCCCTTAGGATCGCGATTCGATATTCAGTGCATTCTCAGGCCATACACAGTAACTAGGCCGATTGCGACTAATCGCTCACTGCAGTAGTTCACTTTATTGGTACCGCTGTTTACTTCACTCCGATGCCAACCGCAAAAACAGCGCTTTTACCGTGCGCGTGTTTCGTAGCTCTCGTCTATGGCGGTGGCCATGCCTACTTTGATGACTCAGTCGATTAAGTCATGGTGAGTACGAAGACGACCATCATTGATCACAATTCCACCTACTGCTTCATACGAATTTAACATGTAGTAGTTTCAGAAACGTCAGGCCGACGGCTCTCAGGCTTACTCCGAAGATTTTGCTTTCTCATAAAGGCCAATCGTTTAGCGTAAGTACTTGTACTTGATATATTTACATCCTTGGCTGACTTCGTGATGGTTCAGGAATAAGAGAAGCAAATGATCAATTCCAGCTAAATAGTTGTACATTAAATAATAACCCATGCTGGCAGAATCGACAATTCCCGAAAGCGCTAACTTCAGCGAATGGGAACAATAACAGAGTTTGGGGTGCGCAGCCGTGTATAACGAGCATAATTCCCTATTGACTCAAATCAGGATTCGCACAGAAAGATCACAGCCTGAGCTGCTGACATACGAGTAGTTCGGCCTAGGAAAAGGATACTGGCACGGACGTCGCATAAGTCGTTTCAGTTACAGTATCCGGTTCGGTGATGCTTGGGCTTTGAGTCCAAACAATGGTTGTCGTTCTCGTAGTGATGTACGGCGATACGGTAAGTCTTTCTTGGAACAGCCGCGTCGCCGTCAAAACGGGAGCTTCTTGACGCCTTTCTACCTGCATTATCCGGAACATCAGTATTTAGGTATACACCAGGGATGTATACTCACGGCGGATACGGCTAGGATGCATGAGGCGATGATGAGAGCTTTGAACATATCAGCAGAAGGTAACAATGGTACCTGGGGTAATGGGTCGCTGAGGTATGTCTTATATGTGAGTTACTCTGGCCTCATTCAAATATTGTCTTTTCTAGAATCTAGAATGAAAATGCGAGGACCTCCCCAAAAAGTACTGGCGTAAACTTTCTGATCGCTCACACGGATCCGATTGTACTCTACTTATTCCTCTTTCCCGCATTTCCGAGCCTCGGGTGCTCACATTTGTGAGCCTGTGCCTGGGATCTCGTCGATATCGATCAGATCTGATTAGAGGTACGTCTATTTAGCTAGGGTCGAACCACCACATTAATCCAGAATTGCGTCACTCGTTTCAACGCAAAGAGACTTGCTGTCCGCCTCTGAGCCTATTTTGCTACGATTGTCTTCCCTTGGTGATTCGGTGGTATCCCTATCCCCGAAAACCACCAGGCACATCCATTCTTCGTGGAAATGAGGCACAATAAGGGCAGTAGCACTCTAACCAACTAACTGGCGTCGTCGCGCGACTGTCAACTTGATCCCAGATGTTCCGGGGTATTTGTTTTCGAACTTGCCCAATTCATTCTCATGGCTAATACTCCCTGGAAGTGTATATAACTCGTCCTGATATCGGGAAATATCATCAACTGCAAGTTGACCTTCACAATCTCCATCGTGTGCCATCTAAATCATGTTTCGAGGCGCACGGTTTCTTGCTACTTTAGCGTTGATCTTCAGCCTTTCTCCCGGTTCTCAGGCTTCGATCGGCCCCGTTGCCAATGTGTATATTCACAACAAGGATTTGTCTCCCGATGGCTTCACTCGACCGTAAGTCTACCATACGCGCCGATTGCACCACGCTCATCCTTACTGTTGGCAGAGCCATAGTCGCTAGCGCTTCTTCTTCTTCTTCATCGGGCGATGCTGTTGGCGTTCTAATTCATGGTTTCAAGGTACTTCAGCTTCACTGAAAAAGCCGATCGTCTCTTACTGACGGATTACAGGGAAACAATTTCAAGCTGAACGTCGTCAATCAGTTGTCAGATACCTCGATGTTGAGGAGCACGAGTATTGTAGGCCCTCCAAGTTAAGCTCATGATTGTCGTTAATCGTAGTCTCGTAGCATTGGCACGGATTCTTCCAAGCCGGCACCTCCTGGGCTGATGGTGAGATTATTCTGAATGCTCGTGGCAACAAATCGCTGATTCGTCTTAGGTCCCGCCTTTGTTACTCAGTGCCCGATAGCCACTGGTGATAGTTTCTTGTGGGTAACCCGCATCTCTATCCTGTTGGTTTCATCTCATTCCTGCCGTGTCTAGATATGACTTCGATGTACCCGATCAAGCGGGGACATTTTGTGAGTTTGTCCTTAGATTTTAGGGTGTCTTCAGACAGTGACTCCTCCTTACAGGGTACCATTCACACCTCTCGACCCAGTATTGCGATGGTCTTAGAGGAGCCATTGTCGTGTAAGTCGCCACATCGGATCTTTCTGCCAGTAAATTGGGGCCGACTACCTAAACAGATACGATCTATTTGACCCGCATAGATCAAGGTATCATATAGACAATGGTGATTCAACTCGCCACCATAGCACTTTCACATTGAATGCTGATGAAATTTGCAGACGATACCGTAATTACTCTTGCGGATTGGGTATGCTTGGTACCTCCTTATGAAGCTCGGAATACTGATCATCGATTAATAGTATCACGTTGTAGCACCACAGAACGGACCTATCCCTACGGCCGACAGTACGCTAATCAATGGCAGAGGTCGCTATGCTGGCGGACCTACTGTACCATTAACCGTTATCCATGTTGTCAAGGGTCTAAAATATCGATTCCGCCTGGTTTCTATTTCATGTGATCCCAACTATGTGTTTTCCATCGACGGTCATGTCATGGAGATCATTGAAGTAGATGGTGTCAGCGTTCAGCCACATACAGGTCGGTTTACTTGAGCTTGCAGTAGTGTTATCCTTCTGAGAAAGAATAACTAGTGGATAGCATTCAGATTTTTGCAGGTCAGTGATTCTAATCTCTGTCGAGGCCAAGTTCTGAGCGTGGTGCAGGCCAACGTTATTCGTTTGTACTCAATGCAAACCAGCCTATCGACAATTATTGGATACGTGCTAACCCAAACCTCGGCACAACGGGTAAGACGATTGAAGCTGGATATCGATTTGCTTGCTAATAATAATCAGGCTTCGCCGGTGGTATCAATTCCGCAATACTCCGGTACATCCTTGCGCCCATCACCGATCCAACTACAACACAGACGCCAAACAGCAACCCTCTCCAAGAAACTGATCTTGTCCCGCTCATCAGCCCTGGCGCACCTGGACCTGCTACACCTGGTGCAGCTGATGTCAACATCAATCTTGCTCTGGGTTTTAATCCCACCACCTTCCAATTGACTGTTAATGGTATGTGTTATGTGATTAGCAGATAAATGGGTTAACTCACAACTGGATGATGACTTCCCGTCTAGGCGTTCCTTTCGTGCCACCAACTGGTAACTGTTATTCGCTCTCACTTTGTATTATTACTCACATACCCTTCCCGTAGCCCCTGTTCTTCTTCAAATATTGTCTGGAGCCACAACGGCAGCTTCCCTCCTTCCCGCGGGTAGTGTCTACACATTGCCTCCAAACAAAGTCATCGAAGTTTCCATGCCGGCTTTGGCAATTGGCGGACCAGTGAGTCGCTGTTCATTTAAGAAGATTCAGGTACCTTATAACTGACTCCATTTAGCATCCTTTCCACTTACACGGTGTAAGTTTCTTTCCGAACTAACGACGACTCATGAGCTGAGCGTGCTTTAGCACACCTTCGACGTTATCAGGAGTGCAGGCAGTACTTCCTACAACTTCGCCAATCCTGTCCGCCGTGATGTTGTTAGCACCGGTGTAGATGCGAATGATAACGTCACCATTCGTTTTGTAACGGATAACCCTGGCCCTTGGTTCCTACACTGGTGAGTACTGATCTTGATTTCAGGTTTGTATCTCTTCTCATCGTTTTTGGCAGTCACATTGACTGGCATCTTGAGATGTAAGTCTCCCCAGGGATCCAAATACTAAGTTGCTAATATAGTTTTAGTGGTCTTGCTATTGTCTTCGCCGAGGACGCACCCACTGTTTCCACTGAGAATCCTCCCAGTAAGCTTATACTTATTACTTGCAGTGGGCTCTGGCTAACGACGTTTTAATCAGCCTCTTGGGATAACTTATGCCCGATCTACGATGCTTTAACTGACGAAGAGAAGGGAGGAATCATTCCTACTTGAAAGGGTTGTTAAAGTGTCAGAAATAACTGCGAACATCTCGCTCTCGCTTGCAATATGTGTTATTTGTATTTTATCGGGAGACTTACTGCAAATTTCTTTAAAGATACGCTTTTATATTTTTGCTTTTGACGGAATGGAATTGGTTCACAAAGTTCGCTCAATCTCTTCGTGGAAGACTCGCGTCGGACTCACCTTTCGTTTTAATGATTCTGTCAGTCATCCCATTGGATGTGAAATGCGGGTTAATTGAAATTATCCAGCAAATTAATACCCAGCAAAGTCGTCTACCTGAACGAAACCTTGTCTGACTGGCGAAAAGTGAGAGACTCGAATGAGCAATTTCTGGTCGAAAGGCATAACACGTGTCAGATTCTACGGAGGCCCTCGTCTTCGTTCCTCGACTCGGATGAGGTTGCCCACTCTATGATCAAATCTTTTTCGGGACTCTGATTGGAGAAACAGCCTGCTTGAAGCCTGATGCTGGTTCCGTTTCTCAATCGATAGCATATAATGTTGCAGCTGGAAGGCTCACGGAAAGACGTCCAAGGAGAATCAGAATGGAATGACTTGCCGATCCTTCATATGGTCTAACATTGGTTCTATTATATGCATTCCTCACGTCAATACCTGAAATAGTCCACCCAGTCTATAAATAACATTCCCATGCTATGTTAATACCAGCGCTCTGTATAATCATTCTTCCAAGGTCAGACATAACCGCCCGGTCCAAGAGATCTTCTGGTTCAGTTTTCCCCCTCAGCCGTCCTTGCTACTTGTTGAGTCAGTCGCAGGCGCTCACATACTGCCGGGCGGGGGGTGATCAGATTAGTGAGTGAAATCGACTAGCTGTGAACCGGCAGACAGATGAAACTGAGCATTTGGACTTGCCTCTCACTAACCCTGGGAATGTATCAACCGATCCCCCTAGAAGTGTGTAGCAAGGCGATTACTTGCATGCGTCTATGACCGCGGCTTATTCAATTGAGTCAGGTTTAGGTCTCTTGGTAGCTTCATTCGGTCTGTTGTCACTCAATAAACTGATGATACTACCGCAAAGGTGTGAAAGGATACGCTGATCTATAAAAGCGTGTATGTGGGCCCGGAAATGACGTCGAGACAGTACTCTACCTCTGTGGTACTCTTCTAGAGATGGTCTTGAAAGGTAATTGAACGATTTCTATAACCTTCAACCCTATCTAATGCTACCCTCGATATTTAGCCTTGCTATTGGCACTCATCGCAGCGTTACTCGCTGTCGCTGAGCCTGATAGACAATGTGATCATCGTTACCAATCCCGAGGTTTTGGAAATGCTCACTATGGAAAATTATAGTATGCGGTCGAGCGGATGATGTTGCCGACGCTCACCCAACCTGCAAAATCACCGCCACTCCCGGGCGGTATCAATCAGCCAACCTTAATATCTCCAAGTGGATCTGGACTGGAGAGAACCCTGCACCGGGCGGTACGAACCCTATTGGTACTCGCGTTTTACGGAAGAATATCACTACCCCGTGCGGCAAATGCGCTGTGTGTGCGACCATCGTGATAGCTTCGTATGTACCCTTTATATGGTTTTCAATCAGTATAGACTGACAAATCTTACCAGGGACGACAGCCATAACGTATTCGTGAACGGTGTTGCTATCGGCGCTGGGGGAGGCTGGACAAAAGGCCAGGCACTTTTTACAGCTTTGAAACCGTCTGCAAACCTCTTCGCAATTGCTGGTTACACCGGAGGAGGTCCCGCAGGCGTCATCGCTACAATCTTGGTCCACTACTCTGATGGTACACGCGAGTCATTCATCACAGACGAGTCCTGGAGAACTATTCTCGGGGCGCCACCAAACGGATTCCAGCTGCCCTCCACGAGTGATAGTCTTTGGAATTTTGCTGCTTTGCAGGGAAGCTATCCAAAGTCTTTGTGGGGACAGCCGAGTTTGCCCCCTGTGCTTCCACTTACTCCGGCCAAGTGGATTTGGACGTCCGACAATGTGAATGGTAGTGCGCCTGTGGGCTCTCGTGCGTTCCGTAAGACGGTTAATGAGTGTAGCAAGGTCGCTGTGTGTGCTACAGTCCTGATCCTCGCGTAAGCCTCTTTATAGTTTACGACCGACATACGCTGACTTAGCTCATTTTCGATAGTGATAATCACTATACGCTCTATGTTAACGGGAAGACCATCGGTTCTGGAAGCAGCTACACTGTGGCAGATGCCTATAGTATCCCGAACCTTCAACCTACCTTCAACACATTTGCCATAAACGCGACCAATGACAATGGCCCTGCCGGTGTTATTGCGACAATTCTGATCACATATAGGGATGGTACGAACGAGACTATCGTAACGGACTCCAGTTGGAAAGCTTCTAAGACTATTGGGAAGGGATTCGAGCTTCCTTTCGCCGAGGACTCCGATTGGGAGGATGCCAAAGTAGTTGGAGCTTATGGGGTACGCCCATGGGGAAGTAATATCGCGATCCCTCGTGCTTAGAGATTTGTGGCGCGTAGTGAAGAGTAGTATTGCTTGTATGTGAGTGTAGCGTCGAACGGAGGAATGTGATCGGCAGCTATACTTGAGTTATAGCTACGCACCGAATCACAACCACGATTTCATCGAGAGTTTCCTGAGCTAAAGCTAGTAGATATGAAGTCAAGCAACTATTCAAGAGCTTTACTTGGCTATTTATTGGTGTGTAGCTGCACCGGCCAGTGCGTGTGCATTAGCGCTATGGAGTAGGCGTTGTCAATCTTTGGCTTGATATCCATGAGCGCAAGTGGGCCGTCCCAAACACTCGTAATCATGAAGCCCTAGAACAAATTGAACAACCGTCGTAGTGGGTAGGCTGGAAGAAACAGATGTATCGTGGCCGCACTAATGATGCAGTATTTTGCGTGGGAAGACATCTGCCAAAGTCGGCAACTGTCGGCAAGTGGAGGAGTAACTACAATAAAGTAGTAGTGACGATCTCCACCCATTCAAATATCCCTGAAGGTAATAAGAAAAGGGTATACATCGATGTTTCGGGAGATACACCATCTCAAAACAGGAAGAAGTCAATGATAGTGTCATGGATTGTCTGAAGTAGGAGCAAGGAGTCAGCTACTGGGACCTGGGCATCGGGAATGTCGTCCTGGTGTTTAAATGTTTAACGCGACTAATGAGACGCAATCGGACAGGATTAGACTGACTGGTATCAAGGGTATCAAATTATTAATATACGCGCTGGCGGAGGTGTTTAATTGCACTAATTCATCGACAAAGGCGTTGATCTTGATCAATTCAAACGGACCTTGCTTGGTTTGCATCTATCTATCGTCAGCGATATCAAAATCAGCGAATTCGAGTTTGCGACGCTTACCGTTCGAAGAGCCAAAATGAGGAAGTCCTCTCGCACACCATCTGAGGTAGAGACGGTGTTGGCGACCATTGCAGATACGATGAAATTAAAATCATCGTGAGCAAGCTTATTCCGAGCGGTCTAGGGAGATTGAATCAAGGTTTATTGACACAGAGGAGGTGATTATAAGGCGCTTGGGCGGTACCTACATTGACATTCGTCGCAGCTGACGCAAAGGATGCAGAAATAATCAATATATCCTCGCGAAGAGCCTGTGATAACGATAAACAGGAATACAAGGTCCAATTCCGAGGAGGACATACATTGAATTGCGCAGTTGTGTCGCCCGGAAGAGGAAACTCGGCGAAGCTTTCGTCGAGAACCAGGGCTTGATTGGCAATGCTATCAATGTCAGCAAGAATAACGGCCGCGTCTTCCACGCAGCGCTTATGAGGCATGGCATACGAGGAGGCGAGCAGGGGAGCGAGGAATAAGACAGCTGCTGGTGTCATTATGATAAATGCAGGGAATACTGCTAATGAACCGTCAAGGGTTGAATACCGCCTTAAATGATAGCCAGCGTGTACAGCAGGGACCATACCTTCGAGGATAGCTCGGTTGGGTGAGTCCGCACATGTCGGCAAGCTATACTCTTGTCTAATCAGAGAATGTGATGAGCTATTCTCGAGAAAATCAGGCGGAGAAGTAGGGATGATGAGAATCCAAAGATATGACATCGTGCGAGTACAGGTGACATATGGTATAGAGGTCACCACGGCCTGCAACGATCGTGAGATGCAATCGCTAAAGGTAGCTGCGAGCGAAATCGTGACCAATAGGCAAAAGTTACGAATGAGAGACACCAGGGCCCTGATCAGATATCTCCTACGGCTTGTTTGTGAGGCAATCGGCAGCTGTTCGCCGCGTTGATATCGGAGGAGCATGGCAATCGATTCACATTCAAAATATATAGTTATCGCCCACCACGATGTAACAGAGAATGGACTTCCCACTGGCAAGTTTTGGACGCTGTACCAGTTGAATAAACATTGGAAGTCCGCGTCATTAATGCTGACCTAAGGATCGGGTTGTTCTCACGGCAAAAGCCTATCATGTTACACCGTTACTGTCTACACGTCGCGCACTCAGGCTGGGCCTTTCCTATCTAGCAAAAATGCATCTGGAAAGAATGTTTCGTTTGATCCATATATAGTCATTCGCTATCATCCAGCGAATTCAGAAGGCAGGGAACATTCTACCTTTCAGGTCACCGTTTTCCCCGGAGGGAGACGTAGTAGCGGTGCGAGGAACGTTTGATATATTTTAAGATGTCGGGGGTCAAAACTCATGAATTTTACTTACAGGAAGTCATCCAATCTCTGACATCGTAGTGATCTTTACGAATTGACCGTCTTCCGCTACCGCTGAATTCCATGCTCTCGTCATCACACCCTCAACCATCTTCCCAGTCCTAGGTTGAATCCTTCAAATTATGGCTGGGCTACATCTACAGGTGGTGTACTAACTCCCACCTTAAATTTTTGGGAAGCGAGATTCTTTTTTTTTTTTCGCAAGATACATTTGGTAAGCTTACGACTTCCTTCAGTTATTCATTTTTTTACACTAACGTAGCATGTCCATCCTGCAGAAAGTGATCCACTTTACAAGATGAGAAGGAAACAACATTTTGGCTACAACGATGGTCTATTAAATGGATTTGGCCTAGTTTGAAGTACGGGCACGTCTGAAGCTCACAAAATCGTGAATACTGAAGTTCGGATGTACTTCGTATCTGAGGTTCCACACTGACTCCAGATACCATTCATTCTATTGATATATTCTATTGAAGTATCACTATCGCGCATTTAAGCATTAATATTATGATGATATCACC
This sequence comes from Pleurotus tuber-regium, assembly GCA_014058305.1. Lineage (NCBI taxonomy): Eukaryota > Fungi > Basidiomycota > Agaricomycetes > Agaricales > Pleurotaceae > Pleurotus > Pleurotus tuber-regium. The sequence goes on along the minus strand of JACFYU010000013.1, from coordinate 216,602 downwards.
GAGCCCATTTCCCCTATATTGGACTCGGCAGCAATCATACTAAACCCTCCTCGTGTTACTGAATCGTTCTCGTCATCCTTTCTCTAGCGTCGGCACTCACATTCGCCGGCTCGTGCTATCCGGAAGTGCTGTTTGGATACCACTTATTTTGTAGGAAGTATGGGATCGCGGGGAGGTTATCCACAAGGGTGAGGAACTCCGTTGATGAGGTAGTCGATGCCGTATCACCTTCATCGGTAGCACATCGTTGTAGCTCGTAAGTGCATTTGGGAATTCTTCATCCCATTCAACCCTCATCCCAACATAGAACGCTACCAGAAGCCAATCATATCCTTTGAAGCATTAGAACAATAGTAACACACCATCACAAAATCCTGTGGCCGCGATGTAGGTGAGCCACAACCTTCACGTGCCCACCTTTAAAATCGGGACATACGGTTCAACAGACCTTAACCACCTCTTGCTCTCCAACCACGGTGGTGTGTCGCACAGATCGTTCTTGTCTGTCCTTGCCACCGGTGCTTTTCTTTCAAATTTATTTCTTATTTCTCTGCGCAGGCTACGATGACGGAGAACCATGCCGATGAGCACCTCGTCCACTCAACCACAATCATAAATGATACGGACTCGACATCATGCGTGGATAGCGTAGACGTTTCCGATGCGCCAAGGGCGTCGTCACCCCAAGCTGCTGATGAACCAAAGCCAGAGGTATGTGAATCAAAACATCTACTAGCGATCGGGAAGCTGATTATCATACAGGCGACGATACTCGTAAACTCCTCCGAAGATGCTCAGTCGCCATCATCTCAAGGCATGGAAGGAGCAGGACTTCAAGTAATTGATACTCAGGCTGCTACTGTTGGTGTCACATCACCCGAAGGCTCTCGTGTCTCGTTAACCCAAGTCGCAGAGGAAGCGGAGAATCAAGTAAGTTCGTTTTTCATTATGGTGGAAAGGTCATCAGTGACTCACGAACTCGTTGTTATTCCAGACTGGTTCTGGTGTCTCCGTTGCCGAAAACAACGTCTCTGACGCCAAGGACATAGCTGATCAAAATGAAGTCAAGGAACCACTCTTCCCAACTGATACGTCTGCCAAATCACCTGAAGAACTATCAGAGTCGCGCTTCCAGCCACCTCCCTCGAAGGAAGGTCTTACTATCAGTCTGGGAAAGGAGGCGCATGGCAACAAGCGTCGTCATGAGGAAATGAATGAGGAGGATGAACAAGGTCCTTCGAAAGAGAATAAACCTGAAGTTGTCTTAGGCGACTCTGTCGAGGATACTACGAGCAAGAATAAGGACGTCGATGGACACACTGACGACGTCGAAGGAAAGGATGTTGTCAAAAACGATGATAGCAGCGAATCGAGGCCTCAGAAACGGGTCAAACTACTCGTCCCAGAGCCTGAGCCGCTCAAGATCAGGATTCCGAAACGTGCACCACCTAGTCCGTGGCCAAAGGAGAAGACGGTAGTGGTTTCGACTACTGTAGCGAAGAAGACGACAAACGGGGAGAAGTCTGTGACGACGATTGTGAAAGGGAAGAGGTCTCTATCGTTGGTGTTGCGTATGGGTGAGAAGCGCGGACCTAAGGATACGAAGGTAGACCAGGAGAAACCTCGTCGAAGCTTGCGGCTTTTCGACAAGGCGCAGAAGTTGTTGGGTTTATAGATATGGATATGTTCTGCTTACGTCTGGATCTGGATCGGCGTAGTATAATGATGTTGTTTACTTCTCTACTTGTGTGTTCACCTTTACCCCAGCAACCGCTGTACATGCGTCCGGGACATTCTCCTCCAGCATTGAACGTATGTAGACGCCCGAATCTCAAAAAATGAACTTCCGTTAGACCTCCGCGGCGGAGCTCCGATTCAGACTGGAGTGGTTGTGCCTCCAAGGTTGTTAAATCATAGAGCGAAGGTGATCGGTTTTGGCTACAAGGCCCTCAAGGATGCGAGGAGTCATTCATGTTGTACAATGTCTAAAATATGTCCTTTGAGAACGTTCTAATCATTAATGTACTAGACCCACGAAATGGCTCGGGAGACAACAATATTGAAGGTAAGACCCCATCGTAGTAAGTAGCATACCGATAGTGCTTGCTATTGTCAGCGAACATGAACAAGTAGGTGACAAGCAGCTGCGTCTCAGCTCTCGAGTCCCATCAGCACACGCAGGTTGAATTTCACTTGGCGAAATAATCGTATCTTGGCAGAATAACGTCTACAGACGCAGTAACTTTCACCCAGTAGATTCTATAAAAAAGTAGTATTAGGCGAAACGTTCCGGGATCCCAAGGAGCAACCTACCAATAGCTTTCTCAAAACGGAAGACAAAAGAGGATAATCCCCTATAATCCCCTCCAATTAAAGCGAGGAGGCCGCAGGCCACAGCGTCTTGTGACAATGCCACATTCTTCACGTTGCCAAGATATAGAACGCGAAACGCGACCTCTTTCCTTGCTTCTGTACGCGAAAGACATAAGTGCCACTGTTCTCTATCCACTCATCCTTCATTGCCACCATCACCACTCCTCTATCCATATCACTCTACAGGTCAATTGAGACTACCATCACCGCTACGATGGATCATCTAGCAGCATGTAAATTGCCCGCACTTACAGGGATACCCCAAGTGGGCCCACTGCCGTCCATCCGAGATTGGTTCCATGAACATGTACCAAGTGCTCGAGTTGCTGAGCCACCCATGAACGTACAACAACCCCGGTTTCTTTCTGGTCCCGCGATGGGATCACTACCGCCATTAATCGTCCGCGAAAGACCTGTACCACGTCCTGAATCATCATCCTTTGATCCCGCAAAGGCAAGGCAACTTGCCACACAGCAAGAACTCAGCCGGAGTCGCTTTGCGGGGACTGATGCAGGGTGGTCTGATATGAACGCAGGACCAAGCGTCGGTCCAGCGGTAAATGGCTATCAAACACCGATGGAACCTACCCAGCGGACCGTACGACCGTGCCCGTATTCGGATCGATACCGTTCCGTGCCGACGTCGTCCTACTTGTCTACCATTGGTCATTCAATATCTGTAGGTCCCAGATCGTCGACGTTCTCTCTGACACCTTCGGGCGGAACCTCGACAGCTTCATCGTTGTCATTCGATGGAAACGGCTATGATCATTCAAGTTCGGCGCCCAAAAAGATAATTGCGGTCCCGTTCTCTGTACCACGTACAGGTTCGTCGCCCGACCAAGGCACGTACGAAGGTCTTGGAAGACCCTTGAGGGAAGCACATCAACAGCCAGTACGCCCACGCTTCAGTTCAGTGACGACAACTGAAAGTGACGAGACTGAGGACGAAATCCCGGGTCACCCTGGTCTTTCCCCGGCGACTACTCAGGCGGCGTATACTCTAGTTGATATGTTACGCTATCGTAACCAGTATGAAGCGCAGAAGGAGGAAGAGCAATGTCCCGCCCGGAAACAGGCCTATTTAGGCGACGAGTACTTTGATGGCGAAGGTGATGGCGATGATGCAGAGATCAGGGAAACCCAGGGCATGACAGTGAACGCTTTTGGAACGACGAATGGAGGACGTCAGTCCACATCGAAGAAGAGAAAGGATCAGGTCAAGCGTCAGGCCAAGGGTAAGGGAAAGGCCAGAGAGGGACTTCAAAGAGAGACTGCGTCGAACGTCTGTGACGACATGAGACCGAGAAAGAGAGCGAAACTTGACGTTCTGCCAGCGCCCCTACCACCACGACTCGTCATAAGACTCCCGGCGCGAGTACCCATGAAGTCGTCCGTATCTGTGACTGTAACGACAGTAGTGAATGAGCAAGCTTCGAAGTCAGTGGAAGGTTCTTTGGGTACGTCAGTTGTTCTGGGTTCGGGCGGCAGCGAGTAGCTCAGGATTGGACTTTTAGATGATGGTTCGCAAGGGTCTGATTTGAGTGCTCCTGGCCCCGCAGCATCGCCCATTGGACAAGAGCCAGAGATAATTGGAGAGACACTTGACGAGAAGAAACCACGTCGAAGTACTCGACTCATGGTTAAGGAAAGGAAATGAACCTGTATAATTACATTGGACTTTAACTGTGTATACAGAGCTGTAAAGAATATACCGTATTCTGTCTCAAATGCTTTGTTTTTATCATCGTGTTTCAGACATATTGTTTCACCGAATTATCGAGATTGGCAGACAAAGTTTGCACGCTCTCAAGCTCATGATCAAGGAACGATGAGCCTGTGTGTCGCGCGCATGAGCGGTTAGACATTTCTCTGAGTAGAGTAACAGCATAGTACTAGTGCCATTGCCCTGCACTGTTCGGCAGGTGCCGGCTCTGTTGAGCATGTTGACTGTGGGAATCCCTGAGTTGAGGCCAGATGCTCTATATTTGGCTCGGTCGCTACTAGTGGGTCGCTAACAAGACCTGCTGTACCTAAAGGACTCATATGAACAGGCATGGCTATAAACTATGAGCTAGTTTATAGCAAAGTGGGTACCACTATTTAGAATTAATGCTGCCTCTGAATTTCTTCGCTAGCTGAACGTTAGGAATACCTTCGATAAAAGTTCAACCGCTCCATTTCCCGCTTTTCGGGTTAATTAAACTTTCGAGCAACAAGTGACCGTTAAGATTCTACACCATGACCGGGAAAAACTCTCTTTCTCCTCAATACCTACTAGTCCAACCCTAGCTACGGAACTATTTGAGCTAATCGGACTTTGCTAATGGTTCTAAAACGTCAGGCGCGCCAACCGCGACTAATCTGTGACGGGGGTATGGAGCACCGAAACTACATCAACAATTTTTAATTGCCGCCATTAGTGCTGTGTGAGAGCTAAGGAGGCTGATAGTACATTAGATGAGGTGGGGGTGTTTTTCGGCCCTCCTTAGCAAGTGCTCGTCTATTGCTTGAACCTGTGAGTGACAAAGAGCTCTTTAGAGCCCTCTGAGACTCCTTAGCCGTACCTATTTTCTAATGACAGCTCGTTGAGAGGCTCATTAGAGATGCCGGCCTGTCGTGTCTCTTAGCTCAAATAAATTAGCTTTGTTTCTGATCCGGATGCACCACCTTAGCTAGACTTGTTGATCTTAGTATTCACAGACTATTGGGAAACAAATGTCATTAAATGTCACGCTGCGAGTAAGAACCTGTAGCCAATACAGTGGTATAACAAGTAGTTGTACTTGTATCGGAAATGAATGAAGACAGCCACTGGCTGACAGAAATGATGTGACGATATCAATCAAGGTCTGAATACGTAGTCGTTTTGAGAAGGGAAAAGTGAAACAAATGAAGCAGGTGGATGGGTAGAAGAGTAGACGGACAATCCCTAAGTAAGATCCACTTTGAACCGGCGCTGAGGCTTGCTCGCCTGTTGTTGGTTTTTGCATAACAACCTACAAGATTTTGTTAAGAGTGATGCACAATGAATGCAATGAATCAACGTACCTGCCCGTTTCTGCCCATTTCCGTAGGTTTGCCTCTAAGCGGTCGTGGTGATACGGTTCTTCATCTAGCTGCTCGATGGCATCGAGAATGCCTTGGTAGATCACTCGATAAGTTTCACCTTCAAAGGATACAGTGCGTGCAAAGCCGTTTTCCTTGTATTCCTCAATGCAATTATAGAGCTGCAACAGATTAGTAAGAATAATAATGTAAGCTAAAAGAATAGCTACCGCAACCCCAGCAAGTGCAACTGCTTTGCGTGGGATACTCTCCCTGAAGTAATGGGGGAACAAAAGTGCAACTGCGTCACGGCCAGCAAAGAAAAATTGAGAGCAGAGCTCTGCCAACGCTGGGTGATCGAAATTGTGTGCCCGTCCCTTAAAACAAAGACATATAGTCAATAAAAAAATAGGATTGATGAAGAAAGCACAAACATTCTCATCTTTGTCACGGCTTGCCTTTAGGTAACGGAGTTCATCGTCAGCAAGTAAATCTGCAACTGCGGCCTTAGCTGCTTTGTAGGATTGGAGTTGATTTGGGAAATTTGGGAACAGTTCTGGGTAATGTTTGACGACAATAGTACGCGCAGCGCTCTTGAGGCGTGATCGGAACGCTGAACCCTCTCCGAGGATCTGCCGAATCTATTGCACAGAAATCCAAGCATAATCAAATAAGCAACTCGTACCATGGAAATCATATCTTTCCGATACTTTGAAAAGTACCCTTGTTCGACTTGGATATCTTGAGTTGCATGATAAGAAAGGGATTCGTGTAGTGCAGCCTGAGCCTCTTCAACATCCTCAGGCTTCTCAGCACTCGGGAAAGGGTTTAACACGCAGATTTTGAGGTCAGCAATCCGTCGTCCATGTGTCAAAATCTTCTTCCAACCTGGTGCATCACTGTAAAACCGAATTGTACTGGCATCTGCAGCTCCTTGAAGAGTTCGACGTTTCTTCACTGGAATTGAGTGGCTGTCTACGTCTGAGCTTGTTATGATCAGCTCGTCATTATGCCCAGGATCTTCATTTACGAGGGTAGTAGAGCGCCGACTGTGAATTTCAGAGGCTGAACGGAGATGATTGGGATCTGGTGCCTTGGGGCGACGATTACGCTGATAGTGTTGGTCAACAACATCAAAAGTTTGGCCCTAACCCGAGTCAGCTGTTAATATACATAGATTCATGGTCCTCACCTCTGATGGGACCCTGTGTTGCGAACGGCTACCACCTGCTCATACAAATTAGTCAAGATATGACTTTTTTGTAGGTTATTATTTTACCTTGTCCACGATGACGTTTTCGAGTCACCTGGTGTAAAATCGCTTCAGCTGCCCTATCATCAGAACTCGGCGAACGCTCATCAATAACTAAAATGTAATGAAGCTGAATCAAATCCTATTAACAATGAAAAATGACATACCAATTTGATGATTGAACGGCACATTTGAAGGTCCAACCTCGTCCTCATCGTCCTCATCATCTCCTCCGTGGGAGTCATCACCCTCATCTCCCCCAACATCATTATCTCCCAGATCATCGTCTTCCAATATGTTATCATCGTTTTCTACGTTGTCGTCGCTATCCTCAGCCTCAGCCTCATCACGTATCCTGTTGTGGATCTCCTCATTAGCGGCTTGCTCAACTTCTTGACCCATCTCTTCGGCACTTCTATCAGCATCATCATCATGATCTTGAAGAAAGTCATTGTTGCTTTCATCACGACTGCCAATGCCGTCATGGTTGTTGAGAGGGCTGGTGTTCTCGTAGTCGTCAAGGTCACGATAGTGTGGGGGACAATGAATGTTGCCATTCCTATGCAGTTCTGGGCCATGCTGTGAAGCCATTGGATGCCCTGACTCTTGTCTGCGGCTGGGGAATATGTGAATAGGGATTCAGTGAGAAAAGAGATGCAAGACGTACTAAGCACTCAAGGGAACTTCTTGCTGGCGCAACAATGCAGGATCAATTTGCGGCCAAGCACGACCACCCAACAATGGGCCTGGTGGGACATCTGGAGCTCGAATATACTGCGGTGGGGGTGCCAGACGAGCAGTCATATTGGAGAGACTGTATCCAAAGCGCGATCCAGGGGCTGCATGGGTTGTAGGGAGACGATAACTGTCGAACGTCTGGGGAGGGTGAGCGCTGATGCTGTCAGTCAAGGCACGCTGTTCTTGATTGCTGGCCGGTGTATCGTTTGCATGTAGGACTCCAGTGGAATCATCCACATCTTGCTGATCCTGATGGTCAGCTTGGTCCCTAGCTCGACTTCCTTGACCACTGCCTTGACGAGCCCAATTGCTGCCTCGACTGCTGCCCCGACTGCCCCCTCGACTGCCCCCTCGACTGCCCCCTCGACTGCCCCCTCGACTGCCCCCTCGACTGCCCCCTCGACCACTGCCCCGACCGCCCCCTTGACCCTGACTTTGATGCCCTTCCTGACCTCCCCGTTCACTATTTTCGTGGTCGATGTCTTGACCTAGATCCTGTTGATTATATATAACATGTATGAGTACATAGAAATAAATTGCTATAAAAATTTGGTTCACCTTGGCACTAGGTAAAGACTCAGATGGCGCACTGTTTTCATGGCTTGCTGTCATTCCCGACCCTTGCTTGGTAGCTGGTGCTTTCGATTTTGTTGAACGTTTAGTTGCAGGCGCCATTGCATTAGTCGCAGCGCCTGCTGGTTTATCACGAGCGCCAGTAGGTGCTTTCTTGCGCTGGGGTGCGTTCAACTTTGCCTCGATAATTTCAAGCTGTTTCAAATGTCCACCTTGGCCACGAGTTTTTCTATGTGAGCCGTTAATTGATATTTTTACAATGGCCACACTGCAGTTAGTTGACCTACCTCACTGATCGTTGCTCAACAGTCCCGTCGTCATCCATGGTGAGTTCAGACGTCAAGACTGTTGACGAACAGGTTGAGAGATTCGTTGGCATAGCCGAAAGGCATTTTAAAGATTTACGTACGTATTGTCGGCTACGGTGGTGCCAGCATCGTGCTATTTCAAAGATTTTTGTCAATTGTCAGCGCACATTGGCCTGTACTGGGCTCTCAAGTATGTTACTAAAATCCTAGGCATAAGTTGTGCAACATTGGAATCTACTCAGTACCATACAAATGTGCATAAACCACAAAATCGGACAGAAAAATGAACAATAGTGGTAGCATACACCATATGTATTCTTGAATCCACTCATTCACAGGGATAATCTGAGGTATTAATCAGAAATTGTATTCACTCTACATTGCTTAAATCAAACTTACTGCTACTACAGCTGCTTATCGGTACTAGGCAGAGTCTCCTGGAAGCCGCTCTGCCGTAGAAGACAACGTACACGTCCTATTTTGAGGTTAGCAGCAAGCGCTCGCTCAGCAGCCTTTGAAGCGCGTAGACGATACAGCCGAAGACGTATTGCGGTTGTTTTAAGCTTTCGATCAAAGAGGTTCTTCTCCGCAAGACAGACCTCCCGGTCACCATATGCAAGGTCTAGCATGCACTGGGCCTCTTCGGGAGAGTCAGGGACTTGAGAGATTTCAGCATCCATTAGCTACTATGGTGGTTAGCACTGATGAATTTGGTTCGACAAATCATACCTTATCTTGCTGTGCTACAAGATCACATATATCCAATTCATTCGTTTCATCTTTTACAGAAAAATCATCTGAGGATGCTACAGAGCTTGCACGATGACCATGGTCAACGGCAGCAGTATTTTCATGAGGGAGATGAAGGGGAATTGTGTGAGCCACTGACATGATGGCGAGTTGTGTGAAATATGAAACAAAGGAACGACCTTAGCCCGTGCCTGTCTCTGTGCGTGTTGATGTGACTAGTTTGACTTCCCACGGTCACAACTTCAAGCGCTACTGGGCAAGTTGTTCCGATTCCACTTCTAGTATATTCCAAGTCGCTCTCAAGTGTACATTTGTATTATAGTATGCAGTCTCACCCCTCAAGTTCTCGTCCGATGTATGAATGCCCTCGGTGCTTCAAGAGCTTCCCCAAGCTCAGCGATGTCGAGCGCCATATGAATCAACCTCTTGCTCCCTGTAGGACACTTACTCATAATCTTGTATCAATTTCCTCGCTGCTTTCACACCATCAGCCCACTGCAGGCCCATCTCAATCATCACCAAGTGCTGCCCCAGAGGTATCCTACCAGGACTTGAATCCCGATCTAGGAGAATTCCAGGAGTCATCATCCCAGTCGGCGACCAAGTCAGGACCCTTTTTCTGTGAGGTTCATCCTTCTAGGCCTGCCGTATCCCCTGGTGGCAAAACACTTAGGGATGTGTTCAATAACGACCAATACGCCGCTGAGAGATCATCAAATCTTTACTATCCGTTTGCTTCTGCTGAAGAATGGGAACGCGCATCCTTTCTATTGGGGTCAGATATGAGTATGGCGGCCATCGATGAATATCTGAAACTCGATCTAGTGAGAATACTATTTCCTATATTCCTCAATGTGTACTAACGTCCACATCAGACACGTTGCCTTAGCCTCTCTTTCACATCAGCCAGGGAACTTCGCAGTCGAGCAGAGCTTCTGCCTTACGCTCCCACTTGGAAAGGCACTCCACTGAAGCCGAAATATCCCACTAAGCGACCAGTTGTACTTTACCACCGCGACCCCATAGAATGCCTTCAGTCGATTCTACAGAATCCACTTTTGGGAAATCATATAAAGTTCCAGCCACTACGTCTTTTCACAACCGCCGAAAAAATTACCCGTGTTTACACTGAATGGCTAACTGGTGATGCTGCTTGGCAAATACAGGTATGTGATAAGCCCTACAAAATATGTAACAGATTGAAATTTGATATCATTAGGATTACCTTCCTGAGGGTGCAACGATCCTTGGAACAATCTTGGCCACAGACAAAACAAACATCTCAGTCATGACCGGGAACCGGGTAGCACATCCACTTCTCATCAGTCTTGCCAATCTTGATGCCGACATCAGGATGAAATCTACCTTCCGCGCGTTCATGTTATTGGCGCTTCTTCCCGTACCAAAATTCATCGCTCCGAAGGCTATCAAAGGTGTACTCGAGAATAGGCTGATCCACGAATGTCTTGATATCGTCCTGGAACCATTGAAAGTAGCTGCACAAATAGGCATCATGATGTCGGATCCCAATGGACATCGTCGCTATTGTTTCACACCACTTGCAAGTATGATTGTAGATACTCCTGAAGCAGCATCGCTTGCTGCTGTAGCAGGGAAAACATCACACCTCACCATTGCAAGCTACAAGAGTTTTGGCGATTCTTTCCCACACGAACCACGTACGGCTTCTACAACACTTGCACAGCTTGCAGCGATTGCGGCGAAAGTGGACCCTTGGAATATACAAGCCTATATCCGTGAGGCGAAGAAGTTCCGTCTTAACGGTGTTCACCAGCCCTTCTGGCGTGACTGGCCTATGGCTGAGCCAGCATACTTCTTCACTCCTGAGATCCTACACCACATGCACAAGGCATTTTGGGACCATGATTGTAAATGGTCCATCAATGCCCTCGGTGGTGCCGAAATTGATTTTCGGTTCACGATACTCCCACCATGCACTGGCTACAGACACTTCAGCGAGGGAATTTCCCAGCTGAAGCAGGTCACCGGTCGAGATCATCGGAATATCCAGCGGTGGATCATTCCGATCATTGCCGATGCGGTTGATGACCGCGTTTTGCTTGCAATCCGTTCCCTCCTTGACTTCCGATACCTTTGCCAGGCCACTCAAATTACTGAGGACATTTGCGTACACATGCTCGTCACTCTAAAAACCTTCCATGAGCATAAGCAGACCATCCTTGATACTGGCCTTCGTCGAGGAAAGGCCAACCGCTTGATAGACAACTTTCATATACCCAAGCTCGAGTTTCTTTGGAGCGTTGTTCCCAATATTCATGCCAACGGTGCACCTTTTCAGTGGTCAGCCGACATCACAGAGCATGCACACGTCACGGAGATCAAGAACCCATCTCGGCATGGCAACAACCAAAATTACAAAGAGCAAATATGCCGTACGCTTGATCGACGGGAGAAATGCCACCAGTTCAACATGTACATTCAGATCCAGGGATTGGAAGCTTCACTGCATGACCAACAACCCAATGAAGACGAGAAAGATGATACAGAACTCATTGGGGCAGCTCTAGCGCCTGGGCAAGCACCTACTGACTACTTCAAAGATGCTCGCAAACTGCTTGAAAATGCAAACCCTTTGTATCCGCTACGGGTATTTTCGACAAACGCTTGTGCAGTTCGAGTCCCACGAGATCCCTCTTTTAAGCAGATTCTTGTTGATGATGCTGCCACATTGTATCAACTCCCAGATCTTCGTCCTGCTCTCGCAGACTTCATCCACCGTCGATCCCAATCTGACCAGCCCATCTTCAAACCTGGTGGGCGTCGAGTAGCTGCTGCTGGAGCCTACTTGCCATTTCAAAAACTCGAACTATGGACTTCCTTTCGAATACAAAACCACTCTTTTCATGACCGTAGCAAGGTTCTTCCTCCGCAGACTGTCTTTGCGTTGCCACCCAACAAAACGTGGCCATTAGGTCGTGCTGAGCCTGTTCTGTTTAATGTTGATCGTGACATGAACTGGCCCAACTCAGGATTACAAGGTAAGCCAGCTACTACTCAGAGCTCAAGCTTACATGCTTCTCTCTCTCTCAGGGCATTGTATTGGACAAATCCGAATGCTTATGCGTGCCGTCCCACCTCGAGACCCATCTAATCTCAATAGCCTTCAATTCCTCTTTCTCGCCTATGTCGAACGGTTTGATATTGTCAAGCCTTCTCAAACGCAATATGGCAGTCCCTTTACTCCTGAGGGTGCAGACCCGATCTCCGGTATGTATATACTCAAGCGAAGCACTCGTACCAATGGCGAGCGGATGGGTGACATTATTCCTTTGGAGCAGTTTCGAGCAAGAGTTGAGCTCATCCCACGTTTTGGTTCTCGAGCTGACGCAAAACTCACAAGGGAGACATCGCTTGAGTGTAGTTCTGAATTCTGGTTGAACCACTACTTCGATAAGGAACATTTCTTCATACTGAATCATATACAATGAACTTGTCCGTAGCTATAGTTTTGATCAATCTGTCCTGGCTGAGCCTATCAGCAACATATCTACCATTTGCGAAGCGTTTGCTAGTGCCTCGACCTCAGTTGCGGCGGCAGGCTTACTATACCTGCTAAGCCGTGTCTCCAAAGTATATTAAGTCTCAGGATCTTGATGGTCTCTACTGAGGTCTAATGAGGTATTCAGTTGTTATTACTTTATGAATCAACTCCGTAGAACCTGACCAGCTAAGGAGAAGTAAGGAGTATTGATGCTTGCTTATGTGAGTATATATATCCTCAAATTGCTACAACGAGGTAAGGAGCCCGGCATACGCCATGAGCCGTAACTGGCATCTAACCGTCTGGCATGGCAACTCAAAGCGAAAAGGGGCCCTTGCTGATGTATCCCTTCCTGTCGGCCTTGGCATACAAGTAGAATCGAGAGTGTCCACTCACGGTTCTTACCTCGGAGCGTGCCTCTGGCTGTGAGGGCTGCTGACTATGGAGGACGTTCCTCCTACAAACCGGACACCGTCTGTCAGTGACCGAAGAAGTCCTGCGTTTATCCTGACGAAGAAAGAGCTTATGTTGCTGTCGATTACGGCGGTAAGTACGCAGGCATTTAGTATCACAACCTATGCTAAGTCTTCTACAAGACTGGCAATTTTCTAGATTGTATGACTCGTTCATTTTCTGATTCGTATACTGTCCCCTGACGCGTCTTTTATTTGATCATCAAGCGTACGACCTTCTGATAATCAACGTATGTATACCACTTTGTCGCTGACTTTATCTTCTCAATTCATCAAGTAGCCTGTTTCCACCATGCTCCAATATCGACTGTATAATGGACATGATCTTCCACCAAAACTCGAGGGTTTTCTCAAATCGGGTGCATTGATTGGAAATGTCATTGGACAACTGACATTCGGTATTTGCTTTCGCCCGTTTCTGAAGAACGGGCTCTAATTAATGCGATGCGTTCCCTATGCCAGGATACCTTGCTGATGCATTGGGCAGGAAAGCTATATGTATGTCAGTGCGGATCACTCGTCTTGTTATCATCGACCACAACATTTGGTTAGACGGTAAAGAGCTCATCGTGATCATAATCGGCACCATCCTGTGTCTTTCCACACCTACAGGCATGTTCCTTCCCCCCATCCCTCATGGCCATCGCTAATACATCCTCACCAATTAGGGCTTCTCTCGCCGGATCACTCCTTAATCTACCTCTCCGTCTTCCGTATAATAGTCGGAATCGGCGTAGGAGGCGACTACCCCATGTCTTCTAGTATCACATCAGATCGGGCCGGTCCTTATAAACGCGGCACAATGCTAGCGTACGTTAGCTCCATGCAAGGATGGGGCAGTGTAGCAGGAAGCTTGATGGCTATAATCGTGTTGTTGTGCTACAAACATGTTATACATGATGAAGGGCAAGTGAGTAAAGTTGACGGAGGTGAGTCCCAAAGTCGCGTAACTCTGTGGATGTGTCTAACGTCGATCCAGTATGGAGGATTATTGTTGGCGTTTCGCTCGTCCCTGCGTTTGGGACTTTATATCAGAGACTTACTCTTCCGGAATCGCCGTCGTATATGGATACACATCGAGCAGATCATCCATCTGCCCAAGGTCCAATTACCTCATCGAGTACTGAGGCGTTATCCTCACATCTAGATGGACACATAACCGAACAAGAGCACAGGGGTACGTCTACCGTATCATCGGGTTCAACTACTCAATGCTCATCCTCTGCACTTAATTCACTAGGTGGCAGAAAGATGGCCCATCTGCGAGGTATATTGGAAAAACCAACGCTGATCTTTCTCTCAAGTACGCTGATAATTCGGGAGCTCACTAGAATTTCTTCATTTTCTATCCGAATGGCGACATGCAAAGCTCCTCATAGGCACGTGTCTATGTTGGTTTCTTATGAATATGTCGTGAGTCTCCATCCTAACTTCGCCTTTCACAGCTTAAATCGTTGAAATGGTCCAGGTTCTACGGCGTCAACCTCAACCAGAATTTCGTCCTGGAGCAAATTGGGTTTGGCGGACACAGGGGCACGGCGTGGCAAAAGCTAATCCGAATATCAACGGGTAACCTCATAATAACCTGCTTGGGACTTCTGCCCGGTACGTCTTTATATTTTGTGTAAATCCCTCTCATTCCATATAACATCGCTCGTCATTCTTATTTGCCCTAGGATATTACTTTACCGTACTATTCATCGAGGTCCTTGGTCGAAAGTGGATCCAGATACAAGGATGTTGCTTGACCGCAATTTTTCGTGAGTTATTATTTGCTTTTTTTGTTATCATTCTACGGGTAGGAACTCAATGGTTGAATTTAGTGGGGATATTGGCAGCAAAGTTTCATACCCTCCATGAGGCATCTTTCGTCGTTTGTTTCGCTCTCATGCAAGTACGTGTTTCTCTGTACATCGTTTATGAAAACGGCTCTCAGGCATGATCACGAGTAGTTCTTTTTCAACTTTGGAGCGAATATGTGGGTATCTCTTCTTATCATGCATCTTAATTTGACTTGCAACGAAATATCTAGGACAGTCTACGTTCGTACACCTTTTTCTTTTTGCCCTGTTTCCTTGAGTATAAACGAAAAGGAAACCTAAAGATCATACCCTCCGAGCTGTTTCCCACAAGATACCGAGCATTCGCGCACGGAATCTCGGCTGCGAGCGGGAAATTTGGGGCTATATTATCTTCGCTCGTGTTTAATCAACTCGCTCAAAGAGTGGGCGTGCCAATCATACTATGGAGTAAGTGACCAAATCTCTCGTTGCTGAAAAAGCTTTAGCTGATCTTTGAACGGCTTGTGTGTAATGTGTGGTATAGTTTTCTTTTGTTGTGTACTTTTGACAGCTGGTAAGCGTCCTAAACTGTGCTATTGTACTATGCACATCCTTGATTTTGGTTTAGAATGACTGATGTATATTTTTTTTCTTTTCGTTTTCGGGCCACAGTTATCACGCTTCTTCTGCTTCCTGAAGTCAAAGGCCGCGATGCAGATGCTGTATTTGAGGCCGAGCGACAGGAAGGCAACAGATATTGATATTGCTCTTGTTCGATCATTATTTCGATAGGCTCGCAAATCACTTTCATGCACATTCTGGATTCTTGCGATGTTTTGAAAAGCGAGGTGCTTGACAGGTGAGGCGATTTCACAGTTCAGGAAATCGACCATGAAGTATTCCAGTCAACAATTGAACCACCCTGGATTGGCGCTTGGGCTCTTCACACACGTGCGTGCGATGCTCTGGCATTTAAAATTATACCCCTCGCTTCTCCCTTTCATTATCAAGAAGAACATACCATGTGCCCAAGTCGAATCGCTATATTTATCATATACTGCACGCGACTCTAGCAGTTTCTACAGGAGTGTCTACAATTATCCCCCCTTTCCGACAGCGGAGGTACAGAGAAATATTGATCATTTGCGACAAAAGGTCTGTCCTTTCGCCAGCAAATTAAGCTCACCGAATTTTGACTTAAGATTTAGGGTAAACTTTGAACGGCTTTCAGCGGTAAAACTCTTGTTTGGGGATTTCTTTTATATAGCAACACCTTCTAAACGTTGGCAGATGGCTGTATCTTGATACTTTCACCTAATTGGCTCCCCGGGGAAACAACTCTCATGAAACCTTCCCTAGGGGTTAGATCTTGACGGTCTTCAAACCCACCCCTCCTCGTATTCTCACCAAACCAAACCAGATCGAAGAATGTACATGTATACCCTGACTGTGTGGGAGCTTAGATCAGGTACAACAGTCTTGAGCTGGAGCGAAGAGAACCAAGGAGCTTCTCTTGCGGCGCGGGGGCCTACAAGTATCCACAAATCTCTCCTTTGATACTGACCTCGCCTGACCCAGCACCATTCACTCAGAAGATTACCCATACATCCCTTTGTCGTCCATGGGCAACGTAGCTGAAATAGACGAAGAGGTTGCGCCTACGGAGCAACCAGCACCTAGAAGGAGAAGAAATCTTGCGTTGATGCTGACGAAAGAAGATTTGAAATTGTTGGCGATAACTGCGGTATGTCGATACATAACGGATATTTGTATATGCTTAATCTACTCGAGTTAGACGGGTAATTTCCTTGATGGTATGATCTCGCACCATCGTATGTCTACGACCACTAACATGTTATATTATTGGCCTGTCAGCATACGATCTATTCGTAATCAATGTACGGAATTGAGAGGTATTCTGTCCTTGGCTGACTATCATGAAATAGCCCGTCTCCACTATGCTCCAGTTTGAGCTCTTCAACGGCAACCATCTTCCGCCGAGGCTCGAAGGCTTCCTCAAGTCCGCTGCATTGATAGGAAGCGCGATAGGCCAGGTAACTTTTGGCTATCTTGGGGATGCACTTGGAAGAAAAGCAATATGTATGTTATTAAACATGCGTTGTTTGTTCACCGTTAATCATCGATGTCAATAGATGGGAAGGAGCTCCTTACAATCATCATCGGGACCATTTTATGCCTCTCAACTCCAACACGCACGTAGCATTCGTCCATGTATCATCATCCTTAAACTAACGTTTATATCCCAGGTATACTATCACCAGAGAACTCGTTGGTTTACTTGGCCGTATTCCGCATAGTGGTTGGTATAGGCGTAGGTGGAGACTATCCCATGTCGTCTAGCATTACCTCCGACCGTACGGAGCCACATAAACGAGGAACCGTACTAGCTTACATCGTGTCTATGCAAGGATGGGGCAGTCTGGTTGGCAGCCTTATGACCATCATCGTATTAGCCGGCTACAAGCACACCATCAACGATGAAGGGAAAATAAGCAAGTTGGATGCAGGTGAGTCGTTCATATAATCGGTCGCGCTGGTTCCTTACCTCACTGCGATCTACTAGCATGGAGGATAGTTATTGGTGTATCCCTTATTCCTGCGTTTGCGACAGTGTACCAACGACTTACTCTCCCGGAATCGCCTCTACACCTTTCCGTGGGCCGTAGATACAACACCTTCAACCGCCGTGATCAAAGCAATGAACCGAGCAGCCCCATCACTCACCAATCTGACGATAAGTACGAAGATGATAGTGACACAAATTCAAGTAAGTATATCATTCCCAGGAATTCCTCAATACTGACTTTATACTAGATAACGAGAAGCGAGCACATATCCGAGGTATGTTTCATCATGTTGAGGGATTTCGGCAATGACCGAGCATGATCACCGCAGAATTCCTTGAATACTTGTCTGAATGGAAGCACGCAAAGCATTTGATCGGGACCTGTCTTTGCTGGTTCTTAACAAACATCTCGTGCGTATCGTTCATGCAGCGATTAATGGGTCGAAGTATCTGATAGCTATTTTCCTAGCTTCTTTGGTACAAATCTAAACCAGA
Organism: Pleurotus tuber-regium; assembly: GCA_014058305.1. NCBI lineage: Eukaryota > Fungi > Basidiomycota > Agaricomycetes > Agaricales > Pleurotaceae > Pleurotus > Pleurotus tuber-regium. Next base: position 198,701 of record JACFYU010000013.1, on the reverse strand, counting down.
ACTTCGTCTTGGAGCAGATTGGGTTAGACGGTACTACTGGCACGCCATGGCAAAAGTTATTTCGCGTATCAACAGGTGGTGTCATCATAACCGTCTTGGGGTTCCTTCCGGGTTTGCTCATCTAATAAACAACCGCGATATCTCTTATGCTAATTTGCATCGTGCTTTTCCAGGGTACTACTTCACAGTGTTCACGGTTTCTACGTTGGGGAGAAAGTGGATCCAAATACAAGGAGCACTGCTGACGGCATTATTCTGTGAGCAACCACATACCACTAAACTAGACTCTTCTGTCTGAAAATCTGAAAATATGGCACGATATAGTCGCTATTCTAGCTGCGAAATACCACACGCTCAGCAAGGTTGCATTCATCGTCTGCTTTGCTTTGTTGCAGGTACGTCTGGCAGAGTCCTGGTTTTGCTCAAAGAAAGTTAACTCATGATTTTGAATAGTTTTTCTTCAACTGGGGAGCTAATCAGTGCGTGCATGTTATCAATCATTCATTCACGTCCTAAATAAATGTGCGCTTCTAGGACGATATATGTATGGTATCCCTTCTATTATCGCTTCATATACTAACGGGCTCGAAGATAATCCCATCAGAATTATTCCCATCAAGATATCGAGCATTAGCTCACGGAATGTCGGCCGCCAGCGGCAGATGCGGCGCTATATTATCTTCTCTAGTCTTCAACCAACTCAGCGAAACTGTAGGGACGCCCGTTGTCCTGTGGAGTGAGTGATTACCCCTGCCCCTGCGCGGTACAGGCTTCTGAGATCAACAGTTTTCTTTGGTTCCTGTCTCTTAACAGCAGGTTAGATTTTCCCCTTTGATACCGTAGTAAGCTGATGACTGATTGATCACTTGCTTCGTTTTACCAGTCGTTACGATGTTGTTCCTTCCCGAAGTCAAAGACCGCGATGCTGACGCAATCTTCGAAGCTGAAATGAGAGAGAAGTCTGCCCGGGTTTCGGGATCATCGGAGGCAGTGGCATGAATTACATACATACGACCTTTCATACATTCTTATGTTGTAACAACTATATCAGGCTATTCAGAAGTTCGGTCAAGGTAAGACATACAAAAGTCCTAGTTGAACCAGAGGTATCCAAGCAGCTCCGATGACGGAGTGCTTTGTGAGGGTGAGAGCCGACCCACTATTCGACTGATTATTTCCGTTGGTTCCTTGTGGATTTGAGGTGTTCGCTGGAGGCAGCCTTGATTTATAAATACCGTCAGACGAAGGGTCGATCGTAAATCTCAAGAGGACTCACGTAAACCCGTTGAGCAGCTCAACAGCCTTAAATCCTTCGCCTACGTTGACAAAGTCGAGCAGGATAAAATTTGGGGCTCTATTCCCTGCTAGAGGGGCACATAGATTGGCGTTGGCAGAGATTCTTGATGTTCATTCATACATTATGCGATACGATTGAGGGATGAAATGAAAGATATGTATAATAAGCACTTTGCTATGCGCTAAAGGAGCAGGAACGGAACCTACGAAGCAACCCCGTTTGTTGTCTCCGCTTCCAGTGGATCGCTAACGATTACTCCATCGCCGATAGGTATGATATTGACGTTAAGTGAGTGGTTGATCATATACATGTGATCCTCGACCTGAAGGGGCCCACTGACACGGTTGACTGAGCAAGGAAATGTAGGATCGGTCACGCTGAAAGGTGTCTCCCAGATCTGTTGAGTTCGACCCATAAACCAGGTCGAGTGAGCAGGCATTGAGCGATCGGAAGAAGAGCTAGTGGGTAATAGTATAGGTAATACACACCATTTGGAACTCGGGTAATATGAATGGAACTTGGCTTGGAACAGCCCCTGCGTCGAGAAAAACGACCAGACGTCGTCCATTCTCGATCATACTTCCAAGTGTCGGCCAATCGTCATGTTTGAGGGGTATATCGTTCGCGGAAGGGGTATATGCTAGATCGGTTAGTCCTAAGAATTTGAGTAGTCAGTACGTTGTGGTCAAAGAAATAGGGTATGGTGGTCTTGCCAGCGCCGTCGAAGGCTTGTTTCCACGGACCAGCGACTGTGAGTCCTTCGGGGTTGGTGAAGAGGAGCGTGAGGACCTCATTTGGGTGAGTATCCAGGAAGGACTTGACTATCTTTAGGTAGTCGAGGACAGTGCCCCCATCGAAGAGGCTCTGTATAGCCCATCATACAGCACGATCAACTATTGCCTGGCGGAATACTCACGCAAGCTTAAAAAGAGGGTATGAGCACACTGTGCGAAATCTCGGTTACTGATGAGATGGGCTTACACGTATGACAGAAGTGCAGTATTCCATCTTTCCTGAATGGGTGATATCAGCAACTCTCATAGAGCAGGCTGACCCAGTTAAATGATAGGAGGGTGCGTTGTTCTAGATACATATGGCGTCGGAAGACACTTACATGTGTGATTGGGCTTGTAAAAGCCGAACACCAAGTTCCAGTTGTGCGGTAATATCGACTTCTTGATCGCGTGCAACTGAGGATATGATTGGTATACAATGATGAATTGGTCATGAAAAGCAGCTCATGTTACACTCACGAGCTAGTGGGTCGTTGCTAAAAGCAAACGAATCGTGCGCTCCCAGAAAAGTCACATTTCCGTAACTGCGATCGCAGAGTTCTTCGTGACCATTGCATACTGTCGCCCTTACGCACGATATAAATGCAATGTGTGGACTCCATGTTCATAATATTGATGCGGTAAGAGCGTATACGAACCTCTTGACCACAGGTTTGATAACAGGCAGAGCTAGAGCGTTACCAACGAGAGAAAAAACGAGGATCAAGTAATTCAAAAGAGCCATTGAGGTCCCAAGCCGATTGTAAGTATCTGGAAACATTGAGACTACTGCTGCCCGTTAGGTTATACGAGGATCCGAATGGCGAAGAACATTGAGAGCTTGAGCGGGCAAGGAGACACACGCGCCCAGGGAATCAAGCGTTACACGATCCGAGTTGTTCACATTAGCTGACACGACCAAAAAGATGTAAAACGGACGTCTTCATAAAGAACGAGCCTAAATTTCCCACAGCAACCTAATTATACGCATCGGTCCACGAATGGCAGGGGTACAAAAAATAGTGAATACTCGAGTATGTCGCGAGACTGAGGAGAAATCATCATGGCCAGTATTAGGCAGAAATTTAAGCGACAATGCATGCCTAGTATCATATAATCGGCGCTGCCCCTATTGACATCAGGAAAACACGATTTCCCTTATCAGGCTTAGCAACCTTAACCTGTTGCTGGCTTTGTCAACACCTGATAAGTACGTAAAGAGGCTGCTAAGAACCTGATAAGGGCGTCAAGGGTTGTTTATATATTTCCTTGAGAAACTTTCGGGTCTTAGCGCTGACTTAACCTTATCTTGACCTTAACAGACTTGGTACACGCTCCGGCTAAGATTGCTAAAGTCCGTCAAGGGAAATCGCGTTTTCCTGATGCACTTACCCCTAGATGAACGGTCACAGGATACACTGATCTCAAAACTTGTTCGTTACCATTGGTAACGTTGGTCGCGTCTAGCGTAACAATAATACTTATGGAAATTGCTAGGAAATCGAAACTGAAGCAAAGGCATCACTATGCTTGTCCATAACCTGATTTGCGCGCTGTTGCTATTTCTGCCTTCTTCCGCCCAGAGCTCCATGACCAGCACGGAGTCGCGCCAAAGGTTATGCAACGTTCAAGCAACTGTAACAGCGCCCGACTTGAAACCAGGTCGAATCGTTGAAGGGTATGTGGATATTGAAGTTCCCAAGAAATGCCACGACGAATCCGTGGAGTATGAGCTTGGTCTGAGGTTTCGTGAACGGACGGTTGTGAAGACGTTGTATGTGATTAATTTTCTTTAGTTAGCCGGTTTCAATATAGAAGATGTACTCAGGCGTAGAGGACCAAAGGCCCTCGAACACCATCCAGACGCAGTGGGTCCGGATGCAACTAATCTCTTCAAACCGTCGAGGTATGCACTGCCTGCAAGTAAGGATTCGAAGGAGAGCTGGGAGGAGTACGTAGCAGCATACGCAAATGAGTCCATTTGGCTGGCTATCGAACACGAGAGGGTCGTCTTTGAACCCACCTATCTGTTGAATAATCCCGTTGTACCCAACGGTACGCAAAATCGTTTGTTTCAAACATATCTCTACTCAACCACTATAGAATCTAATATCTCCGTGCAACTACGGCATCGATTCGCAGTACTAGTCCCCAACACCAACTATCCCCCTGCATTAAATATCGTGACCTCTATGGGCCGGGGCAGCCTGGACAGCGTACGTTGACTTCTTTCTTCACCCTTACAGGAGAATCTAAACGTAAAGCAGGTAGCAAACGCGGAACATATTTATGAATATTTCGTCAAAGTCAAGTCCGCTAACGACTCGACGCATGAAATACCTGCCGGAATGACAGCGTTTCAACCTCTCTATCCTCCCAAGCCAGCCTCTTCGACGAACCTCAGCAACGCGGAAACTATCACTGTTTCGCCGACCGAATGGGACCCTCCATCGAGCATTAGCAAGTATTCTCTGGAGATTACATTTCCTCATGGTCGCATTCTTCCGCAGCGTAAGTTCGTCTGATATATAACTTGGCTAGAGTTTTATTACCATGTTGATACTAGACTCCGTCCACAACCTCTCCGCCATCTTGCATCGTACTGGTCCCACGAACGAGACCGATACGATACTTTCAGTTGGCCTAAACTATAACGCGAGGCAGATTCCTGAAGCCGCTGCCTATGTTGTCGCCTTCGCGTACGATTATGATCCTAATTTACCAGAGAGTAATTCGGAAAGAGACACAGAACCTCTTGAGGACGAAAATCGAATTGCAAGGCAGAAAATGGAAGAGATTCGGTCCCTTTGCAATTTCCAGCAAAAACAGCTCAAGTCGGATCCACATGTCTGCAAGGAAGAGTGCAAACAGGAGATGAAGGCACATTATGAGAAGCACAGCTCCCAATTCCCGTTTGTGATGCCACCCGCGCCTATCGACACGACAGAAGTGGGTGCCAGCTGTGTTAGTGGAAGCGCTAATCACGACGACGACGAGAAGAAGGCCAACATGGCTATTTCCTCCGAAGACGATCATGAACTGGTTACTACGTCTCATTCCATCAACTTGACGTTAACCATCCCCTTTGACGCTGTCCCAGACTTCTTCTCTACCTTTCAGCGATTTCAGTCCGAGATATCTGCGAGCATAAGGCTCCATGTTGAATCCAAGGACGAGGCCAGTATATCGTTCGACGGTGGAAGAGGATCCTTCGAAGGGGAATTTGGAGATCCTACCGTGCAACTTCCGCTTAACGCAAACCCTGTCATTCGCAAGCGCCATAACCGCATCCTATCTGTCAACTTCCCGATTGCTGTACGCCCTCTTGAAACGTTATCTCACAGCACTCGGCCATTCCACTATATGGAGCATCCCGAGGATGCCCGCGCACCCGTGTTCATTGAACCTACCTCCGTAGAGGAGCTTAAGCGGAAGACGTGGGAGGAACGGGATGTTTTGGCGCCAAAGGTAGACGCCAGGTTGGTGTTGAGGGATGGAAAGGATATTCGGCTGAGAAGGTACTTCCAAAGTGAAGATGATTCTTGGGAGAGGGTTTACATCGGAGACAAGTGGAAGAAAGAGAACAGTAGAGAATATGTCTGGTGATCACACTCGGTTCGATTAATGACCAGAGGGTAGGCATCACAGCTATTTCGCAGGTGTGAACTAGTTACTCAATTATTCCGAGCTGTACGCGCTGCTGACATCTTCGGTCTTCTTTCAACCGGTTTCAGTCTTGAGGCTCGGGAAGTAAGTTATGTCAACTTACAAGCCTAAGAAGCTGATGAATCGGTTGTATCTCTCTCGCTTGCTCCCTAGATTCATATCCAGGTGATAGATGGTATCTAAGAGATGCCAGGAGGGTGGGATAAATTGACAGAAAACGCTTAGCACCCGTGGCCCGTCACGCGTCACAGAAGCTTAATTTAGCCTGATAGTTGTTCAGTCTACAACTTCCATCAACCCATAGCGACCCATAGATGTTGTTTCAGCCAAGGGGTTCCAAGAAGTCATGCTTCTACGGTTCCCCATGCTGTTCAGTTGGTTAAAGTGAGTACTGCGAATCAAATCACGTCCGATTACATTGGCATACCCATGGTTTCTATAGACAATTAAGTACAGATTGCTCAAGGTCTCCCATCTTAATGTTTGATGGTATGACCCATCATCTCGGCGTGATAGACGCCACTATGTTGCCGATATTGCATATAATACTCAGGATCCTTATTCCACGCTCTACGACTTTTCGTTTTCGTTCTTCGCTCCGGGCTGGGCTTTGTTGGCCATTCCCTTTCCCGTTTTCCTTTTGGCTCCGGTTGGCCACCTTCGATCCTTTCGTTTTCTTTCGTTATGCAGGCGCATCTAGCTTTTTCGGCGCTCTTAGCAGTGCTTTTGGTCGCACTTTCTTTAGTGCAGCAGATCGATGCTGCACCTCTTGTGGAACAGGATAATGGTTTGGTTACACTCCCTCTGGATTGGGTTCAGCAGAAGAAAGACGATATTCACCCACTTGTGGTAAGTATTCTATCTTTGGTGTTTATGGTCGACCATGACGATTCTCACCTGTGTACAATGCAGCGTTTGCAACAGCACGCTAACCGGGCTTCTCGACGTCTAGCCCGAATGACAGGCAGGGAGGAGCCTACCCATGAAGAACTTTGGAACCTCGTATACAAACGCCTGATCGCTCTTAACGAGTCGAATATACTTGAGACGCGGCAAAATGGCGTAAATCGCAAGGGAACTCAAGGAGTGGTCAGACCCGTAGTAAATGCCAGGCCCCTCCGGCGTCCAGTAATCGGCAAAGGTGCTACTCCGAATGGCGTTATAGCCAAGTAAGTTCTCTCAAGATATCTACAGAACGGCAACTTTGACAATCTATTTATCATAGTGGCAACCCTGCTGTCGTTCCTCCCGGTATTCGGCCGCTAGAACCTGTCGCCTTAGATCCTCTCAATGATAAATTGACTGCAGCCAAAACTCCGAATATTGCTAATTCGCTCGGTTTGGACATTGAGTACGCATTTGGTTCCCACATAGTATATAATTCCTCTTGACTGATCAACGCAGGGGTCACGATGCAGCATATATTGCTAATGTGAAAATCGGCACACCTCCTCGAAACTTTAGATTGGTAGTAGACTCTGCGTCTGCAGATTTGTGGGTGGGAGCTGAGGGTTGTCGAGTCCTGTCACCACAAAGAGGCAATTGTGTAAGTCTTGGACACACTTCTGTATTTGCGCAGTTAATGGTTACGTATGTAGGATACATCACACATCTTCCTTGGAGCCAGATCCTCCAGTACTTTTCGCAATACCCGACAGCCTTTCCAAATCAGATACGGGTCTGGTGAAGTTCGAGGTGTCATCATTAGCGATAACATTGATCTCGCCGGGCACGCTCTTCCTAATCACAAATTTGGTGTTGCTACCCTGGAGAGTGACGTTTTTGCAAGTGCTTCGGCCCTTTTTGATGGGATAATGGGACTGGCAATATCTAGGGTGAGTATATCTTTCTTCCTTTCTTCGACACATATTGGAGCGATGCATCAAACATATTTTGTAGCTCCTGTCAAAGCAGGGGGTGCCTACACCCATAGAGGTCTTATCCCAAGCCTCTCGGGGCCGGTTTAAACCCATCACATCCTATAAACTTTCTCGCCTCGCAGACCAAAAAAACGATGGTGAGATAACATTTGGGTACGAATCGTATCCCTCATCATTTTGTGTTCTTCATTTGACGCTGTTTCTAGGGGACGTGATCCTAGCAAATTTGTTGCTGGAACCTTAGTGTCCCTTCCCAATATTAGTAGACTTGGTTTCTGGCAGGCCCTGATGTCCGCTGTGACCGTCGATGGAAGGATTGTACTCCCACAACGATCCGCAGTCTTTGATACCGCCTCGACAATCATCATGGCCCCAAATGCTGATGCTACTGCTGTTAATAAAGCTCTTGGTGGACGGCCAGACGGTCAGGGGGGCTTCATCATTCCATGCTCAACCCAGGCAAGCGTCGCACTGACCTTCTTTGGCGGGACGACACCATATACATTTACCATCGATCCAAGGGATCTTGTGTTTGAACCTGTCGATCCATCCAAAGGTGAGTTGTTTATCCAATTATAATGGATGGTGATTCTCAAGCTGGACGCACGTCTAGATGAATGCCTCTCTGCAATATATTCGGGTAATTTCGGCGGACCTACTACGTGGCTAGTACGTCCCATTCAATGCTTGTGCTCTCTTATGCTTATTTCATTCTTCAAGGTTGGCATTCCGTTTCTCAAGAATGTATACTTCTCTACGGATGCGACTGGTGCTGGCACAATTTCCCTTGCTGAGCTCCGAGTATAAACTAGCTACAGAGGTGTGCGGAGTGGTCATTTGCTATATTGTATCATAGGACTTCATACGTACAAAGTGCGTCGTGTAAAACCTTGCTTTAAAGATAATCTCGGAGTAAAATTAATACGTTACTGTTAATTGACAAACAGAAACCAAAGGAGAGAGGCCTAGGGACTTAGGGGCTAAGCGCGTGTTCAAATATCTAAGGTTTCAGATTCAGACTCACACTCCGCATACGCCGTGCGACCAACTGCCAAAAAATTCGCGGGGAAGCGCAAGCTCACCGCTGCATTCGTGTCCACTGGAAGGTCATCTGGACGTAGAGGTGGTGATGTTCCGTGCAGTTTCAATAAGTACCCCGGTCTTTCGGAGTTATGTGGCCCAGGTATGGTGCCATATCCATCGGCTTTGGACTGCTACATTCCACTTGCCGATGTGGGCCATTGCTATAGGCATGGCATGTACGGGTCTGCACTCTGTTAAGTAAGATTATGTAAACTGTATTTCATGTTCTAGAAAGCAATCAAGTATATTGAAAAGACTTACTGAATTATTTGAAAATTAAATATGCTGATGTTTTATATAATTTGAGAGTTTTATAGAGTTTTTAGGAATTTTTCAGAGTGAATTTGTATTAATAAAAAGAATCACTGACTTATCTGATAGGTCTATGGTCTTACCAAGTCTCTGGGAATTTACCCATATTTTTCCTTAAATTTTAAATATTTTTTCCAGAATTTTAGACATTTTTTTCGCAATTTAAAAGTATTGTTCAAGGCAAAACCCCCCACCGGCCTTAAAGACACATGGCTTTGAGCAAAGGTCTGAGTAGCTTGCCCTTCAGCAGGTATTCTATGCATGGTATACCAGCGAATTGCTTTGCTTAATCAAAGTATGGACTTATCATCAAATCAATGCTTATTGACTTATCTTCTCATTATCTAATATCCCATTTTAGGATTAGATCAGTGATGGGAACTGATTTGCGTGGCCAGAGTTAATAACCGGGGATAAGGACTCGAACTCCGCACCGGTAGAAGCAACCGGCAACCGGCTATTGCAATACCCTCAGACTTAAATAAGCGCCCGAGGGTCCCCAGGACAGTAAAGGAACGGGTCCTACATTCTTTCGGACCCGTAACCGCAAGCTGCACGATATGTGAATTACTCCACTGTTCTTCAATTACGGGCGTCGAAGAAAGTGGTGATAGACAGGAACGCGTCTACGAGCTGAGGGGCCGTCGATGGGTCCTTACTTCCGAATACTGACTACCGAAAAGACCAGAAATGCTGATGGAACCATATCAATATGTCATCTAAGACATAGGAGCAGAGCACCTTATCATGCTGTCACATTATAATAGGTCTACATCAGAAAGTCGCTGGCACAGACGATGGTCGTATCATGATTCGTCTCTCGCACCAAATACCAGAATAGCAGAGCACAGACCCCACCTTCGGGACGCTGGACAAAGCAACTAAGATGGAAACCCTCTACACACTCCGTTGAGATGTAAGTAATACCTACATGGTGTTTAGCCAACCCTTCCAACTGCCCAACACGAAACGAGGATTGCCCTACCATTTGACTGCAATGGCTATCTTTCGATCGTCTGCAATCCACGCACGTGTATGCGATGTCTGTAGCTTCCTTTCATTATCTGTCGACAGCGTGTGTTCGAGTTAAGCGTTATATTTATCGCATACCAACCCAAGTTTTCATCCGAAGCGATCCTCTAACTCTGGCAGGGATTGAATCAAGGTGAGAGCAGACGTTCTATTATTAATATGCAGAACGGCCGAGTCCTGACCATCTGAGATGCAGGTGCTTGGAAATTCGATGAAGTCAGATTTTAGTGGTAAAACCGCTTTGCCGTGTCTAGCTATAGAAGCACCTGACATTGATGCGTTCGAAAGCTTGTTTTGGTAAGTTTCCGGCCACAGCTAAACCGTTGGAGTCTCCTCAAGGCACAACGGAACTGGAGCGAAAGAACCTCGAACCTGCCTTGAGATATAGCATGCACATGCTCGCAAGCAGTCGCAACCTTGACTGAATCCATTCACTTTTAGCACCGTTCACACTTCCACCTATCAGGAGTACAACAATGGCTGATGAACTCAGACATACGAACCAGCTAGCTCCTAGCGAAAGGAGAAGGCCAGAGTTCATGTTGACAAGAGAGGATATGAAGTTGTTAGCGATCACCGCGGTACGTCAGAGAGTGAAGTCTTGGCATACTCCTGTATTAGCTGATATCACTATAGACGGGTAGCTTTCTTGACTGTGCGGATGCTCATCCCTTCGTGTCTTGTCATTCGCTCATGCCCTTCCTCCAATGGCTTAGCATATGATTAATTCGTGATCAATGTATGACGAGCGGCGATATCCTTTTCTTCGCTGATTAAAGTGAAATAGCCTCTCTTGACAATGCTTCAGTTCGAACTCTTCCAAGGCGGTAGTCTCCTCGAAGGCTTTCTCAAGTCTGCTGCATTGATAGGAAGCGTAATAGGGCAACTTCGGTTCCCATACTTTTTGGTTTGAGTGTTACTCATCTGACACAATAATGGTGGTTAGGCTACATGGGGGATGCTCTTGGAAGGAAAGCAATATGTATGTTATTAGTACACTGCGCCACTTCTTTTCGTCAATAATCGACGTCAAAAGATGGGAAAGAACTTCTGACGATCATCATTGGGACAATTCTTTGTCTTTCTACACCAACACGCACGTACTATGGGTAAAAATAGGGCCGCTCATCCACTAATGCGATGTTTTCTAGGCGTCCTCTCTCCGGAAAACTCGCTGGTATACTTGGCCATATTCCGCATAGTTGTTGGTGTCGGAGTCGGTGGTGACTATCCTATGTCTTCCAGCATCATTACGGATCGCACCGAACCACACAGACGAGGTACTGTGCTTACATATACGAGCTCTATGCAAGGATGGGGCAGTCTTGCAGGCAACTTGGTAACAATCATTGTACTGTTCTGCTACAAACATGCCATCCATACCGAGGGAGATGTCAGAAAGTTGGATGCAGGTTAGTTCAGTTCGCCTACGTGATTAATCACCTCAGGTCGACTTAACTCACGTACTACTACTTCAGTATGGAGGATAGTTGTTGGACTATCCCTTATTACTGCTTTTTCTACAGTGTACCAGCGGCTGACGCTACCGGAATCACCTTTACACCTTTCCGTGGGCCGCAGCTATCAAGTCCTTGACCCTACCTGTGACCCGGGCGATAATCCAAGCGGCAACATTACATCTACATCTGACGATAAATACGAACTTGTGGGCAATAGTAACGCAGGTAGGTGTATTCCTCGCGGAACGTTTGGAGGGCTGGCTTATCATTTACACTGTATATCGGTCAAGATGGCCAGAAACGAGCACATATACGTGGTATGATTTGATCTACTGACCTATTTGTTCGATGGCTTAGATTGGTACATCCAGAATTCTTCGAATATTTGTCGGAGTGGAGACATGCAAAGCACCTCCTCGGTACCTGTCTTTGTTGGTTTCTCACAAACATATCGTGAGCTTCATCTCTTTCATCGTTCAGTAGCTCCTAAATGTTCACTCTCCCAGTTTCTTCGGCGTCAATCTTAACCAGAACTTTGTTCTCGAACAAATTGGGTTCGATGGTTCTACCGGAACCCCATGGCAGAAGTTGGTACGAGTATCAACAGGCAGTCTGATTATAACCGTTCTGGGGTTCCTTCCAGGTAATTGAATCGTTGGTGAATAATACATTTCAACTGATCGCATGTTAGGGTATTATTTCACTGTATTTACAATCGGAACGCTGGGCAGAAAATGGATCCAGATCCAGGGCTGCCTCATGACGGCACTATTCAGTGAGTAGTCACAAATTGCGACTATAGGGAATCGAGTTAAAGATGCGATAACGAGTTAGTGGCCATATTAGCTGCTAAGTTTCACACACTTAGCAGGGCTGCGTTTATTGTCTGCTTCGCTTTCCTGCAAGTACGTACATCCTGTTTATAAGGACAAAAGGCGGTTGTTGATTGGCATTAATAGTTTTTCTTCAACTTTGGTGCTAATATGTCCGTGTTTTCTTTGAACTATCCAGTGTACGACTTATTGAACTCCGCTTCTAGGACAATATATGTATGCATGATTTTATCTATATATACCGCCTTGTTGACAGATCCGAAGATTATACCTGCAGAGTTATTCCCTTCGAGATAAGCGTTTGCACATGGAATGTCAGCCGCAAGCGGCAGATGCGGGGCTATACTATCTTCTCTGATATTCAACCAGCTTAGTCGAAGTATCGGGACACCTATCATATTATGGAGTTACGGGTCTGTAATGAAATGAAGGATCCGTTCCTTTACGGGCCTGGGACCTACCGGCGCTTATACGGCGCTTATTCTAAGTGGGAGGGTATTGAAGTACCCGGTTGCCGGTTGCTTCTCCCGGCTGCTTCTTCGGTGATTAGCAATTCATTTCCGTTAATTCTGATGAAGGTTATTTATGTAATCTAATAACTTCTAATTTCTCAATTGACTTAAAGTGCAATTACATCAGCTAAGGTGCTGAGTTAGCAGTCAAGTAAGCTTTCTCACAGTCATTTGCTTATTCTATTGAGTGATCTCTGTTTTAGATTGATCTGTTATTGGTTTGGAGTTGAAGAGTTGTGAGGTATGAATTTCTGATTACATAGAAAGTGTTATCTCAACTGGAAATGGTAAATTTCAATCCATTGATTGCCTGGTTTCCTCTCCCTCTATTATAGTCTGGGTTGAGGATTTTGTACTATTGTGTTGGTCACACCAGAGTCACATCGTCACTGGACCCGAACATGCCATGCTTCGTGCAATGGCCCACATCTGCAAGTAAGAAAGTCCGTTGCAAGAGAGGTCCCCGACACTAACCACACTATGGTACCTAGTTTTCTTCGGATGTTGTTTGTTAACAGCCGGTTTGACTCCTTCCCAATCCTGCGGATAGTAAAATACACTGACTTCGACTCTCATCTGTCCAGTCGTAACGACCACACTCCTTCCTGAAGTTCAAGGACGAGATGCCGATGCAGTATTCCAAGCTGAAATGCAAGAGAAGGCCGTACGAGTTTCTACATAGAGCGTGAGCGAGGGAGTGATTTGTCATACCTGTACACTCCCAATGTGCTTAAATGTAGGAGAAATCGGATACGTGATCTCCAACGACCAGCGTTATGCCGTGTTTATAAATTGACCTGCCATTAAATTCGGAAAAGCCTGCAAATACGAATCGTCCGCTTCAAAGTACGGGTATTACATGTGAATGCTAATAACGGTATCGTCTTTCAGAGATAGTATTGAACGAGTTGTTCAATCGGAAACTACGTGCGGAACCCGCCAACGAAATGTTCGTCTTTTCCCTGGGTCATATGGTGAACCCGGCGATCATATAGTGTTAGACAATCTAGGACTTACTGTGGTGTGAGCGGGTGGTGGTGGACCGGGGGGCTGGATATCACTGAGATTTGATAAGGGGAGAATTTGGTTTGGGCTTACAGGTCCATAATTATTTTGGTCATAGCCTGGAGGCGCAGCGGATGGTGCAGAAGGCTACGGATCACAACATAAGCGATTGAAACGAACATGCATGTGTGCATAATACGTTGATCAATGGAGATTGATACTCACGGAATTATAGGCTCCGCCTCCACCTTGGTACATAGGAGGACTCTGAGTCCCCATGTGCGTGGAGTGCATCACTGCGGGGGGCGGGGGGGCATTATGGGGTCTGCGTCCGCCAGTAGGTAAGACCATGCCACCCCTGCGCCGACGCCGTACGATCATCATAATAAGGCAGCAGAGAAACAAGCCTGACAAGATTGCTATGGTAGAATATGTCGATATATGATTCCCATGAAACGATGCTGCTACTCACCGACAATGATTGCAGCGATTACGCCTCCGGCAATGCTTCGACGCCGCCTTCTGACAATTTGAGCGTTGGCACTAATAAAATTCTCACTCAAGACCATGGCCAGAGCGAGCGTTGGTTTTATGTGCAACTTTGAGGCGAGCATAGTGGTAGTAGTCAATTTGAATACTTGCAAGGCGTGCAGCCCATTATATAGGGTCAACACCTTTGCAATAGTGACGCAGTATTGGGGTTCTATTTTTGGAAGCTCCACAGCCGTATTTGGCAATGAGCGCTTACGAACTCTGTTTCATTCCGAGCAGCCATTCCGTTATCGTGGCGAACGCGCTGGAGTTTGTGAAAATTGGATTCGAAGCGCACTAAGCTATTCGTGCAATAAGATACTAAACACTTTCTTATCAAACCAAAATGCAATCTATGAAAGATCCCATTCTCAGACATTCAAGATTACTGCACATTCTCATTATTCTAGAGTTCGCCGGGAGCTAAGGCATCATAAATGGGGCATAGGTCATCCCATGCAGCTACAGGAACGTGTTAGATCCCAGTCATCAGCATTATTAAGTTCAAGACTTACAAGGGACAGGGTTAGCGCTTGCCCAGTCGGGAACATCTTCTGCGAAGACTGCGGCGAGACCGCTTGAAATGGGAGGACAATTTAAATGTCTTATCGTTAGAGAATGTCAATGAAAACTTACAGCTCGAGATGCCAATCAATGTGACTGTTACAGGCGTGTTAACGCTGTTTATTATTCTAAAGTAGGGTCTGGACATACCAGTGTAAGAACCAAGGGCCAGGATTATCTGTAACCCATCGAATGGTAACGTTATCACCCGTCGTTCCGATGTTAACGGTGTCCCGACGAGGTGGATTGGCGTAGTTGTAAGTGCTACTGCCGGCACTACGAACTACGTCGAATGCGTGCTATGATTCATAGAAAAAGAAGTATGAACGCTCAAGTCTACGACAAGGAGGAAATAGTTACGTACACCATGCAAGTGGAATGGATGCTTAAATAGGCACGTCAGTAAGGTTGCCAATGTGTATTAATAATGGAATCTTACGCCGCCGCCTACAACACCACCTGGAAGTGACAGTTCAATAACCTTATTGGCTGGGAGAGTGTAAACAGCGCCAGTAGGGAGGAGCGTGGATGCAGTTGCTGCGCCGCTGAGGATCTGTTGATAATATGAAGGGTTTGTGG
Source organism: Pleurotus tuber-regium (assembly GCA_014058305.1). Lineage (NCBI taxonomy): Eukaryota > Fungi > Basidiomycota > Agaricomycetes > Agaricales > Pleurotaceae > Pleurotus > Pleurotus tuber-regium. The sequence goes on along the minus strand of JACFYU010000013.1, from coordinate 183,174 downwards.
TTTACGAGAAGGCTGGTACATACCTGGAGAAGGACAGGTACTGTAGGCGGTGTAAAGCTATACATAGAATCGAGTTAACATTGAACATTGCGATGAGCCTGAATCACTACCAACCTAACACCGTTGATGGAGAATCGACCGCCAGCCTATCAAGAAGAAACAACTGAGTAGCTGCGGAAAGATCAAGATGACGTGAGGGACAACTCACAAAGGTTAGTGCGAAGTTCAGCACCACGTCGGCGCCGCCAGCAACGGGTAGACCGGGCTGAAAATGATAATAAGTCTCCAAAATGGTGGCAGGGAACGGAGTATGTGAGGGTACGTACTGCTCCTGGGTTAGACAGGGGCTAAAGAAAGACAGTCATAAAGGATTCAAGCAAGTTAGTTCGAAGAAACGTACTACTAGGTCGACCTCGTTTAGAGGAGCGGTTGACGTCGTAGCGGACGTCGTAGGATCTGTCACAGACGCTCCAACGTAACGAAGGATAGCAGAGTTGAGTCCACCGGTAAATGTGTTTGTCCCAACGTTCGGCTTAGCGCGAATCCCTGCAGACGATCAGATGAGTTACCCAAGCGACATGTGGGAAGGGGTCTTACAATAATTGTCAACCGGTTGGTTGGCGTTCAACTAAAGACGTATAAATATCATGCAACTAACCGAAACACTGTCACGCTTACAATGAAGGAATAGCGTTGGGCAGCGAAGATCTGAATGGAGTCAACGACAAGAGGCTGATGATTTATGCTGTCAACTTCGATGATTGTCATCGAGTGACCGTCAATCGAGAAAACAAAATTGGGATCGCAAGCGATGTTGATGAGACGGAATCGGTACCTGATGTAGTAGTGAGCTGCATTGTACATGGACATTAGCAATGATGCATACTTCTTTCCAGCCTCGACAGTAATGACGGTCAATGGCGCAGTAGGACCACCACTATAGCGGCCCTTACCGTTGATCAGCGTGGCCGCAGGCGTTCTGAACCAGAAAGTAGGTAGAGTCCAATGGAAACAAAGAGGGATACGTACGGAACAGGGCCTAAACGTTCACATAAGCGAATGAAACTTTGAGGCAACAGTAATTGGTATCTCACCTGCTGAAGGGGCTAGAAACGAACATGTATTAGATATAAGTTCGGCGAGATGTAGCGTCCAGGGCTTACCCGGTACGTGATACCAGTCTCCCAGTGTGATCACGGTATTCTCTATTAGAGTTTTCAATATTGCGTGAGAACAATGCTTCAGATACGAGGCGTACCATCATCAACGTCGTACAAATCCTGGTGTTGTGTGTCAGTGTAATTCCACCAAAAGCAGGATGTACCTACTTTATGAGGATCATTCGGATCGTAGACGACGAAGGGTCCACGGAGCCCATCGCAATATTGGGTAGACAAATGAGAGTGATACCTATCAATAATCAAGCAAGACATTCAGGGGATCGTGTGTGCAGGGCTTCAGAGCAAACAACCTACCAGAACGTACCGGCCTGGTCTGGAACGTTGAAATCGTACTACAATGGGTGTCAATTTCGACATAAAATCGTTCAAGCGGGTCGTGAGTGCATACTAGGAACGAGTGCCCATGTGCAATGGGGCACTGGTTGACAAAGGCTGGTCCTGTGAGCCGAAGGAACCTGAGAATCGTGTCTAGTATGTGAACAGAGTTACCGTACCATCTGCCCAGTTGGTACCTGCCTGGAAGAACCCGTGCCAATGCTGGTGGGAAGATGGAGTCAGAGATTGATTGTATGACTATTGAGGAAACGTTGACTCCTTTCGGAGTCGGAGAAGCAGCGCAAAGACACCGGGGCCGTTTAGACGCGACGGTGAGAAAGGCCGGATTGCGGAACGTTGATCGGAATAAGAAAAATCAGGGGCAACGTACGATGGATGTACTTTGTAGCATGGTATTATCGTTCAGCTGGTTGATGACATTGATCTGGAAGTTATCACCCTGTGAGACGATGGAGAAAGCATCAGTTGGGTATGGCGCATCTAGAGTCAGAGGTGCTTTACCTTGTTTCCGGTGATGAGAGGGCCTTCGACAGTACCCTCTGCTAGGACAGCGCTTCGCGAGAATCCATCGGGGCTGACGTTAGCGTTGACGATGTGGAGGTCTCTGGACACTATGGCGGCAAATGTACGACCAATCCCACAGGCAACGCTAACAAATACTAAGAGCGCGCAGCGATTTAACATCGCGAAAGAGCTTAATCGAGAGGAAGAAGCCACGAAGGTGGATAGTATAGAGAGCAGTCAGGAAGGACTTTTATATTAGGAAAAAATGCTGAACCCACCAAAAGCGTGAAATATCTTTGTGAGCCATAGCAAGTAGCGATACCACATCCGACTCAGGCACTCCTCACTGAACTGAGGTTCCAGATTTGTTGTCAGGAACCATGAGCAATATCCATGCTACTGGAACCACGAAATGGAGAATGATAGAACCTGTCAGCAGCATCGAGGGCAGCAGGACAATGTGAAGCTTTCAGGCGGTACCGTAATCTGTGAAAACATCCGTGATGCGGGTGGGAATGAGTCTGAGTCTATTTTGCCTGACCAATACTAACGAGTTCAGTCGTCCTGCAGCACGTTCCGATATAAGCTGCTGAGCGCGCTGGGTGAAAATCATACATTGGAGCTACGAAACAGGTCAACGATGAGCCAAAGCGCAGAAATCAGCAAATTCATCTTAATTGGATCACTTGACTGCATTCTCCACCCAATTCGGGAGCTTAAAGGCGGATGGTGAGAAGATGTGCTCGCTTCCCATGCCGACAGATTACGCCTTCCGCCTAGATCATCATTGGCTTTTCTCAGCTGATCCAAAGTGCAGACCCCCACAAGTTCAAAATTTCAGTCCAATAACGAAGTCGCATCTTGTATCCAGGATCATTCTAACCTCATGTTGAACTAGTATTTGCAACTAAGGTGTGGTCCCAACGAATTTGTTATAGTCGGATATCTTATTAAAAGCTGGTGGCAAGAAATGGTCAGCTGAAATAACCACCTCCACAACTTACGATCCACATACCTTCAATCAACCCGTAATCAACCAGGCATATGTAGATGACGGGAAGAGTGTTGTGCGTGGGAAAACCAGCGCTTCGCAGCTACTGGCGCCTGTGGTTCTTGCATTGTTCTCCGTTCTCTGAGCTCACTTCTGCAACTTCATGCCGCCTATGCATCGATGGGATACTTGAACGGAAACGAGGCTAGGCTAACAAAATTTTTGGTCCCTGGCTCGACCGCATGGCACCCATCTTGAGAGGTGGATGCAGTCTTGACTTTGTAGTACCAATTCTCAGTGGATTGCTCAGCCTCGAATGGCGGACCGCGATTTTCATTGGTCGACACTATATCGATACGCACGACTGTCGGTACTGGGTGAGCTATTTCAGCCGAGTCAGATATAGACGAGGGACCATCCTGATCAAATGCCTAGCCTCTGTTCAAACATCTTCTTCGCTAAAGTGCTGGTGAGTAAACCCCTGATATTCAGTCACACGTATATTGAAATGTCGTTCGCACTTCTAGCAACCGCATCATTACAAGATTGCCAATCACTGCGGAGAAATATCGGGAAACACAAACGAACGAGCTATTCCTCTCAGGCCACGATCCCCATATGCTTTACCATACAGATCTGCGTATTGTCTGGCGTACTCCGCGGTACCCGGCTCATATAATATTGATAGGTGAACAGGTTTGTCAGGCCGTGTACGACGCCAGTAGACTCCCCATCGTGTATACGACCCGTTTATCAGATAATAGTGTTCAGGCACCAAATTCGAGGCTTAATTGTCTCTTTCATATCAAGCCTTTCACGGATAAAATCACTACTTAACTTACTTGTTTTGCATCCATTAGCTAGTTCCGCATCGCCTACGGCCTTTGAGAATCGACAGCCGTATATAGCAGCGAAATAGAATATCGTTGCTGCGCGGTCTGCTTCGAGTACAGTGACTGCCTCAGGAGTCAGTCACCCCGACAGCTTATTTCGCTCATGCTTCTGATGCAAATCCTCGCTTGCCCCATTTGGTTGGTCAAGCGGTATGCTTGTCCCTACGTGAGTTCTATGCGATTCCCCAAACATAATGCCCTCATCCTTACTCATCGACGCCAGTGAATTCCCATTTAATCATGCTGGCATTTCTAGCCTTCAGGTTTCCCGTTCAACTCTGTTCCATCTGCCGCGGACTTGAACCATGATCACCGCCGTTGTCCGCGATTACAGATTTCTCCGACTTTCCTGTTGCTCAAGCGTTTCAAAGATGGGTCCTAGTTTTTTCTTCTAGAAATACCGGATAGGAACATCACGGCATTCGTACTCCTGATGTCTCACTGGCTCGCTGCTCAGCTAATGGCTCACGGGCATGCATGATGAACCTTGTAGCAGCGTGTAAACAGCGTAGGTGATCAGCGCAAGCACTACATGTTTCGTGCTAGTAAAGGCAAGTACGGTCTCCATTGTGATATAAAGGCTCAATAACGAATGTTTGCCCTTTTCCAGGATCCATTTTTCCTTCAACAAATCTCCTACTTACGTATGGCGAATGCTCTAGCTCGCTCCCACCAAGATTTGCCAAGTAATACGGCAATACGGCAAAAGGCATCATTGTCCGAATCTGCGACATCTAATCTGACTCATGACCATACAGTCATACAAGTCGGGAAATGGTAGGCAGTGACCAGAATCGTTTACGTACGACCAGGTAAACCTGACTCGAGAACTACGAGCATGTGAGCAACTGCCCTTACTTTGGCAGTTGACTAAGACGTAGTCCAGGCTGTCATGCGTCAATAGCCACATCTGAACAGTAAAACGTTCGTTTTATTTTTTACTGGACGCATGTGATCCTACAGCTACATGCTGTTGTATTTTTTTTGCATAAATCAGTATCATCCTCTCATCCTACCATTCTTCATGACACTAACGAGAGATACTAGCGACGATCATATCATCGATGGAAATAAATCTATGCATGCGCAATATTACATATCCCACTACGTATACACTAGGGTCCGGCCTCACCTGGACATGACAGAAAGCAGATGAATAGTGTTGCTTTAGAGTATGAGGTCGAATTATAAGCTGAGAGGCAGAGTCTGATTGGGCAACCGAGAGGAAGTCAGAAGCGATCGAGTCATATCAAATACGGACATATAACATTCACAACTGCGTAACGTCAGCGCGAGTAGGGCGCTGACGTTACGCAGTTGTGAATGTTATATGTCCCTCACACCAGTCGAGTCACGAGAAGAGAGCGCAGTCCGATTAACCAACCGAGAGAAACACCCTAGACAAAATCCGGTCAGTACTGAAGCTCACAAGCTGTTTCCTCACAAGCTGTTTACTCTCCGCTAGCGATCGAGTCATTTAGAATCTTGACGCTCACGGATATATAATTCCCAAAACTGCGTAGCATCCTACTCAGATGCTACGTAGTTTCAGATATTATATATCCCTCACACTGAAGTCTACACGCGGGAAAATCACGCATCGATGTCGCTCCGAGTTGAACGTTACTCGAAGCAACACCGAAAAGTAAGTAAAAGGGATTGTACCACGATGGTACACTCCCTTTTACTTACTCTGGGGGAATTTAGGAGGGAGGAATGATATAAGTACAAATTTCGCAAAGTGAGAAGGGGGGGGAGAATCGTATAGGTACAAGCGAATCGGGTATGGATAAAGCAAGCAGAGCAAGAAAACAAGTCATACAAGAGTAGCATCAATGAAATAGAAATATAAACAAACGGATGACTAGCGAATTATATATCAGATCGTTCATCTGATATATAGTCGCTAGGCATTTCATCGTGGCATGAGACGTACATTGCGTCTATGACCTCGGAATAGTACGATCCTTAAATAGGGATGATTCGGGCAGAACTGTTCACGCCATCCGGACATGTGTTTATCGTGAAGGCTAATGATGTCTAATGAAATGAACATAGCCAGGTCAGTATTGGGGTGGTGTCGATGGAGAAGCACGTACCGACCGTTGACTATGGATTGCTTCTTCCTCGACGAGGATACGCCACATATCGGTACTCAACTTCACCTCAGTTGTCCTACCTTCCTCCCTCCCTCTCCCCTCCTCTCTTTATCCTGAACGGGGCGCACGAACGATCCAGACGCCGCTCCCACCGTTCGCGAAGCCAGAAATGTAGTTTCTCCGTTTTCACCTCTGTGGACTCGCCGGAAGTGTCTTTCCATATCGTTCTTCCGGGTAAATCGCTTCGGACAATCGCTCCTCGGACAAATGAACTTTCGAACGCGATTCGGATCGTGGGTTTCTATATGCGATTTAAGATTCCAGAATCGCTCGAAGGCTACGTATAAAGTGGTTAGTAAGATATTTCTAGAAAAACTGTTTCTCTAGAAAACTAACCTAGGTCACAAAGATGACATTTAAACCTCCGAGTATCTTCGCCGCTGAAGGCGACAGAAATTGAACTGATGCCGGCAGGAGACGCAGGCTGTTGCGTCAGTGCTCCTGACATTTCAGGGAGCTCGGATGGTATTGGATGACGATCGGTGGTATATACTCTATCGATCGGCGAGCAGCCATGTTCGTCGGGGAGGGGCGTGGAGTCGATGGTGCTGCGGTCGTAAAAAGAGCGGTCAGCAGCTGTAGGAGAGCTACTGATAGCCTGTAGGATAGATATTTCAGGAGGCAGCATCAGAGAATTCATGTACGCTGCGAAATCGACAGGCTCCGCCGCGCCGCTGTCATTATGCACTAACATCGACATCGGCATGTCGCTGTTATCATAATGTGGACCATCCGGGGGCGGAATGGAAGTAGAGGGTGGGTAGTGGTAGATCTGGGATTGCTGATATGAATTGTTTGACTCTACGAGAAATGAGTCGTCGTAGTTTAACAGCTCTCTGGCGCTTAACGCTTGCGTGTATTCGGACGACGGGCTAAGCGCTGGTATGTAGTCAGAAAGAGAATGGTCGAATATTGGTGAGTTGTAGGCGTGAAATTCATTCTGGAACTCTAGAGGAGCATTCACGCTACTGATGAGTCCGGTGAACGAGTTGAAGGCGTGATCGGGTAGATCGGCAAATGGCGAAGAATCAAGGATCCCGCTAGGATTGGGAGGCGGACCCGTGCACAAAGATGGGTGATCGGCGACGATCGACTGGACATCGGCTTGTGCAGCAGAATCGACGGGCCTGGGGGAGGAATATGCTGAGAATGTATGAGAGAAAGAGAACAATGGTGAATTGAGGTTGGTCTCGGAAGCTGCGTCAAACAGCGATGACATAGCATTCGCGGAGTTTACATCAAACAAGGATTTAAATCCGTCGAAGTTGGCGTCGGTTGGGATGCACGGCTCGAGGTGAAAGTCGACTAATGCCCCATCGACAAAAGAGTCGAAATCGTAGACGTCGTGATAACTTTTTGGAAGACCCCCTTCACGATAGTAATACGAAAATGCTAAAGACTCAGATTGCTGAGTATCGTTGCATTTAACGGAGAATTTGGTCGAGGACATGACTGGCGCGGTAGATGGTGAGTCAGAGTGAGGAGAGAGTGAGAGAGTTGAGGAAAGCTCAAGAAGAAAAAGGACGTACGCAGCAATGATGCTTTGATGAGAAAACACGTTGTCGAAGCTTTAGCTTCATCCTCAGGAGCCCCATGTAATATCCGTAATACTGAGAGTTTTGAACAAGGCGCTATGGCCGAGTGGTTAAGGCGAGAGATTAGAACCGGGGTTCATCAAGAAGTATCTCTTCAGGTTTCCTGGCGCAGGTTCGAATCCTGCTGGCGTCGTCATTGCTTTTCTCGATATTTTTTCATTTGATCCTTCCATAACAGAGACCTTTACCAAGCAATTCCCCGTCATCGAACTTGTGCAACTGCCAAAGACCACCCTACTCAAGATAGAGCTGCATCACTGTGCAAGTGTGCCTGAATGTGCCTGAGCGATACGCACTTTTGAGCACACTTCGGCTTGTCTAGTAGTGCAAACTAATGATCCTCTTACTTGGCATACTTGGTTATATTTACAGGTATTCATTGACATACGTGCTGGCATACCCTGACGGGGCCTATCAGACGTTTAGGCCATTGTTGACCGTAACTGAGCACAAAAAGCGCGTTTTAACCGACGTTCTTCCTATGAAGTGGACGCTATAAAATGGGCAGCGAAATTCCTGGTAGTTCGTAACCTGGGGTCAAACCTAGTGTATCAAATACTCCTCTCGCATTTTGCAAGTTACAACCTCGATTATGATGAAAGCCATCCAGGCATCTCTCATGGCAATGTCATGGCTTGGAATAGCGCTTGCCGTACGTTGTCATATACCGGTCTATATTGAGAACGTTGTGATTAATCGTCGATTGGCCTTTGATGTGTGCTATGAAGTATACGCCCCCGCCATCCACCACCACCACCACTAGCCCGCCGCTAGGTTCGACAGGAACCGCTACATGCTGGACCGTGACACTTTCCACGACGCCTACGCCGACATATGTTCTCCCGGATCCGAATGCTCTACCATTGGTGAGCGCATTATCCGTATAAGCCCTCTATTCACCGTGACATTAACGCGGACAATATATAGTGGGCCCAATGCGGTGGTGAGTTAAAACCTTCGCTATCAAACGATTATCGGGTGAGAGTTACATGATGATGCCCACGTCCAGGAATCGGTTGGACGGGTAGTACAGTTTGCACATACGGAGCATATTGCTATAAATATAATGACGTAAGTTGATCTCTATGATTCAGCAAATTCACCACTTACCATGCACACTCTCATAAAACCGTTGCGTATAACCTTTGATTGCGGACTCTGTGATATATCAAGTGGTACTCCCAATGCTTACCGATCCCGTCGACATCGACCACGACTACCTACACCCCTCCCCAAACAGCTGTTATCTGTTCCTAAGGATCTTCTTGGTTTACAAGGGTGATGGATCATTTTGGGGTACAGCGAGATGGTGGCTATCGGTCATGGCTGTGGATAGTTTATTTTACAAGTAAACTTCACGCAGTTTGGCTCATTGCTTCTTCGATGTTTCTTCTGCTGAGTGTAGCAAACTTTTAACTACAGGTAAGTCGAATCATATATCAGTGTAAAGACGAGACACGTACCTCAACGGCGAGCAACCGGCCCGTACAGTTTACAGCCCTTCGCTTTCCATCTTTCGATTCCTTGGTGTCTCTGTAGCCCACCACGGTCTCAACTCTTCTTTCATCCTCGCACCCAGCATCTACCTTTACTCGACGAGGTAGCCCGGAGTGTCAGACGCAAGCCGGACGAACCCAAGGATTATATACAAACCTAGGAAATCTATTATTGGTTCTCTTGGCTTAGGGAAAGGGTATGACGGGCATGTGCTGGCGAGCGTCGAAGTGCACCGGTAGTCTCAATCACAATCATTGGTCGACATAAGCGCGTTTTCACCGACGTTGTTCCAAAGATCTATCCTGTAAAGCGTAAAGCAGGCTATAAAATGAGGTCTAATCCTCAGACATGGATGAGGAGCAGCGGTGAATAGCTCCTCTTGGTGCTTTGTTCATCGTCGATTTGATTTCAGGAGCCGGCCATGATGAAGACGCGCCAACTGGTGTTATTGGCCCTGCTTGGAGTATCACTCGCCGTACGTTTCAACTACACCATCATTCCGTGCCCTGTATTGACTATCTTCGATTTTGGATGGCTAACCTCTTCAGTATACGATCCCACCGTCAAGCTCAACATCGTCACCCCCTAGCGCAACATCGACGGACCCTGTAGAGACCGTGACGGGGACGGCCACCTGCTGGACGACAACGATTGCCCCGACGTCTAGTCCGACACCTACGCCAGGTCCAGACGCTCAGCCATTGGTGAGTAACGCTGAAATACGTGGTAGTTGTATTGATGTGGCGACTTATCGGATGGATGAATGGATATAGTGGGCCCAATGCGGTGGTAAGTGACAAATTCGTCTACATCCAGTCCAGAACTTAGAAAGACTATCGTAATGCATCACCTTTAGGCATTGGTCACGTCGGCTCTACGGAATGCGTCGCCGGCTCATACTGTCATTATTGGACCCCCGTAAGTCATGACTCGCCATCTCCACTTTCACTAGGAAAAAAAGTTACTTATCGTGTGGATGATATCTCTAGTTTTGGTCACAGTGTTTACCTATTCCGTCTACGTCGACCACTTCCACCCAAGCGCCTCCGCAGACCGCGGTTGTGTGTACTTGAGGGTTGGCTGGCGAAGAGCGTTAGAGAACAATGCAAATATATGGAGTCTCTTGCTGAATGCAAATTCCGAGTCTATAAATAAAAGGTTTCATTGACTCATTGACCGTGGGAATAATATTTTCTGACTGTGGAAATACCCGTCGTTTACGAACTTTCCCACTCGACTTGTCTCGTCCATGAATCATTGACTCTGCAGCGCGTAAACGTTTAAACTAGCATATTGAAGTGAGCAATTACCGAAGCGGCCCGTGGATCCACTTCCATTTGGATTGCCCATTATGCGTGTCGCGCTCAAAGCAAACTTCGAGGTTGTCCGCATCTCAACACTGAGATTGCCAATGCGTCTTCTCGCCATTCGAGAACGAGAGTAGAAAGGATCGCGATGTTAAGTATGCTATGGGTGACAATGCTAGATAGTTTAATGGGATTTCTGTCTTTTCAGCTCGACGCACATATTCTGTTCTTCCCGTCTTCCGTTCCGAAGGTCTAAGGTGTTGGCTTCTCCGCATGACAATTGCATATTTTTACACCAAGGTGCGTATTCTGTGGATGCTCTCTCACACGTTCCATCAGGTGGAGCGTCTCGTGTATTGAAAAGCCTTGTCGCTTGGTTCATGTGATGTGCCGCTCTCGTCATAGATGTTTCTCGATCGGAATGCATCAACGATTGGAAGCACACCATTCCGGTATAAAGCAAAGAGCAGTGCGCACCTCTGGATTACCGCATTAAACCAGCAATGAAATTTGCCCTCACCCTTCTCACAACTGTTGTTGCCTGTGATGCTGCCGTCATTGGCCTTCACAATCTCGCGAAAGCAGCAGGCAAGCTGTATTTCGGAACGGCGACAAATTTCAATGAGTCGATCCTTGATCCTCACTACGCTGCTACTCTAAACAATAATAACGAATTTGGCCAATTAACTGCGGCAAAAGTGATGAAATGGGTAAAGGAGGATTGACGTACAATAGCAACTTCGCTGATGCGTCGTGCAGACTGCGACAGAACCGATTCGTGGCCACTTCACATTCGCGCAAGGCGATCATATCGCTGCTCTTGCGAAGAGAAACGGACAGCTGCTAAGAGGTTGACTCTCAGAATATTCCGTCACAGAACCTCCTTCTCACTTGCACCGTCAGGTCATAACTGCGTGTGGCACGAGCGGCTACCTGATTGGCTCACTTCTGGTAATTTTGACGCTCCTACGCTATCAAGCATTGTCGACAATCACTGCTCGACTTTGGTCGGACATTACAAGGGCCAAGTGTGAGTGCGTTTCTCTTGTGTTGTGTATTCTTTTAAGCTGATTCCTCGGGCAGCTGTAAGGCCTCTTCCCTTTCGCTTGCGCTTCCACAGCTAACTCACTTCTCGGATTCGAAGATAGTTGGGATGTAATCAACGGTTCGTGGATTTATGTTACTTCTTCCCTTTCTATGACTCTCATACTGGGTACAGAGCCCTTGAACGATGACGGAACATTCCGTGAATCAATATTTTTCGAAACGCTCAATACATCATATATACCTACCGCCTTGCGAGCTGCCCGTGTGGCGGATCCCCATGCAAAACTCTACATCAATGACTTTAATATCGAGGGTATCGGAGCGAAATCCAATGCCATGATTGACCTCGTCAAGTCTCTGAAAGCCGCTAACGTCCCCATCGATGGTATCGGTGTTCAGTCCCATTTAATCGTGGGTCAAGTACCGTCCACCCTTCAGGCCAATCTAGAGCGGTTGACTGCGCTCGGTGTTGAAGTAGCTATCACTGAATTAGATGTTCGTATGACGTTGCCTGCTACTCCTGCATTGCTTGCACAACAACAACGAGACTATCGGACTGTGGTCAACGCATGTCGAGCTGTACGCAAATGTGTTGGTGTGACGGTCTGGGACTTTACAGACAAGGTACGCCCTCTCTTTCCAATGGTTCATGGTTTATTGATCAAGGTATCACCACCTACCACATGTAGTTCTCGTGGATACCAGGAAGTTTCCCTGGCCAGGGTGCCGCTTGTCCTTGGGACGAGGTTAGTTCATCATTTCCATGTCGTTTCCGGATGTCTAATCAAGTTTGACAGAATATTGTGCGGAAACCGGCGTACAGTGGCATTGTAGCTGGGTTTTTGTAACGTGTTGTATTCGAAGACATAGCCTGTAGTGTTTGAGTAGTTTATGGAACTGCGCATTCAGCGAAAAAGAGCTTCTTGTCCTGGATAGGGGCTGTGTGCACGCGACGTGACTGACAATAACTTCTTGAGTTTACTTGACACTGCTAGCCTGTGGTGTTTGAGTAGTTTATGGAACCGCCACTAGGGGAGTCGCCCTATTTCCCATCTAAGGATATTGTGAAGATAATGTAAACAATATACTAATTAACAATAGCCTGTTCCTCATAGTTATAATGTGTCTTTAATAAAAATATAATACACATTTACCTTTGACTATCCCAGGTAGTATTAATGTGATGAGAATCTAATTTTACTGAGATTTTGGATGAGGTTTATAATGTGAACTTTATTAAATTATATTCATAAATTTCTACCTTGCAAAAATCTAATCTATATTGAAATTATGTTTGATGAGAAAATTAAGATTACCTTCATATTATCCCAGCATGTGATAATAATGTCGTAATCAGATTCTTATTTTCATTATTGTAAGCAACATCAATCAAAACATAATCTGATTACCCTTATCTTATCAGAGTGCCAATCCTGACGGCGCTTCATTCATTACAGTCTCCCGTTAAGTTGTTTTGATCTCCAGTGTAAGCCTGTAAGTGTATATATATACCTTGACCATTTCTACATTTACCCTCATGTTGCATTACAGTGAAACCCATCATATGTTTTGCTACTACATTTTCAGTGTAAAGCTGATGCACAAGTAAATGAAGCGCCGTCAGGATTGGCGCTCTGATAAGATAAGGGTAATCAGGTTATGTTTTGATTGATGTTGCTTACAATAATGAAAACAAGAATCTGATTACGACATTATTATCACATGCTGGGATAATATGAAGGTAATCTTAATTTTCTCATCAAACATAATTTCAATATAGATTAGATTTTTGCAAGGTAGAAATTTATGAATATAATTTAATTAAGTTCACATTATAAACCTCACCCAAAATCTCAGTAAAATTAGATTCTCATCACATTAATACTACCTGGGATAGTCAAAGGTAAATGTGTATTATATTTTTATTAAAGACACATTATAACTATGAGGAACAGGCTATTGTTAATTAGTATATTGTTTACATTATCTTCACAATATCCTTAGATGGGAAATAGGGCGACTCCCCTAGTGTAAGGACAGACGCAAGGCGAGTTGGATGCGCTCTCGTCATAACAGAACTCAAGTCTCTCCCATGTCAAAGAGCTACAAGTTCAATCGCGTGCTGGCCTTCCAGAACCATGCCGATCATACTCTTGCCAACCCAACCCGTGGTATCACGCTCGCAACATTCAATGCTGGGCCTGCTCCTCAAACAATGTATACAACATTCAGTATTTTCTATGGTCTGTGGCTGATTGTTCTGTGCTTAGCGACTTCGTGGGCACTTTGATAGAGAAGAATAAAGATCTCTGGGATCAACTTATCAACCACCCGTTCTGCCTTGCCATGGGTCAAGGCATCATCCCTCTCGACGGTTTCAAGTATTATATGGTTGTGAGTCAACCATTGTCTTTTACAGATCCTCATTGATTCACCGTCTCCGTGTTGGTCTCGTTTCTAGCAAGATTTGATTTATCTGAGGAGTTACGTTTATTTTAAACTCGGGTACTGGTCAAAAACGGAAACCTGGGACGACCTTAAGCAGGCAGGGAAGAGTATACCGAACGACATTAGCTATGCTGAAGACCAGTTGGCTGTTTGCGTTAATGATCTCAGGGTTCCGGAAGCTCAAGCCTTGTTGACCAATGCAGCAGGTTCTGCCCAAGATTATATCACCTGGGAGAAATTAATGGCAATTGAAGAAGATTGGTTCAGGTATTTCAGTCATTTCACGTCTTATTCCTTGCCTTGACCAGATGTCATCATAGCCTACATATCGTAACGCTTCCCTGCTTGCTAGTATGTTGTGCATGGCAATGCCAGTAGTAAGTACCAGGAATAACACCGTTTCAGGGCTATTCTGCTATCGCTCGCAATATTCAAAACCTTCCTAACACTCAAAAGAGTATGTAACCATTTAATCTCACCTCAGTTAGGATTACGACATTATAGACTCCCCAGACACACTGTACTACAAGCTTTGGATCGGACCTAATGCTGAATATGACCCTAAGAAATATACAGGTGACAGAGCTTATCGGTCTGATGATTCATATCCTGATCACGCAAAGTAGATTTCTGCAACCTAAATTACACCCAATACGACAGTCCTATCCAGGAAACTCATTGGAATAGCCTATTTCGTGAAGCCTGCAAAATGGAAATTGCCTTCTTCAACTTGGGCTTCCAGGTCGGTTCGAAGCCCTTTCCTCCAGTTATAAATCCAGCTTCATACACTATACAATGTGTCCAAACGGGAACAGTGTTGAAGACTGTGGGTACTGACATTGTTGGATCAAAGCAATCGGGTGGTAATGATGAAAAGGCTTGTCGTTCATCTAAATTATTCATTCTGTGTGGATATCACATTTTGCAACTCTTTGTAGTGGATTCTGAAGTACTCCGATGACGGATACACCTTCCAAAACATTGCCTCTAATCTATATGCGGGTATCTCTGCGCTAGCGAGCAGTGGGAACTACTGTTTGGTCTTGTCTTCCAAGCCAGTCATGTTTTACATCGCGCCATCTACCGTTTCCGGGGTGCAAGGGGCATACCAGTAAGTAATAGTAGACCTATCACCAATGGTGTTATTAATCACAACCTCTGGATGACCATGTAGGGTATTCCTGGTGAACGACCAATCCTGAGTACTCGATTTAGCTGGTGGTAATCCTGCAGATGGTACAGAGGTGAGTCAGAGTCCCTTCCTATCGAGTTTGTTCATTCACAAAGCACGTGCAGGTCCTGGTATACCACAATTATCTTGGGACAAACAACCAATGAGGTGAGAATCAAGCATGGAAGTTTGCTCCGAATTAGGTTTTATTGGCATGCGTACCTATCGTCATTCATACGTGCTTCACACAAATAGTGTTGTAGAATATTGTCGAAAAAACCTGTATACAATGGCGTCGTAGCCAGGTTCGAGTAACGTGTCATATCTGCAGAACATGTTCTGTACTGTTCGAGTGGTTTACGGAGCACCACACCGTTAGTAACGACAATCAATTCCTTGTTTAAAGAATGTGTACAAGCTAGATGTCATCCTATATTCATGACCGCAATGCAGGTATTTACTCGCTCGGGAATACTCAGCGATAAAAGTCATGAATACTAAATGCCATTGCGAGAAATATCATAAAGAAATACTAGTTCACAGGGTGTCGGTAAAACTCGATAAGTCTCAACATCTTCATCCACTAGCACTAGTCACTCTTCTGCGTGAGTAGGGAGATACTGGAAGATTCCGTGTTTTAATAAACTGTTGCTGGGCAAAGGTCATACCACTCCTCTACAAGCGTCATCATTATAAGGGCTGTGGGAATGGGATGGGTATATCTTACGAGGGGCGGGATCGGCGAATGTGGCTCCATTCACGTCTTCGGCGAAAATAGCGGCAAAGCCACTGTAGACAGGTGGAAACTGTTAGTTGCCGAGGGGTCGTCAATGTAAGAACATCTACCGTGCAAGGTGCCAGTCTGTGTGACTAGTCATTATGTAGACATGAGCGTAGCAGAATAAAGGGGCAATAAAGGACATTTACCAGTGTATGAACCTGCAAACCGTCGTACTCTTCAGCAAATAGACCAAAGACCTTGAGACAAGTACAAATACCAAGGGCCGTGGTTGTCGGTAACGAAGTGAACTATAACAGTATTGTTGGGATCAGCTCCAAGGAGCACTGTATCACGTCAAACTGGATTATTCCAGTTTAAGTGATTGCTTCCCACACTCTTTACCACTGAAAATGTATGCTGCAAATATCGAATACGTCAACAAGGAGATGCTACGGATCTTTGAAATGCGTACGCCATGCAGATGAATAGGATGCTGTCCAAATTACCAGGTTATGAAATGGAGGAGAAATAGCTCAACGCAACCTACCGGTGTATCAATAGCAAGAGGTTCAAGCGTTAGCTCAACAACCTTGTTCGGTGCTAGCATGAATATACTGCCGTTGGGCACGAGTACGCGGGGATCGTAAACCCCGCTGAGAATGTTAAGCAAGATAGGAACACCTATAGGGCGATCGTACAAATCTGTTCGATAGACAAAGCATTACTATGAAGCTATACTCACTAGGTAATTCAAAGGTTCTGCCATTCACAGTCCAGTTTACCGTGATATTGTCAAACCCAAACTGAAGATTTATATTAATATCCGCCGATCCAAGAGCGTGAATTCCCGGGGCAGATGGATGCTCCAAAGCATGGAGATCTATTTCTCTGAAGGGTTTTGTAGGGGTTGTCTGGTTGGTAGTAGGTTCAGCATTTGGAGTGCCTTTGTAGCACAAGATAGCAGAATTAATTCCCCCAGCGAATCCCGAAGGACCAGCACCTGGATTGGTGCGAATCCAGTAATTGCCGATCCGCTGCTTGGCGTTCAGAATGATGGAGTACCGCTGTCCTGTAAACGTTGACTATGTTCAACAATGGTATAGATAATAAATGGAAGCTATCGTACCGACGTGGATTGGGAGTATGGCTACCTCATGAGGGTGCGTATTCTGTCCATCAGCTTCAATAATAGTGAAAGCATGGCCATCAATCGTGAACTCGTAGGCGGGATCGCAAGCGATATTCAGGAGGCGAATTCGGTACCTCTTTCCATGCTTAACTTTCAGTACATAAAGCGGTGCAGTGGGAACACCAGCCCAGGGACCAAGTCCATTGAATAATGTAGAGTCAGCGGTTGGTGTACCAGTGATCTAACAAATGAAGAAATAAATGGGGGCCCACACAAAGGAGAAACAAATTACTTGAGGCGATGGTGTGTGATACCAATCACCAATGGTGAGGACGGTTGATTCTGAGGTTGCATTAGCACAGTTATACTTCGCTCGATGCCTTGATGGGAACGTACGATCATTGATGTCGTATAGATGCTAAGCCTTTATTCAGTGGTGAAGACATCACATTTGTTTCAGGACTCACCCTATGTGGATCATGGGGATCATAAACGACGAAAGGTCCGCGGAGTCCATCGCAATATTGAGTGCTGAAGTGAGAGTGGTACCTGCCATATAGCCATCAGATTTAGTTCCGAGTCCAACGTTCGAGGAGATCTTACCAAAATGTCCCTGCTTGATCTGGTACGCGAAAATCATAACTTGTAAGTTCATAAGCGTTGGCAAAGGATCGTTCAAGCGTCGAAACATACAGAAACTCATGGCCAGGAGTTATTGGACATTGCGTAACCATTGCAACACCTATTCTCTCGCTTAGTTTCATACTCCTAGCCGTGGAAATATAAGTAACGGACCGTCAGCCCAATTTGTTGATTTCTGGAATATGCCATGCCAGTGCTACGCAGATCAACAAGGATCCTCCACACTCATCTACGCAAAGTAGAAACTTACTATACTCGTATCCACGGCCATTGTGGAATCATTGAGTAGGTTGATCACATTGAGACGAAAACGATCGTCCTACTAACACCATCAGAAACACCCTACAAACGATAGAGATAACACGAAAACATACCTTATTACCCTTTATGAGAGGCCCAGGAAACGTCCCACCTGCAAGAACCGTTCTAAAGCGAGATACACACATGCTATACAAGTTGTATACAAGTAAAACTCACGACCGATCGACACTGTCTGTATGACGAGTATTGCGTTAGCATGAAGACGTCAGACGGCTTCAAAAGAACGTACCTGGTGATAAGACCTTATTAACGATGAGTAAATTGGCGGTAGGCCCAACAGTAGCGCTTGCTAGAGCCAGTGCAGAGGTAAAGGGCGACAATACCAATAGCCTCATGATAGACTGCTCGCTGAGGCCGGTACGCTCAGAGAGCTTTTTATGCTATGGAACAGGGGGTCCCATTACAGCATCAAGCTGTTTTCATAGATGGTGCGAGAGTTCCACAAGCGTGAGTCCGGGTAGAAGACTGAGATTATGAGCATGTTGCTGTGGTATGCGCATTTCAACAGCCAATGAATGTGCGTTCCAATATCAAATTGTAATCGTGAAACCATGCATGGAAAATACGCTAATAAAGTGACCATGTTCCCTCCACACCAGCTAATACGTCAGAAATAAGTTCATTGAAGATTGAAAAGACATATTCAACGAGTAAGTGTGAATGAGCGCGAGTGGGTGAACTTCAAACTAGGAGTCGAAGAAGGTTCGTTGGTCACATGACCAAATTTCCACGCCATCGTAATTAAGCCGTGGCCAGGCAACCTGCTTTGAACCAACTACCTCAGCAACGTCGTTGCTTACGCCCAACGGTGCTTATCGGACGCAATGCGGTGTAGAGAGACAACAGTATGCTAGGGAGAAAAAGTCTATTTTCAGGGAGGGATCAGGGGCACGTAATTGCCTGCCTATCCTCCCTAGACGTCGTCCAGGCGAGTTGGGATGCTGAATCTACAGAGAAGTTTGAGCCAAGTGTTTTGAAATTTGCAGGCTATAAACTCGCATGGACGACATCCAACATCGGCATCAAGTGACCTGCGTGTATCCTCTCTAGAGAAGAAAAGCGGTTAGGCTTCGCTTGGTGTAGAGGGTGGCGGACAGCTGGGTATCCTTGTTTGGCCGTAAAAGGGAGGCCCGCCGTAGATAATTTGCGGGTCTTAATATCGCCACAGGAAGAGTGCTATCTAGACGCTTGATCAGCTAAGCGCCCTATCAACCAACGAGGACTTTTTTTCCCACACAGCCGACGGATGTTGAAGACGCGTATCAACCTCACGATCTTTTATCGAATTCCCAATGTTTCCAACAACGTCTATCTCTCGAAAAACCCAACCAGAGTATATCGATACCCAAGCCGCGATAAGCATGTAGGTAAAAAAATTAAATTTATCAAGATAGAAGCCTGCTGCGACGATTCAATGACATTCCGCCGTAGTCTTCGTACGCACGCGATTGGGGCCCCAGACAGTCCAGACAGTCAGTCAGTCCCCTCAGAATTAAGCTTCCATGAAACATGTCGTTTGCACACCCGATTCTTCTTTCTCGATTGTGCTCGCTGTCACACCTCACTCTAAGAATCCGTATAGATTGACTTTTTTTCTAAGAAGCCGCAGTTGCGCAGCAAGAGTGACCATTGTGTAGACGAAAAAAAAGTTACTCCTTCGTCGTAGTGGACCGTGAATATAATCAAGCTCTTTTCGTTCGTCTCCCTTCCAGGACCCCCCCAGGAAAACAACAGGAACTTCCAATCCATGATGTCAGCGCTAGCGACCAACCGCGACTGCTCCGCGGAGAGTATAGGTATGTACCTCCGTCTTGATATGACTGACCCTGACCCCCTGATTTCAAAGACCGCGGTTTAACCGATACCATTGTGGTAGACTCCCGACATGTTCTGAACGAAGTGATGCCCATACTACGCAAATCAAGCCACCTCGTCCTCGATTTAGAGGGACTCAATCTAGGTGATGTAGGAGGGGAACTATCCATCATCATCCTTCGACCAATCTCCCTCTCCCCCTCCCCCTTCCTCTCACCAACACCAATACCAACGCCAAAAACCTACATCATCGACGTCCTCCGCCTCACACACCCCCCACACTCCTCAACCCCATCTTCGATCTCATCAAATCAAGACTCACCCATCAAAATCGTCTACGACGGTCGACAAGATTACTCTGAAATCTACCACACCTACGGCATCGAATTTGGTAAAACCATAGATGTTCAAATCGCTGATATCGTTTCGAGGATGAGGAGAGGTGAAACGCTGGTGCGACAAATTGAGCGGTTGCCGTGTTTGGTTGAGAGGACGTGCTTCGACCAAGCCTTTGATTTATCGGTTTGTGCATGTCGTTAGGGAATTGTGCAAAGGAGCATGGGTTGGTGTCTGTGCCAAGGGTACGTCACATATCGTTGGTTTAAGGACGGAGTTGCTGATATGTAGTATACAGTCGACCATAGTGTATGGCTAGTACGTCCAATCACCCCCGAATTCCTCCAATACGCAACAACCGACGCCCACCTCATCCAACTCATCTTCACCAAATTCCACCAAAGCGGGTACATCACCACCGACCTGATCAAAACCAGCCAACGTTTACATATCGCATCTGGAAATCTGCCAAACCCAAAGATGAGAATAAATTCGTGCAGCATTCGATTTTGCCTTTGAATATTTTGGAGGTGGATTATGTTGAGTCGAAGAGTGGGAGGGAGAGTTTGTGTTCGGGGTGTAGGAGGATGTTGCCGAATAGGTGGTTTGGGGATGTGAGCAAGAAGCCGTTGAGGTGTTTTGTTTGTTTTGCGGTGAAGTTTAAGCCGGTTGGGAAGAAGAAGAAACAGGAGGCGGCGAGTGCACGCGCACACAAAGATTAGAAGGTAATCCAAAAATGTATATTCTTGTGGTAACGGATTCCTGAATTCTGAACCCTTTCTTTGATAACCCTCGCCATGTGTTATGTATCCCAGACCCCTCTTGTCTGGTATCCTCGACGGTAATTTAAGATTGAGCGGATTTTGACGCCGCACTAGTCGTTAAGAATATTTCAGGCTCTACCGCCCTGCATCAGTTCTTCAGCAAGGATAAAAATTCGATGTTGATCGTTTACGTCGATGGGCTAGGAACGGTCCGTAAGAATAGGATGCGAATGTACGAGAGCGAGCTCGTCGATGCAAATTTTCAGTCTGCGTACAGATCGAATTTTTGGTAGCAGATCTAGAGGTCGCCAAAATTTTTCAAGAAGGAAGTTGCAAGTATTGACATGGGCGATGTAATACGTCGATGAGGGTGGGAGAATGGTGCGTGGTTAGTAAGATCTCTGTAGCACTCCACATGCACGCGTCGATGGTTCACCCCAGATGTTATATATCCCACCACATGCCCTCCTCCGCTCCAGACCACGAGCACACCGACGAAGCTAAAGCGTTCAAAAAGGAGTATCAGGCAGTCGAAAGACCTTTGGTTACTGAATTGCTCGTCTTTAAGCTTTAATGTTTGCAGAACCTCGAGGAGGGAGTTCGTATTAGAGCTTTGGGCGATAAAGAGGGCTCTCATAATAATGATGTGGAGACGAAACGAGTAGGAGAATCGGGTGAAGGGATCGGGAGGAGGAAGCAGCCGTTTGAGGAGATTAATGCAGAGGAGACTAGGTAGAGGATTGACAAAAAAGTAGTACTCTAGACTTTGTATAGTCTGTTTCCTCATGGTCGCGATCGTCCGCTGAGTGCTGCAAAGAAGTCCCACGATCGTCTTCCTCGTCAACGATCGTAGACACAAAATGCAAGCCAAAGACCACATTCGGATGCAACGCCTCGTCTTATCCCTGTCTTCATGGACGACGACCACTCGATTATGGCGTTCAACAAACCCCCGTTCATTCTCTCGCGCGATGAGCTCAAGCTTTTGGTTATCGTCGGAACTGGTTCGTTTCTAGATTGTGAGTAACGCACCTGTCAGCACATTGCCCCAACTTATGAAACTAGCCTACGATATGTTCGTTATCAACGTACGTCCCACTTTTCTCCCTCTCAACACACCAAATCTCAACACATGCACAGCCCGTCTCGTCCATCCTCCGTTATCGCCTTTACGGAGGAAACCCCCTCCCTCCAAACCTAGAAGGTTTCATCAAATCAGGCGCATTGATAGGCAATTTCATAGGTCAACTAGGCTTTGGATACGCCGGTGATGTCCTAGGTCGAAAAGCTATATGTATCCATCCTTCCTTTTTATGTATCGACGCCTCCTAACGCCAATACGTAGATGGCAAAGAGTTGATTGTGATTATCATTGCGACTATTTTCTGTATCTCTACGCCCACTGGCTCGCTATCACCTTCATCCTCCCTCATCTACCTCGGTACATTCCGTATCCTCCTCGGTATAGGCATAGGCGGCGACTTTCCCATGTCCGCATGCATCATAACCGAATACACCTCCTCTTCCTCCTCCTCTTCCACAACACTATCCTTGCAAGAACAAAAACTCCTCTCAATGCGAAAACGCGGTACATTATTCGCTTATGCCATTTCTAACCAAGGTTGGGGAACTTTGATGGGGAATCTGGTTACCATTGTCGTGTTGGGGTGTTATAAGCGTGTTCTTGAGAATGGTGATTCGAGTGGGGGTGGGGAGGTTGACAAGATTGATGGAGGTACGTTACCCCATACGCGTTTTCATATTTTTTTTTTCTTTATCATGGACAGCTTGGCGAATCGTCATCGGCGTATCCCTCATACCAGCATTCCTAACCCTCTACCAACGTCTGACGTTACCCGAATCATCAATGTACATCCACGCATCCAAAACATCCACCCCCAACTCCTACTCCAAATCAAACTCAAAATCAAAATCAGAACGTAGATTTAGAATTAGAAAAGGGAAGGATGATGATGGTAGTTTAGAACAGAGGTTATTAGGTGATGAGTCTGATGGTTCGGTTTTAGATGATGGTGTCGGTGTGGGTATCGCTTCCACGTCGGTGGTGGGGAACAAGGATTTGACTATGGCGGGTGACGGTTATGGTGGTGATGAAAGTGGCGGCGAGGGGAGAGGTGAGGAAGGAAGGGGTGTGGATAGGTCGGTGCATATACGAGGTAGGTGTATGCTAACAACCCATTCACATCACATTGATATCCTACGATACACACAGAATTCATAACCTACTTTTCCGAATGGAAACACGCGAAATGGTTGTTCGCGACCTCGGGGTGTTGGTTTTTGACGAATATGTCGTATGTTTTTTTTTTCTTCTTATTTCACCCTCGCCATTCACCGTCTATGCTCCACTCCCCTCATCCCCATCATTATTCGAACCAGTTTCTACGGAATAAACCTCAACCAAAACTTTGTCCTCGAACAAATCGGATTCGACGGCCATTCACATTCAGGTTCAGGGTTAGGTTCACATCCAGGTTCAGGTTCAGGCTTAGGTTCAGGTTTAGGTTCAGGGTTAGGTTCGGACGCAGGCACGCCATGGCAGAAATTGTTCAAAGTCTCGGTGGGGAGCATCATCATTGTCGTTTTGGGGTTTTTACCTGGTACGTTCGTTACATATCTTCTCCTTTTAGGAATATTCACAGTCGGTTATTTTGGATTATGGGATTGTTGAAGGGTATTACGCTACGGTGTTGACGATCGAGAAATTGGGAAGAAGGTGGATTCAGATTCAGGGTGGTTGTTTGACGGCGGTTTTTTGTACGTTTTGTTCCTCCTTTTTTATTTCTTAATATATTCTGATGCATTTGTATCTTGTATCTTTTCAACTTTTGGAAATTTGAACTTGGAACTTGCCACCTCGCATCCTCGCGTCCCGTTCATTACATTCTCGTGGTTCTACGCATCACTCGTCTCGCATCTTGCATCCCTCGACGTGACGATTCTCCACACCATCATGTACATCTATTCCTCTCTCTCTCTCCACAGTCGCCATCCTAGCTTCAAAATTCTACGACCTAAGCAAAGTATCGTTCATCGTCTGTTTCACGCTCTTACAGTTCTTTTTTAATTTTGGAGCGAATATGTACACATCTCCCCCCTCTTAGTTGAATTGACACATACATTAATAATCCATCTTTTTACGTAGGACGATATGTGTAAGTCTCATCCTTGCCTCCTTTCTCTATCCTCTAACATCCTTTTCTTCTCCACCACAAATACCTAATAACGAAAAAATTAAAAAATTAAAAAAAAAGATAATTCCAGCCGAAGTATTCCCAACCAAATACCGCGCTTTCGCATACGGAATCTCAGCGGCTACAGGCAAGATTGGAGCTATCATCTCTAGTGTGGTGTTTAATAGGTTGGCGAAGGATGTGGGGACTAGTTTTATTTTGTGGAGTGAGTTTTTTTTTTTCTAATATATATCTTTTTCGGTGGTTTGTTATGATTTGGTTTTTATTATATGGGGGGGGGAATAGTTTTTGTAGGATGTGGGTTGCTCTCTGCGTGCAAGTCCAGTTTAACACTTGTTTCTGTTTTTTGTGTTTGATTTGGTTGATGTGAAGGTATCACGTATTTTTTCCTGCCGGAGACTAGGATGAGAGATTCGGACGCGATATTGGAGGAGGAGGAAGAAAGGGTAGGGGGGAGGGGGGTTGCTGTAGATACGGGTACGTTTGTCCCTTTTTCTCTCAAGTGTGAGGGTATATCGACGTGCTTACTCGTTGTGATGGGTTCAGTATAGATAAACTGTGTTATAGAGCTGTTCGTCGCGAGTCGTCCTTGTTGTGTTCGCTTGTATTGCGATTTTTGTTCGAGTTCAGGTTGGTTTTGAATGCGAGTTTATTAGTTCGCTGTGCTCTCTCCCTTAACCGCGGTTGATGAGCACTTCCCACTTTTTTTTTTAAAGTCATGATCCGAGAAAGACATTGTCACTTTGGTATATATACTCATACACTGATACCGCTAGCCAAGATCTCTCGCCGGTTGAAGCTACCTTTTTTCACAAGTTTCCGTTTACAGGGCTGCATCCAACCGCAAATAACCCATTCTGGAAAGGGTATATAGATATCAAACGGTGAGAACTTCCCTCGATTTAACGGGTTTATGTATGGGCTTACGAAAATGTTCTGGTCGCAGCAAACGGGCTGAGCCGTGCAAGAAGTTCCAGCTGCTCCGTTATCTGTAATGGGGCTACAAGTACCTGTTTCAAACCCATCGTTAGTGAATTCTTCTTGTTCTTCTTCTAAATAGTACGAACTGCCGACAAGGCCTGTAAGTGTGCCTCTGAGGATCCCTTCTAGGAGCTTTGCAACGATACTATCAAGGCTGGTTGCCTAAAAGATCTTGCGAGTAAGGTTTTCTTTCCTCTTGGCGGGACATATATGATATGAAAAGAACTGACACTCTGGGACGCTGTTGCAGCATTGCAGGCTGCCCGTATTGCATTGACTAGTTGGAGTGTCTGTACGAGGAACCGCCGTGACGGCTGCAAGGGACGACGGCGGTCAGAGTCAAACTGACAGTAGAAGCGCGAATGAACATTGTCAGATGATGATAGGCGTTTAATCGATTGCGAGTGCTCAATTGAGGTATAACCTAGTTCTCACCTCCCTTTTTATAGATTTCTAGAGGTTTATTCGAGTGTTTTCAGGGACTTGGATGCGTTGAGGTTTTTCAACTACCGATGTCATATTTTTTGTGATGTTAAGAAAAATGGAGGTTCTTCTGCCGCTTGCATCAAGTTGAGGATTCGATGAAAAGAGTATCACGTACTCTTCCGGATGCTTTTGAGATCATGGGGCGATCGAACTTGTCTACAGTCCGTGATGCAAGTGTTCATGAGCGTTCAAAAGAATTTCTTGCAAACGATGAGATTCTGTAGCGGAGTTGAAGAAAACTGCGTAGCAATATCGTCGCTGTGCTCTCGACAAAAAACCAAAAATCCTCTCCATCAACGCAAATCTACAGCTTCTGGTTATATCCTGTGATGGTATACTGGTCCACGGAGGATACTTCTGCGAGGATGCTGGTGCATAGATTGAACTACTGGCTGCAGGTGTGTGTGAGTCCACCCCTGTGGAGACGTGAAGACGCCGACCTCGTGTGTGTATTCCATCTGTAACATCTTCTCGCATCTGCCAAACTGTGCGTTCTTCTATATACCATTAAATGTATTGGTCGGAATTCGATTGAACGACTACGTACATCGTGCACTTCCTAGCCGTATGTCGTAAACGCTACTGCCCATGGGAACTACGTCTGATTCTTGCTTATGACGCCCTATTCGTTGATGTATGTGTTGAGCAAAGAAGTGGAAGAGTCTTTCGTAGGGCTTCATATATTCACTCCTACAATGAAGGGCCAACTCGACGTTCTGATACAACGGGGGGAGGGATAGAGATACCGACCGTCGAGAGTCCAGAGGGCCGTTTACTTCCGTTTCGAACTCTCAGTGAGATGAGTTAAACTCCACGCCAAAATTAAACCTGTCAAGTCACATCAATACTAGCCCCGCACACCCTGCTGCTTTGCCGGTGCCTGATATACATAAGGTACGAAGGACTTGCCGAGCGTCGAATTCGGCGACAATGAGCTGCATGGGAAGCCAAGTCAACCCTGATCCCAACTTCGTGTGTTGAACACCAGAGCTCGAAGACAGCGTGTACGCAGCAGTGGTATACCAACGCTCACTATACAGTCGATAAACGGTATCACGTACCGTAGTCGGTTGGCCCAATGCACTGACATGAGAAGTTTATGATGTCAGTTGTATTCAACGCGGGGTCAAAGATGGTGCTGTACATATTCCGCCGGTCATTTTGACGTGTCGGATCAGTCACCTGCGGTACTGCATCTGGCTATAACAAGGTTGTGTCATACATACTTCCAAGGTTCGACGAAAAGGGCGCCGGCAGAGTTACTTAGCGAAAGTGCAGCCGTGAGAAACGCGTGTTTCGTAGAACATGGTGAAACGCCACAAGTGGAGCTGGAAGACGAACGTGAGGAAGAAGTACTGGATACCGCAAGTATCGAAGACAAGAAGCATCAGGCTCAGGCAGTGTGGCTCTCGCCAAGGATTTCGGCTCAGTCATGTTTCCAGACTATTATCGCTTTGTAAATGATGGTGAAGCCTTTACGTTCATATTTCAACCAAACGTTTCGAAGACAAACGAAAATTTCACATTGCTCAAAGATGCAAGGAACGATCGTTTTCAAAACAATAACCCTCCCACCACCCACTTCGATCACCGCGCACCATGTACATTTAGCCAGGAAGACGGCCATTGGTGTTAGTGCCCTGAGTGAGGCGTTGGGGGTGGCTAGCATTATAGAGAGGACAGAGGTCCGACCATGCCTCTGTGGAGAACGTTAGCCACTCAATGGAGCAAGCAATGGGGGATTCACTCACGGGGGACAGGATTGGCTGCCGGTGTTCCATCAGTATCTTCAGCAAAGACGGCCGCGAAGCCACTGAGAAAGGTGCGCCTCTTTAGAGACGGTATCAAGATTTGTAGGAAAAACTCACAGATCAAGGTGCCAGTCGATATGGCTATCCAGTTGAATAAGTACCAGTCAAATGAAAGAGGTTAGACTGAGGGACATTACCAATGGAGGAACCTGTATGTTCGAACATCAGAAACCAAGGAGGCAGGTTCCAGTAATAAATACGAACCAAGGACCTGGATTGTCGGTAACGAAACGGATGACAACATTGTCATCAGTGCCCAATGCCACGACATCGCGTCGGACCGCGCCATCCCAGTTCAATTGGCCCGTACCCGCGCTCTTTACAACGTAGAATGCATGCTAGCGGGTTGAACCAATTAGACACAAATTGTGGTAATTTTTCGTACACGTACTCCGTGAAGATGTATCGGATGCTAACGAACGGACAGTCAGGAATAAGGACCTCAACAGGCATTTGAACGACTCACAGGTCCAGCAAAAGCAAAGGGTAAAAGAGTGAGTTCGACCACCTTGTTGGGTTCCAAGGTGAATACGCTTCCTGCAGGCATCAATTCTTGAGCAGTTCGAGCGCCAGAAAGGATTTGCAACAGCACTGGTGTCCCTGTTATGTCACAGCCGTTGAGCACATGACCACTTCAACGGTTTTACGGAGTAATTACCAGGAGGTTTGAATGTTGTTCCATTAACCTCGAAGACCGCGTTTGTTGCATCAAAGTTGAAATTGAGAGCAAGATTGATATCAGCTTGTCCTAGGGTGTGCGTTCCTGGTACGCTTGGATTAGTTAATGCAACAAGATCTTGTTCTCTGAGCGTATTCGTAGGTGTCGTCTGAGTGGTAGTTGGTTCAGTAATGGAAGCGTTTTGGTAACGTAGGATAGCAGAGTTGATTCCTCCGTCAAATCCAGGAACACCAGAAGCAGGGTTCGGGTTCGCACGGATCCAATAGTTGTCGATTGTCTGGTTTGCGTTGAGGACAATTGAATAGCGCTGGCCTGCGTGCGACGTTTATTACTAGATAGCAAATCATCGTGAAGAACGGGTAAATAATACCAGCAAAAATGCGAAGAGAGTCAACAGTATGCGGCTGTGTACTTTCTCCGTCGGCTTCGATAACTGTGAAGGTGTGGCCATCGATGTAAAAATCGAACCATGGATCGCAAGCTATATTGATAAGTCGGATACGGTAGCGCTGTCCGTGTTCGACGTTCAAAACGTAGAGCGGGGCAGTAGGGTTCTGAGACCACCGGCCAAGGCCGTTGAATAGCGTTGAATCCGAGACGGGAGCCCCCACAACCTGTGACATACCATGAGGAAACACAATTTATAGCGTAGATAACACTAAAGATAACCTGAGGGGACGGAACGTGATACCAATCGCCAATAGTGAGAACAGTAGACTCGTCATCAACATCGTACAGACTCTACATTCCGAATGAGAGTCAAATGTGTGTCCAAATGTGTGAAAATACCTTGTGGGGATCGTTCGGATCATAGACTACGAAAGGTCCACGAAGGCCATCACAATATTGCGTCCCCAAATGGGAGTGGTACCTATTTAATAGGTCAGATAGACAGAAGTGACGGAGACAGAGATATTCACCAGAATGTACCTGCTTGATCAGGTACATGGAAGTCATACCTATTGTCCAAGATGACATCGAACGCGAGCATGGAGGGAAGGAGGATAGATACGTACAGAAATGAATGACCCGGGATGATGGGACATTGGGTGACCATTGCAGGGCCTATATTCCTCGAGTTAATGTCGTTCTAGTCCTGAAAATGTGTGGCTCACCGTCAGCCCAATTGGTCGACTTTTGGAATAAACCGTGCCAATGCTGCGCGGAAGATCAACGGTAGCCTTTAAAGGTAAACTCAGGACATACGATACTAGTATCAACGGCCATTTGGGTGTCGTTCAGTTGATCGATGACGTTGAGCTGGAAGTGGTCACCCTAACGTATGTATAATCTGAGCAAGTGAACTGATGCCCGTGGAATATTTTTGTCTACCTTGTTACCCCTAATCAGAGGTCCAGGGAACGTTCCGCCAGCAAGGACGGTACTAATGCGAAGTCAGAATCAAATCTACAAATGGACCACATCACTCACGGCCGACTTTGACCATCTGTTCCATACACGCCAGTCGTGAGTAACAATAGCAACAAGCCTTGTAGATACATACCTGGTGCTAGTGGCGCGTTGACAATGGGCAGGTCAGCGATCGGACCGATGGCTGCATGAGACGCAATGACTAGAGCCGATATAGTAAGAGACAGTAGTAGAGAACCCATGGCGAACTATGAGTGCTGGTGTTGCACTGGCCACCATGGTAGGCTTTTATATGTCAGTGTAACGGAAAATATGATCAAGAGAAATAAGAGCGCCAAAGAGTTGCACATGTAACGCTTCCGCCAAGCTGATGAGTATCGGGAATGTGTGACGACGCCGTATTGAACGAAGCTGGTGGTCCTGGATGGGTATAGGCATATACGTATTGTACCTAGAGCGACGGAGGTAAAACTACAGTCAGCATTGAATTTCTCATAATTTTCTAGATTTCACGGTCTATGTGAATATATGGGGATGGAGTGCAGCATTGGTGCCTTTCGACAAAGCCGCATTGGTATGCAAAATGCAGAGATCGATGTTACAATTCAACGCCGAACTGGGTAGGGTGCAACAAGAGCCTTAGTAAGTGAGTTTATTGCAGATGGGTTTTACCTCCACGGCATATCGAGTCGTGGTTGATAGACCTGAGGGGAACGCATGCTAAGAACGAGAAAACGGTGAATAGCTGGTTGAGGAACCCGAACACTGGCAGTGTTGGTTAAGCAGTGGCGTGGGAATATAAATCAGTGCGCAAGACCGGCCCGGAACACGTTCCACCGACGCCAGAACATAAGTAGAGTACATCTTTCACATATATTCACTGTAACATCCATCATACCGATAATCGGGCTGGTCGAGCTATTTCTCCTTTGCAACATCGTTGCTCCCACGTACAAGCTTCTTGACTCAGAGTCTTGAGCCATTTTAGCGGACTTGAGCCCGTTCTGCGAGGTATTTTATCTTTGTCTCACTATCTCTGGCAGAGGCCGTGTATGCTGACCATATCCATTTACCCATTTGCTATACTCCACCCTTGATACGGGGTTCCCAGCTTCCGGCGATATGAGCGTCCTATTCAGTCGCGGACCTAACCTGCGCGCTCCTGCTAGGCGGCCGCCGCTGTTCCGCCAAATCTGGCATTTCCATTCTTGACCGATGTCGGGTCTCTATACCGTGAGTGTAGGCTGCTGATGAATCCTCGGTGAGCAACCATAAGCACAATGACTCACTTGCTGACCATAATGTGGGTCAATTCCCTCACCAAAAAAGCGGGGCAAGCCTGTAATAGTTGGCGCCTCTATCGAGACTGTCCGGAGACCGATACGGATTAGCCGTTTCGTGATCCCCCACAGCTGTATATAGGCATCGGGCGAATACACTTTAGGTCGCTAACATCAAGTGCTGCGAACAGTAACGCCGAGATCGTGCCTTCGCGCCGGCCCGCTTTGATGTTTCAGTGAATAAGTCTTTGCCAACCCCTGTAAGCAAAAGTAAGCTTGTTTATATTTGACGACGTCCATCACCATTTGGGAGGGTCTCGGCTTCTCCTAAGAGCATTATAGGGGTGCATTCAATTCAATACCGTTGTATTTCAATACTAGAGCGCAAAGTATGCATTACAGTGACTTCGATGACAATCCTCTTTTAGGAAGATAGCCGTTGAAATTGGTACCCTGAGCGCCCGCAGCAGCCGACTTGCATTATAGAGGTGGTAGAGCACCTCCATTCTTCAGTGAGGCAGTATTAGCTCCGGGAAATGCAGCTCAAGGCCAAGGACAACTCACGGAGCACAGGATTAGTGGTTGCGGTTCCGTTGATATCCTCGCCAGGTCAAGGGACTAGTCAATCAGAGTACTGTAAGCAGCAGAAAGAACGCATGAAGATTGCGAGTTTACATTTGGATGAACCTATAAGAAGTATCGCTCATCAGCGATAAGTGCGGTGCAGAGATGCCCTACGTAGTAAGGACCAGACAAAGCGGAAAACGACATCATCATTGGTACCAACTCGGAGCGCTACGGTGTCATGCCGGGTAATCCCGTGGAACGAGCTGCTTTCTGCTCGCCTGAGGAGATGAACATGATCCCAGTTCCACAATCCTGCAACAACCGATAGAGGAGTTTAAGATCGTTCGGCCATAATTGCGGTCGCAATGATTATCCACTGCAATTGGGTAACTAGAAAGGCGGCAACCCTTTTTTATATGTGATTTCTATGAGTGGAGTGCTGCGGTGGTGAGAATATATGTATCGTTGTAAGTCACATCTGAAGGGTAGGAGTCTATGTAACAAGAACTCATGGAAACGGTGAAAGTCAAGTGAGAGCCATCGTTTTAGCGCGCCCGGGTTGTCGGTGGCGTGGGAGTTTCCCAGACCTGAGGTTCGTCAGCTCAACTCGTCTAGTACATAATTAGCAAAATAAAACTAGCATGGCCATCACCATTAGTAATCTCGATAAATCCAGCTGGCCAATCGTTGTTACTGGCGAAGATATTCGCCGGAGGTTGAAGCCTGAAGGACTGTCGCCCTAATCAGAGGTTTGTTCCGTTGCTTGAGCGCGTAGTGGCTACTGTCGTTATTGAAGACTCCGAAAACTAAGAATTCTACGAAATAGATCATTCTCTAACTTGCGCTAGGGACGTACCGAGTTTTGGATATGAGGAGAGGTATGGTTAGAGGGGTACGGTATGACTCGGTCATCAACACCATTAGTGTTCGAAAGCGAGAACAGTGGTCGACGAAAGAACCGTCGACGTGATGGCAATGTATGGAGTCGTGAGGCGTAAGGAAGCCATTGCTTCTGCTGAGGTCAGGGACTTGGTTAGACATGAGGCATGACGGACCCGAACTACTAGTAGGCAAAGAGAGAAAACCAGGGGCTCACTAGCGCGCATCGAAAGTCTGAAGGTTATGATGGAAATAAGTAAGTATAGCTGGAGGTCGTCCGATGATTGGATGTTTCCAAGTTTAGAACTCAAGAGTGGAAGTCTGCAGAAATTCGGTTGAGAGGATGGAATCCAGAGGGTGGGATGACGAGTTAGGCGAGTTGGTGGGATAACTGCGAGAAAATTCAAAAGAGGAGTTGAAGGCGAAAATATATACGATTGGGTCATTCTCGCAAGTAATCGTAATATTTACGATGAGCGAAGTCGAGCTAATACAAGCTTAGAGTACCATTCGCCCAAAATAATCAGTTAGTGCGGACAGCCAATAATGAGTGTCCCATTTCGGGCTTGAATACGTGAGGAAGGCGTTATCGAGCAATAATTTTTATTTCTCCTTTTGCTGGATAGTCCTTGAGCTTGAGGTACTACCACATCATCATGCTCGTTGCGCATTCGGGATCGCATCTGGTCACCAGCAAGCGTTGATTGTCGCTTTGTAAAACTGGATCCACGTCACTGTCAGTAACTCTGAACGAAGTCGAAGAGAGATATACCGACTAACCTGCAGAGGGCCCCATGTACTCTTTTGTCATAGCGAAGAGCCCACCTCTTGGATCCAATCCCAGCGCTAAGTACGGAGTAGATATTATAGAGCCGAATGCCAGCCGAACGCTCGGGTCCAATCTGTTCCCACAGTCAAATTGACGCTGAGCCAGCGTTGCGCGTTTCTCAATAACTCGCCTTGATGTTCATCGAATCAAAAGTCTTCTCGCTAGCGGTTGAATGGAACACATATGTACCCTTCTAGTCGCAGATTCTCCTTCGAATCCTCGAAAATGGTGCATTGCTAGGCACCTTCTGGCTAAACTTTGTCCCGACCGAGATGCATCCGCCTCTCTGGTCCTCCGTTTGCATATTGCTTCTGTACCCAATATTGCACAATGCGACGTTAAAATGGCCTAGCCGAGGTGTAGTATCAATGCTCGACTCGTAACTTCTATTATCTACACTCAACATCGAACAATTTCGCCACACGGATCACTGTCTTTTGACACTTCTAGGATGGGCGAGTGAGTAAACTCATCTTGAAGTGTATTAGGTCAATTCTATTTTGTAACTCGACTGCAACTCGTTGTGTTCTCAGTCGCTCCGTCTGAACGTTGGCTATGTGCTGTGTAGCGTATATAAACGAGTGAATCAACTCGTTTGTATCTCAAGAGGTCCTTCGATCTCTAAGATAGTACTGCAGAGATGATCATGAAAGGTATGCTATCATCTTAAAATACTACACAAGCACACTCAGCTCACTATTCCGCCCAGTAACTCTATTGGCTATCGCCGCTGCACTCCTGGCAGTTGCTGCTCCCAACAAACAACGTACGTACTTTTCGGCATACCTGTATTCTGGCACTCATATATATATATACGACCCATAAAAGAGTGTAGCAATATCTTGGATGTTTCTGATACCACTTGCAAGGTCGTCGCCACGCCTGGACCATTCCAACCAGCCTTGTTCAACATATCCAAATGGATCTGGACTGGCGAAAACCCCGTCCCTGGAGGAGTCAACCCGGTTGGTACCCGTGCAATGCGAAAGAATATCACCGCTCCTTGCGGCAAGTGTGCTGTCTGTGCGACTATTGTGATAGCTTCGTATGTACACCGTTCCCTTAGCCTTTGAAGATGCAATGTTCAATGATCAACTTGTGGTAGCGATGATTCTCATACGGTTTATGTCAATGGTGTCAATATCGGAACCGCTGGATTCGCCATCGGACAGGTCCTCTACACCGCTTTGAAACCTTCGTCAAACATCTTCGCTATTGAAGTGGTCAACGACGTTGGGATTGCTGGTGTCGTTGCGACGATCCTGGTCCACTACTCGGATGGATCCCGTGAATCGTTTATCACAGACGAGACTTGGAGAACTCTCCCGACAACACCACCAACGGGATTCCAGTTGCCATCTTTCGATGACAGTCAATGGGGCTTCGCCGCCTCACAGGGGACCTTTCAGACTGCTCCCTTTCATTCGGTGGACTTACCCCCCGCCCTTCCGCTTTCTGGATCTAACTGGATCTGGACATCGGATAATGTGAATGGAGCTGCTCCCGCTGGATCCCGCGCATTCCGTAAGACGGTCAACGATTGTACCAAGGTAGCCGTGTGTGCTACTGCCGTTATCGCAGCGTAAATCAAATACCCTCTCTCTCTAGCCTCCGAATTGCTGATCATCACTCCGTCTCTAGTGACAACCACTATACTTTGTATGTCAACGGCGAAACCGTAGGAAATGGAAGTAGCTACACGGCTGCTGATGCATACACCATTCCCAATCTCAGACCAGCCTTCAATACATTCGCCATCAACGCAACGAACGATGCTGGCCCTGCTGGGGTTATCGCGACAATCTTGATCACTTATACTGATGGATCGAACGAGACGGTCGTGACTGATTCTAGTTGGAAGGCTTTCAGGGGATTGCCGCAAGGCTTTGAGGAGCCGTTCGTTGATGAGTCGACTTGGGAGAACGCTACGGTTGTTGGAGCGTTTGGTGTGCCGCCATGGGGCAGCAACATCGCTATCCCTCCCGCGTAGTTGTGGGTGGCCTTTTGCATGTCAGGTGATATCAACGTCGCTTTGTACAGTCTATGCAGTTGTAATGATATCAGATGAAGCGTATGATGCGGGATTGAAACCAAGAATGACAGGGGACGAATTGCCTCTTTGGCCCAGTTAATGCTCGGTGATTTGAGAACCAAACGGTAGCTTCAACTCTAGATATAACGAGTACACAGCGAAAGAGATGCTCAAGTCAGCCTGTCGCCCTTCAGTTCTCGCACCAAACCTCGTAGAAATCTCAGCAGTACTGACTGAAACGATTGAACTGACTGAAGACGTGGTTAGCTCTGGCTGCTCCTCATGTCAGCATCCCTTTATTTTTCGTAGCACTGGAAAATCCCCGCTTGATCCTAGATTACGGGCGCGATGCTAACTCCAACGTTACGCTTGGCAATGGGCCATTGTCGATGAAAAATATTATCGTGCAGATAAGTCTCCATGATGCAGCTGAAAGGCGAACAAGTCACCTAACCTCATTGACTGTTCGCAAGTCCAGATACGTTACATCGGCACTGGCATTACTTTGCGGTTCTGCCTGTGCGAAATGGATGCTGTTGTGGATTTTCGTAGATGGAGTATTCATCGCTAATAGCGAAGGGTCTCTCAGATTCAACGGGGGGCGTGGGGCTATAACCGAGGCCATGCTGTGGACAATAGGCCATGAGAAATCGGGTATATGGGGGATGATCAGCGTCATAATTCATCAATGATCGGTGCCATGCTCACGCGATGTATATGGAGGCTATGACCAGAGGTAAGGCAAGTTCAGCAAATGCAATGATTACCAGTATCTGATTCTTACCGTCCCGCAGTATAATATGGAAGAGCGATCGCCCAGGAAAGCTGGTGCTCGAAAAGGAGAATATTGTAAGTGCCTATTTGATGAACAGAAACCACACTTCGGTGACCTCGTTTCCTAGGCTGAAAACTGCAAGTAATCACCATACAGAGGAGTGAGGCTGTTTTCGAACTCCACATCCATTCGTAGAACTTGCGTTTCGGATGCAACAATACTCTCACGATGATCAGTGGTCTGACCAATAGAAGAAAGTGATCTTATCATTAATGATAGATTGATTGACAGGCACAGATTCATAACGTTAATCTACGCCCTATGATGGGGAGTTCGTAATAGGATCACAAGCATGTGAAGGTAGCTGTATTCGTTCAGCTGACCTGGCACAAATCCACCAAACACTCATAGCTCAATAAGCGTCTCTTATGGGGGAAGTGAAATGAAAGCTGAATTTTCGGTTTCTATAGTTGACTCTTACAGCGAGTGAGTTCCTGGAGTCCTCAGAGAGCCAGTTGCAGAAATACATTCACTGTAGACGTAGCCATATTTTATGCTCTCACCGGTGTTCAACCATTCTGGGCCCAAACAGCGCCTGATTCCTCGTGCATGTGCATCATGGCACATAGAATGCCCATGCATCTCCCCACGAAGATCACGGCGTTTTAATTCCAACACTTTGAAAACATCAAGCGTATATATTCTATACCAGGACGCCGTCTTCTCTTCTCTGATCTTCCTTCCTCATGGATCTTTACGAAGCAGCGATTACGGCGCAGAGCGAGTAGTAGGTCATACATTCTTCTCACAAACGCGTCATTCAGTTAATGCTATTTCTAATAGCAATATTAAAAGTTACTACTCGCTCGCTGCGATAAGTTATCGTTTATTCCAATCTTAATTCTTTTCTCTTTTTCAATTGATCGCTTGGTTTTGTAGCTATCCTGTATTACGATTTTTCCTTGACTTTACCCTTGGAAGTCGAAAGATATTGGGTACTTAAGGGCTTTTCCTGGGCCCGGTTATTCTTCTACATAAATCGCTATTCTACGCTGCTGGCGCATATCCCCATCATTCTTGAGTATTTCGGGACAGCGGCTAATATATTCAATAAGGTCAACGTATGTGTTCCATAAGCATCTCTCGTTTCTCAATCGTTAATGAAAGTCCTACCATAGATGTACGTCATGCTACCATCGATGGCTTGCCCTGTCAGGCTGACATAATCGGCTTTTTACTAGGTGCCGTACCTTACACATATATCATCAGTATTATGCTGTAGTAGCACAGCTAATCATTGCCAGTAAGTAATCTCTAGTTACTCAAACGTTCCTGGCTCATCCACGTCCAGTACTTCTGATAATTCGCACAAACGCTTTGTACAGCCATAATCGCAGATTACTTGCATTTCTCTCGATATTTCTTGCCACTCTTTTCGTGCTTGGCTGCGTACGTTTCGTCGCAAAATAGTTGGTCATTGCGCTGAATACATTTTACAGGCGATGATTGCCACGTCAGGTCATTCGGATCGCCTACCGCCTGAAATATGGCCCCGTATTGGATGCCTAGAGACAGTAAATGACAGACAGTAAGTGATTTCTTGTATTGATGATCGACCTGTCAAGCTCATATATACGATACCAGAGGGACACGTACGTTTGATCCGTAAACTACTATGTACTGCTCACCCCTAGCGTGAGACCAGATCTTGCTGTCGCATGGGGTGGTCTTCTCGTTTTCGATCTCCTCATCTACTGCTTGACTCTTCGACAAGCATTCGGCACTCATTACATCCCTGGGCGATCGCTCTTCCATATTATACTTCGGGACGGTAAGAATCAGACACTGGTAATCATTGCATTTGCTAAACCCGCCTTACCTTTGGTCATAGCTTCTATATACATCGCGTGAGCATGGCACCGATCATTGACGAATTATGAGGCTGATCATCCTTTATTGCAGCGTCATCTTTGCGGCTACTTTATCCAACGTTATTACAATGATTGTAAGTAGATTACGCTACTTTTTCTCTTCCTCTACCGTAACAAGATTTCTCCTCGTATAGCTTGCCCCAGTAAGTTGCTATCTCTGCTAATGATTCCGCTCTCAATAAATTCTGGCCAGCCTACGCTCAAAGGCGTTAGCACAACATTTAGCAACATGCAAGTACTTTACGATCCTATATACCTGCCTTCTCATGACCTATTGTCCACAGCATGGCCTCGGTTATAGTTTCACGCCTCCTGTTGAATCTGAGAGACCCTTCACTATTAGCGATGAATACTCCATCTACGAAAATCCACAACAGCATTCGTTTCGCACAGGCAGAACCGCGAAGTAATGCCAGTGCCGATGTACCCATGAGAACATTCGGGAGTGAGGGCGAGACGGACAGTGTCGCGCATGCTTGACAGAATTGAACTCCTATATCCTTGTATAAAAACAATGACGAAGGGAATGTGCTATGGATATCAATCCACCTGATGTATTTATGAAGCACAGAGCCTCATACTCTGGCTGTAGTTAAGTAACGTATCTGGACTTTGCGAACAGTGAATGAGGTTAGGTGATTTGTTCGCCTTTCAGCTGCATCACGGAGACCTATCTGCACGATAGTACTTTTCATCGACAATGACCCATTGCCAAGCGTAACGTTGGAGTTAGCATCGCGCCCGTAATCTAGGATCAAGCGGGGATTTTCCAGTGCTACGAAGAATAAAGGGATGCTGACATGAGGAGCAGCCAGAGCTAACCACGTCTTCAATCGTTTCAGTCAGTCAGTTCAAACGTTGTGACGGTGCTACTGAGATTTCTACGAGGTTTGGTGTGAGAACAAGCTGACTTGAGCATCTCTTTCGCTGTGTACTCGTTATATCTAGAGTTGAAGCCAACGTTTGGTTCTCAAATCACCGAGCATTAACTGGACCAAAGAGATTATTCTTGGTTTTAATCCCGCATCATACACTTCATCTGATATCATTACAACTGCATAGACTGTACAAAGCGATGTCGATATCACCTGGCATGCAAAAGGCAACCCACAACTACGCGGGAGGGATAGCGATGTTGCTGCCCCATGGCGGCACACCAAACGCTCCAACAACCGTAGCGTTCTCCCAAGTCGACTCATCAATGAACGGCTCCTCAAAGCCTTGCGGCAATCCCCTGAAAGCCTTCCAACTAGAATCAGTCACGACCGTCTCGTTCGATCCATCAGTATAAGTGATCAAGATTGTCGCGATAACCCCAGCAGGGCCAGCATCGTTCGTTGCGTTGATGGCGAATGTGTTGAAGGCTGGTCTGAGATTGGGAATGGTGTATGCATCGGCAGCGGTGAAGCTACTTCCATTTCCTACGGTTTCGCCGTTGACATACAAAGTATAGTGGTTGTCACTAGAGACGGAGTGATGGTCAGCAATTCGAAAGGTTAGAGAGAGAGGGTATTCGATTTACGCTGCGATAACGGCAGTAGCACACACGGCTACCTTGGTACAATCGTTGACTGTCTTACGGAATGCGCGAGATCCAGCGGGAGCAGCTCCATCCACATTATCCGATGTCCAGATCCAGTTAGATCCAGAAAGCGGAAGGGCGCGGGGTAAGTCCACCGAATGAAAGGGAGCAGTCTGAAAGGTCCCTTGTGAGGCGGCGAAGCCCCATTGACTGTCATCGAAAGATGGCAACTGGAATCCCGTTGGTGGTGTTGTCGGGAGAGTTCTCCAAGTCTCGTCTGTGATAAACGATTCACGGGATCCATCCGAGTAGTGGACCAGGATCGTCGCAACGACACCAGCAATCCCACCGACGTTGACCCCTGCAATAGCGAAGATGTTTGACGAAGGTTTCAAAGCGGTGTAGAGGACCTGTCCAGTGGCGAATCCAGCGGTTCCGATATTGACACCATTGACATAAACCGTATGAGAATCATCGCTACCACAAGTTGATCACTGAACATTCATCTTCAAAGGCCAAGGGAACGGTGTACATACGAAGCTAACACAATAGTTGCACAAACAGCGCACTTGCTGCAAGGAGCGGTGATATTCTTTCGCAGCGCACGGGTCCCAACCGGGTTGACTCCTCCAGGGACAGGGTTTTCGCCAGTCCAGATCCATTTGGATATGTTGAACAAGGCTGGTGGGAATGGTCCAGGCGTGGCGACGACCTTGCAAGTGGTATCAGAAACATCCAAGGCATTGCTACACTCTTTTATGGGTCGTATATAGATGAGTACCAGAATACAGGTATGCCGAAAAGTACGTACGTTGTTTGTTTGGAGCAGCAACTGCCAGGAGTGCAGCGGCGATAGCCAATAGGGTTACTGGGCGGGATAGTGAGCTGAGGGTGCTTGTGTAGTATTTTGAGATGATAGCATACGTTGCATGATCATCTCTGCAGAGATTGAAGGACCTCTTGAGATACAAACGAGTTGATTCACTCGTTTATATACGCTACACAGCACATATCCAACGTTCAGACGGAACGACTGAGAGCAAGACATGTTGCAGTCGAGTTTATAAAATAGAATTGACTTAATACACTTCGAGATGAGTTTACTCACTCAAGTGTCAAAAAACAGTGATCCGTGTGGCGAAATTGTTCGATGTTGAGTGTAGATACTAGAAGTTACGAGTCGAGCATTGATACTACACCTCGACTAGGCCATTTTAACGTCGCATTGTGCAATATTGGCTACAGAAGCAATATGCAAACGGAGGACCAGAGAGGCGGATGCATCTCGGTCGGGACAAAGTTTAGCCAGAAGGGTGCCTAGCAATACAACATTTTCGAGGATTCGAAGGAGAGTCTGCGACTAGAAGGGTATATATGTGTTCCATTCAACCGCTAGCGAGAAGACTTTTGATTCGATGAACATAAAGGCGAGTTATTGAGAACGTGCAACGCTGGCTCAGCGTCAATTTGACTGTGGGAACAGATTGGACCCGAGCGTTCGGCCTGCGTTCGGCTCTATAATATCTACTCTGTGCTTAGCGCTGGGATTGGATCCAAGAGGTGGGCTCTTCGCTATAACAAAAGAGTACATGGGGCCCTCTGCGGGTTAGTCGGTATATCTCTCTTCGACTTCGTTCACAGTTACTGACAGTGACGTGAATCCAGTTTTACAGAGCGACAATCAACGCTTGCTGGTGACCAGATGCGATCCCGAATGCGCAACGAGCATGATGATGTGGTAGTATCTCAAGCTCAAGGACTACCCAACAAAAGAGAAATCCAAATTATTGCTCGATAACGCCTTCCTCACGTATTCAAGCCCGAAATGGGACACTCAATGTTGGCTATCCGCACTAACTGATTATTTTGGGCGAATGGTACTATTGGCTCGACTTCGCTCATCGTAAATATTACGATTACTTGCTAGAATGACCCAATCGTATATATTTTCGCCTTCAACTCCTCTTTTCTCGCAGTTATCCCACCAAATCGCCGAACTCGTCATCCCACCCTCTGGATTCCATCCTCTCAACCGAATTTCTGCAGACTTCCACTCTCGAGTTCTAAACTCACCTCCAGCTATACTTACTTATTTCCATCATAACCTTCAGACTTTTGATGCGCGCTAGTGAGCCTCTCGTTTTCTCTCTTTGCCTACTAGTAGTTCGGGTCCGTCATGCCTCATGTCTAACCAAGTCCCTGTAGAGCCACAACCCCATCCATTCCATTAACTGGACTCTTCGTCTATGTAGCGGATAACGATGTCGGAGATAAAGTCATTCTCCCACGCCACTATAGGGCGCAGTCAGGGTCCAACCCGCAAGTTCAAAGCATCATGCAAACAACACGTTGTTCAATCTCTTTCTTCCCCAACACTCATGACTCCTTACTTTGAAATAGTCAGGGTAAGTCGCTTTCAGAACTAGCTGCTGCATCTATCTACGCGTTGTCTTCTCAATGACCTTGGTGGAGAATCGAGGGACTGGAGATCCTCCAAATGGATCCATTCCTCGGACCTAGCAGATACCAAATCCCGCTGTAGAGGTCTATCCATTCCAAATACGGAATTCGCACGACATGCGCAACCTCACTTGCGAATCTCTAACACATCTCGGTGTCACTTCTATTCTCAAGCCGAGCATCGGAATATCTGCATACTCATTTTTATCATTCCTTGTTATTCTATATGAAACTCACATCTCCGACCTAGTCCTTCGCAGACGTCCCTGTCACTCCGACAGGCATCGAGACTGCATCTTTCCTCGAAGCCTCTGACGGACTGGTACAGCTCTTCGGTAAGTAAAAAAACGTAAAAACTGTCCAGCTTAATTGTTAGAACGGTTACACGTACAACGTGACATCTGTGCATACTGCTTTTCGACGTTTCGCGCGAATGAGTGGCCGAGGATATAGAACTATCCTGGATACCCTCCTAGCTTAACTCCTATAGCTTACCCTTATCTTTCTCTTCTTCTATTGGGATTGATTTGGCATTTTTATAGCTTTTTGAATATTTGTATCTAAGAATTACGCTGATGGTTTTTTTTTCCTGCGATGTCTAGATTTATTTGGTTCCGCTGTATTTGGTTTCGTCCAGAACGATATTCGGGGGAATATCCACGTTAGTATCTTCTATCTTACACGTCCGAGTCGTGCACCTACCTGACTTGGATTCGTTTCCTGTCGATCTATATAGGGTGTCCGCAATCGGTACAATGCGACACCCGAGATATCCCAGACACTGGAATCTCTGGTAGAAAACGAGTCCAAGGAAGCTAATCACAAGCACGCTACCGCGTGTCTCGTTCGTCTTATCAGGTACGTGGCCTCTATCGATTGATAACCGTAAATTAAATGCCCCTAACGCATCGTTTGTACTTTGTCCTGGTGATACGTCTATCTCTGCCAATGAAAATGCTATACGTACAAATGCCAACTCAATTGCGATACACTACGACTACCGCGACGACGACGACGACGCTTCTGAACATCACTTCGATATGATGGTCGACGAAAATTAATATCGACGCGATCCGCGTGGTCTAACAGAGGTCTAGCTTTCACTTGCCAGGCGCTCCAGAACACACAGAACGATACAAACTCTGAGCTGCACGTCTGCTTCAAGAGGTCATACGATTCCGTTTTGAGACACCATCACACGTTTGTCGTGCGTTCTGTCGTTTCGGTGAGTAGCCCTCCTTCCTTTTTTGTAATTTGTTTGTACACATAGTATAGTTCTATATTCCCTGTGTCTGACATCGCCTCGGACGTGTGGCTCCCGCATGTCCGGGTCCTATCACCTGCGGGCCCATTTCATATCTTCTCTGCCCAAGGTTACGGAAACTCATGTTGGAGCGGCTCCTCTCAGTCATGAGTGTGAATGTCTCCTCCACTGCCCGTTTTGTTATCCCTTTCTCCGCATTATCGAATATCTGTTATCGCGTTCGTCAGCAACTAACTTAGGCTTATCGACATCTCCCTTAAAATATCAACGGTCGGATGGCGATCCGGGCAGTCCCACGACGTGCGGATTTCTACCACCGATTAGCACAAGGTGGTTCACGCGAGAAACTAGACGACGAGTTACGCAAATGGCTTGTTGGCTTGGACGCCGTCGTACAACATATGCGGACGTTCCTGGAGCGTGGGGGATACGGCAGAATCTGAGCCACGGTTACCCCGGACTTGAGCTTGAGCCCTTTGAATTTAATATATGTTATAAGCGGGGTGAGTACACCTCATCGGCTCGTTATGGTGTAGCACCAGTTGCAAACGCTCATTGTCATACAGTTAGGTACACATCGGGAATGTGTCAGTCGATCCAGGTGGGAATAGTCAAGAATGTATAAAGAAACAAGCTTCGTCTAAAGTCGTCCAATTGGGGAAAACTTTTAGCACAAAGGTCGAAAGTGTGAGTTACCGCCGGCCAAAGTGGGGACGACGGAAAGATCCAGTTGAGGGAAGAGGGGGCGAATGCGATGCAGGGCTGCCATCGAGGAGTAACGAGTTATCGTTGATCATTAACATTGCTGTCGTGCCATATGTTATATATTATGCATTATGACAGAGCTTCCGTTGATACGGTTTCTTCCATTTATCTATTGTCCATATATGTCAGTGCTTGTGACAAGAACGAATGATATTATTATGACATGTTTACTTTCAGTATTTTGGATACGAGTAAGTGGTAATAAATGTGAAATTCGATGATATATGAAGGTAGGGCGTTCTTATAATGGAAGTTACCTGGGTAATCCCACCTCCGCCGGTTCATATTGATCTCTTAAGAAGAAATGTTGATTGATTCTGGACTACGGTTGTATGATGCCACTTGGCGTCGGGTGGATCTATATCTGGAAATTCGGGATGCGTGTATCGTGTACATATGTGTAGATGCGTTGAAGATGCCACCATCGACGCTAAGCTTCGGATGTCGTGGTGACAGGTCTAGCCATTGGCAATGCATCGCTTATAGTAACCGAACAATCGTCACACCCATTATTAAAAATGGTCTTTGTCGCCCGTTGATATTAGATAAGATACAGCCAAGTCAATCAACATGATATATGATGAGCAAAACCCCATCTTCCACTTCTCGCCCCAGATATATCAGACCGAATCACGGATGCGCAATGTTTCGGATTCCACAGAAAGTGAAACGTTTAACGGGGATTGCGCGCATGCGCATGCGGGAGCGGGTACGAGTGAACGGTGCCGGGTGAACGCGATGCAATGTTGAACATGATATGCATCATAACCATGATTGCAGGAATATACGGGCTATGCATAAATACAGTGTACGATGC
This sequence comes from Pleurotus tuber-regium, assembly GCA_014058305.1. NCBI lineage: Eukaryota > Fungi > Basidiomycota > Agaricomycetes > Agaricales > Pleurotaceae > Pleurotus > Pleurotus tuber-regium. Next base: position 138,653 of record JACFYU010000013.1, on the reverse strand, counting down.
AACACGGACATGGCAACAGTAGTTACTAAATACTTGGCATCGCACATATGTATAATATAATGTACATATGATATCCCATTGTCTTGGCCGAACAAGAACAGGTATTCCATCTTCCAGAAAGGGGATGCATGATGCATGACTCGTCGCGCATCAGACCGCCGATAGGATCCACACCAAAAACCCGCATATACATTACTTATACATTGTATTATATACGATTGGAATCCATAGGTACGAAGATCGTGGCATGTGTTCGATATACCTCCGAGTCTCCGACAGATGTCCCGGATGCACCCACATACGAACTATGTTCTGAAAAGATGGAAAGTGTTGTCTTCTGGAACTACTTAGATCAGCATCAGTATAAGCTGTAGCATATGATGCACATGCTGCGCGATGGACGATAGCATGTTCCGGAATCTGAGCGCTGAGCGCTGGAGCCTGTAGTCCCTTGTGGCGTACATGAGATTCTTGAGAGAAACTCATAGGAACCTAGGATTGAATACGTGATCCTCTTGGAGACAGTGACCGAGTTGGTTTCGCCGATCTGGCGCAACTGATGTTACCAAACACATGAATATACAATACATATACCTATGCCTATACCTGTAATCCAATCCAGATCACGCAAAACCAGAAAAAGATCGTCGCTAAAAAGTTGAATCGATCATACAAGTCGAAACAACCCGATTTGGCCGCCGACCTAGAGATATAGAAATTCAATAACCTGTTCGTGATCGTGTCGTAGGGACTATGAATTGCATCAAGTCGATGATTTAGGTGTTCATTCGAAGATAAACATACTAATAGACGTACGTGTAAAACATACATACATAGTCGACGTATCATCCAACAATAAATCGATGCAATTGTCGATTGTCAAAAGTCGTTGTCTTCGGGGATGGTGAGAGTGGGTGACAGACAACGTTTATATAGGCGCATCTATACGGTTTCGGCGAAAGCTCTACCGAGCAACGTTTCACATTTCAGCGCTTGGATTTAGCCTGTCTCTCTCTCTCTCTCTCTGTGTGTGTGTGTGTATGAGCTCTGCGTCTATGGGGGGATCTAAGCATCTTACTTGGCGCGTGAATTATACAGAGGTAACTCACCTAGAACCCCGAGAACAAGTATACATATACAATGCTAGCTGATCATACGGACTATCAATAAGACGCATCATCTACTACTAGCTTACTTTCTGACATATATATTCCCATCGCCGATCTGCAGATGGCAGATGCGCAGGCGATCAGCGAGCCATGGCATGGCACATGCATCAACTCATCGATAATAAAAGCGACAAGAAGGCAGCATAAATACATACGTGTACAAAAGCGCCACCGCCAACGCTTTACGCTTTACGTTCGGATGGGGTAGAATTTCAAAAGTTAGGTTGCTGACCTATTATCTATATATGTGATTTGATAACATGAATTGAATAAAAGTTGCATGATGCCTGTGTTGGAGAACCGTTCGTTAGAATGTGAAAGGAGGATAGCATGGCTCTCTCCAGTGTGGCGTCGAACAGACTAAGAGGTCACGAGTCCAGTCATTGTTGTTCTTCCGAGAGTCTCCCATCGACGAGTCAAAGCGGAAAAGCCAAGTTAAACGGCGTGAGTCATACGTAAAACCTAATCGGGGAGGGAGGGGGGCAGAGAGGGAAGAGGTCCGGGAGGAGGGGGAGTGGGGGGGAGAGCGCCAAGTTCAGTTCGACTGACTCTAACATGGTTAATTAGTGCACTGACTCGGACTGTTGTCTACTTATGTATATGTGAAAGATTTCTAGCGTAGAGTGGGCCCATCAATGATTTAGACATATGAATATAATTTCCTCTTTTTTTTTCTCCCGAAGCGAATAATCCTAGAGGCAAATTCCGTTTGATTAGGCTTAGTATAGCGATATTCGAGCTTGTCAGATTCATCAGTTCTTATGTAAAAAAAAAGTTGAAGGTTAATTCGGATATACAACCATACGCATACATAGCGGATGTGATCGAATAAAAGGAACGCTCCGAACAAGAGTATAAACTCCACAAGAGCGAGAGAGAGAGAGAGAGGACGAGTGATTTGTCATACATTTAGATGGATCGAGGGAGGGTCATCGGCGAAGAAGATGGGAGATAAACGACGTTGACGTTGACGGGGAAGCGCGCCTCAGGAGTGTAAAAAAAATGGGCTTAGCCGCGGGGAGGGGAGAGCTGCTTGGGGCAAAAGTTTAATTATTGACGATGCGCTACGTTGATATCGACCGCCGGGACCAAGTTGGTTCAAATATCGAATCTCGTTCGGCGTTTGAAGCCCATGATCGCATGAGTAAATTGTATGTATTTGCCTTCGGCGGCGCAAGTGTTGGTTTAGTTTGATAAGGCTAGTGGAGGGAGCGTGGCGCACTAGAACATTTTAATGGTGGAAATGACTGACTATTCGAGTTGGTTGGATAGGAGCATGCATGAACAGAGAGGCGAGGAATGTGGAATTGGCCAGGAGGGAGAAGCCCAAAGGTTAGCAGCTAAGAAGGTTGGCTAGGTTATCGCCGGCGAAAGGATATCATAGGATAATTCCAGTACGTTATTGACCGGAGAAGGATGATCTAGGGTCTAATAAGGGGCGATCCGAGGCGCTTGATAAGGGGGGTGTATGTAAAACGGATTCCCGACTTTACCAAGTGGGGAATCCCATTAACATGTACTGGGGATTACATTTCACGTGGAGGTCAGTCAGATTCTGAAATGTTGGAACGGAAAGTTGTGAAACAAGAGTGTGAAATAGTATAATTCAGTCGTCCATGCGTTTAAAGTGCGCGAGGGATGGAGATAAGAGGTGGCAACGTTCGAGTGTCGATGCAACATGTGCTAGGGAGCAACATGCTCGGAATGGGAAAGAGCTTGGACGATACAACAATGTCGCGAACGTTCTATGATCCGATATCAGAACGAAAGTAAAGGTAAGTCGATGATCTTTTTTAAAATGAAGGGTGGACATAATCGTTCTGAATGTCCTCGGTGGCAGCGGTGCCAAGTTCCATTTAAGGCGATGGAGCAGCTAGAGTTGGATTAACTGGCGGAAGCATAAAAAAAAAGGAAGGTGGGTTTGTTTGAGATGTTCGTTCGATGGGGCTCCTAGAATCTGATGGGGACTGGAGTATGTATGAAACATAGGAGGTTCCGTGAAAACAACAAGGTTGCCATAAACGGTGGACGACATACCCGTTTGTGAGTAAAAAATAAATAATAAATAAATATTTTTGTGCTGTAGGACAAAGTATTTATCGAAAACATGATTTAGCGGAGTTCGGAGTTTGAACTGGAGTTTTTGAGCCATGCGTATTGTGTGTTTTGGAAAGTCAACAACCCAGCCGAATATTCCACATTTCAGTGTAAAAGAATGCTGGTTAGACTTTTGGATCCGAACATCTTGCACGCTAGTTCCCTCACTACCACTACCTCATAAACCCGCACGCTCTCCCATCCATCTACTACTCCCCCCAGTTTCATCAGCATCCCTACGCCCCCCTGACGGCCACCACCAATGGACACATCACCAACAACAGAACATGTTCGGTCAACGCCCACATCATTGCTGTGCAACCCCATGTCGTGTATTAATATACCTCTTAGATCCCCGTCACCAACAACACCGACCTCCATGACATCTCAATCAACACCCACATCCACCTCGTATGTAACTTGTCTCCATATTTCTCTCTAACAACTGACGCGCTATTCCGACAGTAATCCACTCAAACGTAAAGAGCCGCCAGATGGCGATCGAGACCAGCAGCGTACACCACCTCCGAACTCCAATGCCTCCGTACCGCGACAAAGCGAATACGAAGCGGGACACATTGTCTGCGAGCACTGTAAGGCTGAGGTACCCTTTCGTGACGACGAAGCGGGTGGTTTCACACTCAAACACTGGGATTCACATCGCAAGTCTTGGTGAGTAATTCCGTGACGTTACTTGATATGTTTTTCCATATTCTCGGCAACAACACATGCCACGTGTTCGTCATTTCGGTGTCTTCCCTTCCCGTTCTCATGTTATTTTTGATCGTTCGGGCTTTATTCATTTCCTTTGTTTTCGTGGCGTCGAACAGTGGCATCGCTCAAGGACCTACACCCGGGGAGCCTGTGATTTACACGCCAGAGTCAACCGCGGAAGCACTTGCCAACCCTCCTGCTAAACGCCGGCGTGCCAAGCGCACCGAAGAGGAGCGTATTGAATGTCTTCGGAACGACCCTTACGTCGCACAGTTCGAAGCATACCGCGTCCAATGTGCATTGTGCGACAAGTGGATACGTCTCCGGCCCAACTCGACGTATTGCTCAATCCCATGGGATGCGCATCGTAAGAGCTGTCTGTCCAAAAAAGTGTGAGTCGCCGTGCATTTCCTTATATGGATGTTTCTCCGAGATATTTAATTTATATTTATTTATATATTTGGGTATGGTATTTCCAGAAGCGGCAAGAATGTTCATGCCTTGGACGAGCGCAATTCTCTGTTCGCCAAAGATCCCGACGTCCGTAAATTTGACGCCGAACGTGTTTTGTGCAATATTTGTGACCGCTGGATCCCGATTCACCCAGAAAATCATCACGTGGCTGTCAAGTCCTGGCTTCAACACCGCTCAGCATGCCAGAAGGCTGTCTCAGCCGTACAGTACGTCCCACGAAAAAACATATCCGAATGACAACTCAAATGTTTTTTTTTTCACTCTAGGTTTCAAGCCTTCGCCGATTCCACCCCCCTCGCCCCTCGTTCGGGCCCATCATCCACGCCGTCAACCCAACAGCCTTCCATATCCGCCTCATCACCTTTCCACCGTCCGTCACCCAAGTTGTCCATATCCACCGTATCCGCCCCAGTCCCTTCCTCAAACCCCTCCCCACGTCCTCAGTCTTCTCATTCTCAAGGTGGCCATCCACCCCATCCCTATTCCCAGCCTCACCACGTCAATGGTCACACCAACTCTCCTGGGAGTCCCAAACAGGAGTCGCCGTCCTCCATCCACGAACTCGGCTCTGGGAACTTCCTACCATCCGCTCAGCACCACGAGTCCAGACGACGAAATGCGGAGCAACGTGCTGCCACCCTTCGCGCTGACAGTCTCATCGGTAAAGTGGAGGCTAACCGCGTCTTCTGCTCTTTATGCCAGAAGTGGGTCCAGCTCAGGCAAGATTCCTCCTACTGTGCGTACCCGTGGATTCAACATCGAGGCAAATGCCTTGCGCGAGCGTAAGTAAAGTCATTTCATTCTATATATCCGCTTTCAACGTGATCTATATGTATACCTTCGTTTCTTTTAGTCAACGCCGTGCGCAGAAGGAAGCTTCTATGGCCGAGGCGAGGGCTCGGAGGCAGAATAATTTTCATGAAGTCGATGAACTCATGTCCGATGCAGGGGATGATGAAGACCCCGAGTCCGAAGAAGGTGTTGACCATACTCAGGAACCCAGGCGGAAGAAGATGAGGTTGTCGGGTGGTGGTGTGAATGGTGTGATGCGTGGTGCTAATGGGAAGCATGTCTCGAGGCATCCGGCGCTTGGAGGGCAGCAAGGACGGATTTATAACGGTATGGCTCATATGATGGACGAGCTCGATGCAGAGGGTGAGGATGATGTCGATGCAGAGGGCGAACCGTACACCGAAGAGCAAATACTCCGGACGATGACGCCTCCTCAACGCCGACTTGCGCCAAGACCATCTTCGAGACGATCTCACCCCATTGGCCTTGCTGACCTCGACTCGCAAGCTGGCCGGTAAGTTTTCCCATGAATTCACACCTACTCAAATTGAAATTCATTAATTTTTCATGTTCTTATTCCTCAAACCTACAGGCGGAATTTCATATTCGCTTCCATTGATCACCTGTTCTGCACAACCTACGAGAGCACGGACGACATGACGATTTCTTCGTTGCTCACATACCTTAATGCGGCTATGCCTCCGGACAAGCACGAGGACTTCGATACTTCCGAAGTCATTAAAGCCGTCGCGGCGTTTAAAGAAAAGGGCAAAGTCATTTTCGAGGGGGATACACTGCGCCTCGTCGACTGAAAGCGCGTTGTCAGACTTGCACATTCATTCGCCGGTTTGACACGCTTGCTCGACCTTGCCCGTCCGTTGTGTTACGCGGTTACGGTCCGACCGTCGCCACCCACAGCAATTCCGAAGACAAAACGTATACGTTTCGAAATCGCCAACGCCGCACATCAGCGCTAGCCATGTCATGGGGTTGCTTATCTCCATGTTTCTTGTTTTTTTTTTCCTTTTCATCTACGGCTTGCTTCCAGCTCCGACATCCGATGGACTCGAATCAGAACTGTTATTATGCTATGTTATGGGACTTCTCTCCCCCTCTCCATACCGCTTACTATACCCTTCCCCCCTGCATGTCATGTCACGTTAGGGGGCTTCCCAGGTCGCCGACAAATTCTTGTGTTACGCATATTCATCTTGTTCCTTGATTCTCCCAACACACCCCTCTATGTAATTATTAACAGCAATCCCTCACACACCCCTTTATTCTTGACACATCCATCACTAAAAAGAAAAGAAAACATCTCCGTTGTTTCCTTATTTGCTCAATTTTGATCGTTTCTCTCGCTGCGTTACTCGCTTCTTGACACTAAAGCCTTGGGTGCTGTATTTTTGGTCGGCCGGATTCCAAGGACTTGGTCCGTGTGTTTTCGCATCATGGTTTTACTGGTTTTGTTTCTACGTTCCCCACACGTACTTCTGTTGTTCTTGCTGTGTTTCTTCGCATCATGCCTTGCAGTTGACGCCACCGTCCATCGATTCTTTTGGTATGTTTTAAACCAGAACCAGAACCAAAATTCCGGCCACTATCTCCCGGTATTATATACCACCCATCAATCCCCATCATCATCATCGATCTTCTATCATCATCTCGCTTCCTTGCTCGTTTCCGTCGTCGACGCCGTCGCCGTGTCATGTTCACGTCCACGTCCACCACGTCCGCCCCTCTATCTCATCTATCGCAACACGCTTCACAGCTATCACATCATACGCCTGTACATACAACAAAAGCTCTCGAATACTTGCAGTTATCCATCCATCCGATCCATCATTCCTGCATCCGTAATACCCCTAACTCCCTCTCTCTTGCACGCATCACATCGAACATCTATCATATTACAATGTATAGCGCTAGCCTTTTATTACCTCTTTTGCATGTACATACTTGTACATCAAATCATTTTGTTTTTTGGTTCCGCCATCTCATCTTGGACTCATCACATAATCCATAATTACTTACTTACCTAGAATACTGTAACATGTACCATATACGTACATGAGAATACATGTTTCAAGTTGGAGTCCGAATAGTCACATTTGTGGTCGAGTCACAGTCATGGGTTGGGTTAACTTTGACTCCACTAGTGCGGAAGATGACGATATTATTCCTTAAAACTGAAAAAATCCCCGAAGCCCGAACATATCTCGATATAATTCCAGAGTTTATGTTGAGTTTGAGAAACTGACAGAACGCCGCAGTCACGCCGCGTTTGGGTCCGGGGGGAGCTAAGCTAAGCTAAGCTAAGCTTGGAGCCCTTGATCTTTGGGCAACATCCAAGATATGTACATGTTCGTTATTTTGTAGTCGCTAATTTAGCCGACCATTATTGGTTCCGAATGGGGCTTTGGCTTAGACTACTTGTTCTCGGGCTTCTTTTAGGGGTTTTAGACGATACGGGCAAAGTCGTTTAAATGTATGATAGGTGTATTTTGCGTTGTCGAGGAGTGTGGACGGATTAGTACTTGGGAGATATCAATAGTAAATCGATTGATGAAGCACGAATATTGTGGGGATTATGAACACGACAACGAGTAGTCTCAAGCTGAGCAGATGTTGTAAATGACCCTAGTCTACCACGCGCATCTAGAACTCTAAGGAAATCGCCGTGCCATGGTGTAAGTTGTTGCCTTCTATAGTCTAAGGTTGAATAAGTGCTTGGTTACTAGATGCCAGCGTGTGTACGACTCGCTACTATCGACGCCGGAATATATGTAATGACATCCCAGGCTAGACATGATTCTGATACTATTGAGCGCAGCTATATAGCTGTTATGATTGTAGCGCTCGGCTGGATTGTCCTTCCGTCAATTAAGTATCAAGGAAATTGATGGAGGAATTCGAAGAACCAGTCGTGACAAATATCGATGTGATCCTAGTGGGCCCACCCTGTAAAGATGTTACGGACGGAGTGTTTCCGGGCTTAGCCGAGCCTGGAAGAAGCGAGAACATGAGAAAGAGGGGAGCTCGCTCCTATAGCATCGATTACGTTGACTGTTTCGATGATGACGGACTCTTCGTGCATAGCCGTGTGGCGCGGAAAATGGAAGACATACTATAGAGGTAATAGAGGCTTGAAGTAGTGGACGGATTGTCATTTGTGACATAAGGAAAATTGACATTTGACAGAAATAATATTTTAGTTGGGGGTACCCACGAATATAGCGGGAACAGATGGGAGTACGTACTACGTATAGTGAGCGCTAGGATCATGATGGATGTCGAGGTATGATGTGATGAAGACAGCTAGATTGATATAGAGGTATAAGCTTTGGCAATGCTGTGATGATCACTCGGCACACGAGGATAGATGGCGCAGGTAAATTGAGTAGTAGATGGATAGGAACAGGTTGGCCTTTTGGAGACTCGACTAACGGGGAACTGCTAGTAGGATGGACCAAACAGCATAAATAAGATACCTCTCGGTGGAAAAGATGAGAACAGCACTCACAGGGGGCAAGACTGAAGTTTACAGCAAGACAGAAAGGTCGATGATGATCATGGATTGCCGGCCCGAGGTATGATGTCTATGTGGGGAGATGACCGGATTACAGGGTGGTGTGCAACAGATCATCTTGCGAACATGATGATACTGCGCAATGGGTCTGTGATTAGAACGAGCGTATGACTAGCATCTTACACCGATAAGTAATGTTACACATGGAAGATAGAGTAGTTCGGTCAGGGTGGGCTCACCCGTAGCGAAGATGTAAGTAGTTGTGAACGGTGATCAGTCCAGTGCAATCCAGAATCAATTAATCACCTGTAATTGAATTGTCGATGGGAGAGTGTGCATGCGCGATGCCGTCGAAAGATCAGCATCGCTTCGAAAGTTAGACCAAGATCCTGGACAGTGGATAGTGGTTGAAGAATATTTAGAGTTCAGCGAGAAACCATATGGTTCAAACTCAGATCGGCAACAAATGCGGCACTGAAGGTGCACCGGCGTCTACCAGTCAGTCACTAGTTCGCCGGACATTCACTTTCTCCTACAGCACCGATTATCACTAGACGGTTCACACGGATCCAATAACACCTCAAACTACTTGATGTTACTATCACTTTCGAAAGCTAGTAATTGGCCTTTTCCCCATGCTAGAACCAGGACTCGCAGGCGCTGTTGTTCGTCTCATTATGGTCCACCAACTTATAAACACTCTTCTTGCTCATACATACTCGAATTAAAACTGCTGTCTTCCGAGCACGGATCTTGGCCTGGACGACCTTATTGACACGGGCCAACGCCAATAACGTATCTCATATATTATACAATAATACTCTTATCCCGTCTTCACATCTTATTTTTAGCAAAGAGACTATTGCAGCGCTACTTTGTACCTCCGGAATTGCTAATGGCTTGTAGCCTCGTACGTCGACCATCCTCAGGCCCTTTCTCACCCGATTTTAACGACTCTCAACTGGGAATCGTCTGATCGTTTCGGCTTCATTCAGTATGCTATGAACAGCCCACAGAGAGAAAGGCTACTCCCGCAGCATGCGAATGAGTGTCAGGTAGGTATAAGATAACGTCTTGAAAACTTTCCGCCGTTGGGAGGCATATCTGGGAATGATACTTAAAGGTAGCTATCCTATACATCCCCATTACATGATTGTCCCCGATTCCTACTGAACTCCTCATCTAGCTCTCATATCAGCCTGTAGCGCAGCTATCCTTGTTCTAGCCGCCCCTGAAAGACAGTGTAACTATTTGCGTTGATTTTTATACTGTAACTCATCGCGAATAAGTTTGCAGTCATGCAATCGACGTTTCCGATATCGACCCCGCTTGTAAGGTTGCTGGTACTCCTAGCCCATACCAGCCGACGCTGCTCAACATCTCAAAGTGGATCTGGACTGGAGAAAATCCTGTACCGGCTCAAGCTAATCCTGCTGGTACACGAGTTTTCCGCAAAACTATAGCTACTCCTTGTGGCAAGTGTGCTATCGGTGCCACCATTGTCGTAGCTTCGTATGTACTGTATTTATGCGTATCTTCAATTCAGCGTATTGACAATGAAGTCCAGCGATGATACGCATGTAATATACGTTAACGGGGTTTCGGTTGGCTCAGGCGGAGGATGGACGAAAGGGCAGGTGATTAATGCAGCTTTGAAACCATCGTCAAACCTTTTCGCCATCTCCGCTCATAATGAAGGTGGCTTCGCCGGTATTATTGCCACGATTTCAATCTACTATTCAGACGGTACTCGCGATTCATTCATAACGGACGAGTCGTGGAAGACCGTTGCAAGTAGTACCTTGCCTCCGGGTTTCCAACTAGCGAGCACGAACGACAGCACGTGGGGTTTCTCCTCCCTACAGGCGAGCTATCCAAAGGCGGTCTGGGGTGAAATAGTCTTGCCGTCTGTACTATCCCTCAATCAATCTAAATGGATTTGGACATCCGATCATCATAATGGCGTAGCGCCTGTAGGCGCTCGGTCATTCCGCAAGATCATCAATGACTGTAGCAAATCCGCAAAGTGGGCCACAGTTGTGATCGTTGCGTAAGCCATACTAGTCTCTACAAGTCGAACTATTTTCACTCACACTCATCCAGCGACGATCGCTATACATTATACGTCAATGGACATGCAGTCGGCTCGGGCAAGAGCTCTTCATTCGCTGATGGGTATACTATCCCAAACCTTAGACCCACCTACAATACGTTCGCTATCAATGCCACGAATGCCGGCGGTCCTGCAGGCGTTATCGCAACTATTCTGATCACGTACACTGATGGCTCGAGCGAGACAATTGTGACTGATTCCAGCTGGAAAGCTTTCAAAGGGCTGCCGGAGGGGTTCGAACTGACATACCATGATGAATCAGATTGGGAGGATGCTAAGACGTTAGGTTCTTTTGGAATTCAGCCATGGGGATGCAATGTCTGCATTCCTGATGCATAGTCTTCGGAGGTAGCGGAAGAGCTGGTAATATCACTCCATCTAGCTATAGCATAGGAATGTGGGAATGTAATCGCCTGCGATAGGAGCGGAGGCTGGATAAGATTGGAAGAGACTCGAAGGATGGAGACACTCTTACTCGAAAACGAAGTGAATAGTATGAGTTACATTGAGATGCGTGTCATTTATTGGTACTTTAGTATACGGTGGTAGACAAATACTGGCAATTCAAGGAACCAATATAAATATGTTCACCCTAGTCGTTATTGGTTTCATTTCTTACAAGTACATGCCTAGTTAACTGTTACTAGGTCGGTAGCGGATACTACAGCAGAGATCAGGTATGATAAGGTTTCTGCCCCCGTTGAGACATCGCTATCCCTCCCGCTTAGTTGTTGATGGGAATCAAGGCTCTTGGCATACTTAGCAATAACATATCTGCTTTGTATATTCTTGGCGATTGCAATGTAATCAGATGAAGGGTATGAAGTTTGGTGGCCTTTGTTTCGCATTCTGAGAATGAAGGGTGCCAACCTCGCAAAAAGCAGTTTTCAATGTCGAATGAATGATCCACGTAGAGCACTGCGGTGCACGGGTAGAGAGAATATACTTTGTAATTTAATCTGTCGAGCTAGGCAAGCCATGTCCGCCGGACAACCAGTGCGTCAGCCTGCCAATAATCTCAATATGTAGGCATGATGGTGACTATCAAATCTCGGAGGATGCACGGACCATCGGGGTTTACGCGTACGGATCTCTCGCCACGTGGAAACGGAACTTTAACGTTTAACGTTTAACCCTTGGACCCCATCTTTGAGCGGTTTGAACCTGGTAGTGCCTACCTGGAGTTCAAACTTTCAATTTTACGGCTTTGTTGGATAGTCGTTCTCCTCCTCCGCGACGGTACTGTTCATTTGACTCACCTCATCATCAAAATATAGTTCAAGAAATATTCCTCATCCATTTTGACGAGAAGTAGGGATTCGAAAGTTTGGAATGGGCTCAGCTAGAGATTGACGAAGATTCAGTGGATGTATTTTTGAAGGTTAACATACTAAATTTCATTGCCGTACGATGTGCGTCGTATATTCTTTCAGAAGTTGCATCCGCCTCATTTAACCCATCAAACATAGCTCGTACTATCCGCCATCGTCGTGTTGTTTCTGCGCTTGCGCGAATAGATGTGGATATCCGCTGGCTGCATTCAGGCTTGGATGCCATTTGTCAGGCTAATCTCTCCAACTTAGAGCCCGTGCCGAGGATGAGGCTTTGCCCTCAAGTGCTACGCCCCGTCTACAGATCAGCTGTGTTGGGACAGAGGGTGATACCCCAGGCCTTTCGTACATCTGCAACTTTCCCTTGCCATGGGATACGGCATTGTTTTCATCCGCAACCAAACCCAAGGAGACTGGAGCTACCGTGAGTGGGTCAGCGCTTAGAGCACTTTAGCGCCTATTCACTGAGCTAATCCCTCAATGTCGCTAGTAGGTCCAAGAGCAAGCTACTTGGAACTAACTCGCTCGCCTCACCTTCATACGTTATAGTAAAATTCACTCTGTCGACGATATAAGTCTTCTCAAAAGACCTGCGCTGGCTTCACCCCGCTCATCCTGACCCCCACAATGTCAATACGCATACGCCATCGCTTTATCATTTGCTTCCTTATCGCATCGAGCTTTGTTCTGCAGCAAGTGAACGCCGCTGCACATACTACACATGCCGTTCACCACAATGCCGTTCACCCGACGCAGCACGTAGCCACCAAATCTCACTCAAGCGTTGCGCATCGAGGAAAGCAGTTCCTCAAGATGATCGTAGGCATCGTTGTCGGTTAGTGTATACTCTCTATTGTACAGAAAATAGTGCGAAATAGCACCAGAGCTGAATGCACGATGATTTACACATTAATCTCATCCAGGCTGCATTGTTGGCTCGCTTCTCCTCTGCGTCTGCTGTTGCTTTTTATTACGTCGACGCAAGAACAGGTCATCTAGGGAGATCACTCAACTCGAGGCGACGTCGGCTATGCCCACTATCTCTGCGCCGCTGTCAGCACAACCTCAAGTTACAGCGCCACCTCCACCACATACCGGAGGGGGCGAAGCGGCAAGTTATTATAACCCAGAAGGAGACGTGCCGAAGTACGGATATACGGTGAGCACCTGTCGTTTTGTAGAACGCGGTCCGTGTTCATAATCAACGTTTATGTGTCTCAGGGAGGAGAGTATAATCAAGGCTATGGGTATCAGGGCGGTTACGAAGGGGCTCCCGTGCGTATGCTAACACTTTGTACTGTGCGTGCTGACTGGTTCCTTTCCCCTAAGCCTCCTCCTGGACCTCCTCCTCAAGCCCACATGGGGGGCTTCCGACAATAAATAATAGGAGGCATAATTTCTTTATGTAGAGGCCTAGTACCGACTCTCAAACACGAACACCGGACTACTCTCCTTACTGCCTTGTAACTACTCAAAGATATCATATACCCTAATCTAACTGAGCCGCTTCTGTGGTCAAAAATACTATCAAACGGGACGGAATATATACTACTGCATCATGGGGATGTCAAAGTGCGGTAGTTCGTATCATGACTTGTTCTCAGAGAGAGCGGGGCGAGTGTTGCGCTGGCGAATATTGTAGTTCTTAATAAAGCTGGGGCGCGGAGGAAGTGAACATCGGTTCAAAAGTACGAAAGTATTACTTACATTGCTGCTAAGGAGGTTAAGAAACCAGCAGCGACACCAATGAGGAAGACGGTATTGAGGCTTTGTACGTAAGCCTCAATCACTTGGCTTTGCATTTCAACCGGGAGGAGCCTAATGGCCAAGACGCTTTTCAAGACAGTGGCTCTTGCGTCGGGCGGGAGGTTGGGCGAGTAGACACTGAGGTATTTTCGAAGTTGGTTTGAGAATACACTGCCCCCTATACTACAGTGTCTTGAGCGTATATGGTTTGATCCGAATTCAAGAAAAGACTAACGCAACGCCAACAAATTCGCCAAGCATCAGAGCAAATTGCTATCCGATGCCATCATGTTATAGCCTTTGATTCAAAGGAATATGGGGTGTCACCTACGACGCAAGATGTCGCTTGAGGAATCATCACTTCGTCCGCCGCGTAATCGGCCTGCAACATTGAATCGCCCTGTTGACTCATAAGAGTTTCAGGAATTCAGACTCTCACCTGTACACCGATAAGGGTGTGCGGCATGATACCACCTACACCAATCTAAAACTTATTAGCCGGTAGCACTTGGAGAAAAGGTCGCATCTTCACCCCAAAGAGAATTTGGAATCCGATAGACTGTGACGCTGGAGAAGAAGCTTTGAGTGTATATAGCAGTCCAGCACCAATGCAAGCGAAGAAGGGGCATCCGAAAAGGAACGGCCAGTAGCGTCCTGTTTTCTACGATTGAGTGAGGAATTGGCGATAATCGTGTGAGAATTAAACCAATACGAACAGCGACGACAGCTCCAGAGACGGCATTAGCTAATGATATCGTTAGTGAAGGCAAAGATTGAGAGAACGATAACACCTCCGGTGACTGCGGCGAGCATCGGCAAAATGTCCAAGCCAGATCTTAATGCACTGTGGCCCCGAGCCTGATACCTGAGCAGTAGGATTCATCAACTATAAAATAACGAATAAGAAACCTTACCACAAGGGTAGGTAAAACTGCAGTAAGATAAGTAGTTGAAAACATATCAAGTAATTTTCAGAGGTTACCGCGACTATGTAAAAGTTGAAGTAGCAGAAAAACTAGTGTTATTAAGTAGGATGATCCTAATAAAGCATTCACAACTTACTGCGGATAAAGCACTCCCAAATTGCGTTGGCCGTTTCAGAATAGAGAGGGGAACCATCGCACTTGCACCTTTGAATCGCTCCCATATTATAAAGAGTATTAGCAAAACCCCCGACACGATGAAAAGAGAGGATGTTGCTGGACTATTCCATGGCTTTGTGCTACCACCCCATTGGAGTGGAAGGAGCAGAGTGGTACAGAAGCCTAAGACGAGTACCCCACCTATCCAATCGAGCCTGTGGATACCATATTTAGATTCCGCCTGTAATCCTCAAATCAACATACTTTGTCCATGTTCCTCGATTATCTCTATCTGAAGAGCTGGCACGGCTAGGGAGTAGGAAAGTCACCAGCCCAATTGTTACAGCCCCAAACTGAACACATGGTATTGGACACAGTACAAGCCACTAACTCGATTGAAATACATACAGGTAAGTTGACTAGAAAGCAGAGTCAATGACTGATATGGGCGCCAAATAGGGGAACTTACTCCAAAAACACCATTGCCAGGATAATTTATCTACCAATAATTGTTTGTTGTAGCGCTTGTACTAGTATTGGTGCTTGTGCTCACCGATGAAAGCCCCACCTGGTGAAGAATATGAGTAATGTATAGTGTGCTATCAATAGAATAGAGAACTATCACCGAGTAGAGGACCCGCAACTGCGGAAATGCAGATGGTGAGACCAAAGGACGCCAAAAGGACTGGTCGCTTCTCCAGCGGCGATATCTAGTGCGTGACTGTCAAGAGTAGCATAAATCTGACTAGAGCGCGGTTACCTCAGGTAAAATAGCGGCAATAGATATCTGTATCCTATTAGCGAACATTAGCGTAGGTGAAGTTCATATACATGGCTACATACCCCGCGGATCCACAGCCAACTACCGCTCGCCCCAAAATAAGCACAGGAATGGATCTGCTGACCGCGCATATCATAGAACCCAATTCGAAAACAGAGATAGACGCCAAGAAAACATATTTTTTGGACCAAAGCTTTAGAATTTGTCCAATTACAAGAATGCATCCTCCCTGAGTCAAAAAATCTTCAGAATTTGATCAGCGACATGGTTGCTTATTCATTTCGCTCCGTTCTTACAGGCCGTGGCGACCGAAGTTATGTGTTCCAAAGCATTGAACTCGGAAACAATTCTTGGAAGTGCCGTTACGACCTAGAAAACAGTGTCGAGCAGACGAAACACATTATGAAGTGAGACCTACTATTGTTCCATCTAGGCCTACCAGTAGAGATGCAGTGAACATTCCGCTAGGAACGTAATATCAATTTGTCGCAATCCTTGACCATTCGTCAAGTGTACTCACATGAATGCAAAGAACAGCCTTTTTCCGGAGAGATGCTGATTTGGAGTGGATGCCAGCATAGTTTCATTTTCGACTTCTAATGTTCGCAATATCTGCTCGTCGTTTTGGTCGCTTTTCTCGACTTCTCGCATACTTGGCAGCCTTGAGCACTGATAGTTGGGAGGTAAGTTCTGGTGGGTGCTGGATCGGAAAGACAGAGGGGCTAGCTTTATTTGACTGATACTACTTAGCATAGAACATACTCCATGGTCTCGAGTCGCACAATGGAACTGTGTGCTGTGAGTGTCCGGGGTCTGACCATGTGCATGAATCGCAATCGACTTCTTCGTCGGGCTCGCAAGATTGGCTACAACCCCTCTATCGAGATAACTCTACCCGGCCTCGTTTTCATATCGTATGGGATAGCGATAAGAACGCAAGAACCTTGAGATGTTCAGTTCCCGGCGGCATGAGGTGGGGAAGACCATCCTCCGCGTGGGCAACAGACAGAGGAGGTACCTGCTGACCCTGGCTGCGTATCAGTTAGATGGTTGATATCACATCCATAGGAGACGCTTGCGAGAGACGTCCTTTTGCAGCGGTTGTGCTTGCATTACATGTATATAATGTGGGAATTGGGCAGTTTACGCACCTGAACCATAGTCGTTCTTCGATACAGCCGTAAAGGGTTTTCCATAATAGTAGTGAGAATACTTTAACGTTGAAGCTTTGAAGGGTGCTCCACGCTGCTCCACGAATGCCGGGTTTAAACTTCCGGGACACAGGGGCGTTAGTTAACACATATAGGCGGTTGGTTGATCTGGAGGCTATATTCTACATAGGTGTAACGTAGATAGCTAATGATCCGCGAAAATCTGAAACCTATGAATATATTACCCAATCTTATAACGCCGATAAATATAAAGGCAGGTAATATTCACACTCACTGTCTTAGTATTATGAGAGGGACCCCCATACGCAATTAGCGGACGAGCTTGTCGTCCTTGCTAGAATAGACGTTCGTTGTAGTTCCAACAGTTTTGAAACCAGCTCCGAGCCTACGACTGCTCAGTTCTGAGTAGTAAGCTCGCAGGCTATCACTCAAAGAGCGGTCTATTCGTTAGTCAACGGGAAGTAAAACGGGATTGCAATTCACCTATTGAACCCAGTAGTCGAGCCCTACTCATTCTGGTGAACCCAGTTGAAAACGCTGGCGGCAAACATTTGATGGTGGCTGTGCTGGGCGTCTCCACGACTTCAACAACTCTCTTGGAATGGCCATGTCATGTTTTCCTATCCTAATCCTTCCAATCGAGCTCGTTCATCATATTCTGCGGCTTTCAGATATCACAGCACTGATTCGCTGTCTTCGCGTCAGTAAATTCGCTCATCAACGACGATGCTGTTCTGCAATCCAAGCTCGAGGCCCACAAGACAGGTGTGACAATATATCGTACGCTGCATACAGACGCCGACCCTCTTCTTCAAAGCCCTTCGAATAGAAAATCCGATGAAAGATCCAGATGCCGTCAAAGTGAAGGAATGGAGGCATAAAATACAGAGGACATTTCTACCAGTGAGAGATGTCCGAGTAGAGGTGAGCGTCTCGCAATGTTCATGTAGTCCTTTTCCGGGCAGCGCGTCGCATCTCCTGAGCGAGGACGCTGTTTTAATTAGGAGATGCCCTCCATGGATGTCCTTTTCACTGCTATCGAGAGCTACGACAAGATGATATACATCTACTTGAAGGTAATATTCTCAACTCAACCCTTCTCTTTGAACAATGACTCGATTGACACGACACTTGACCACAGTACTCAAAAATATCCAAGGTCATGGAGCGCATTGCCCGGCTCGGAGAAGAGCGGATTCCACGGGATGCCGAGTTCAAATTTCGCCAACGTGCGAGTGCACTAGTTGACAGATGGAAAGCTGTTCTTGATCAAGGTAAGGATTCTGAGCGCGCGAGCCAGCAAGTTACCAGTCTTGACGCAGGGAATGGAGGTACGAGGGCTTGAGGCCGTCCTACCCTTCTGAATGATCACTTCTCACCGTTATTCTGAGTAGCTAGCGCCGACGGACCGGCTGCATGGAATACCTTGCAGATGGCGCAGGCAACATCTCATCCAGGACAACTTGAAATCTAGTTAGAATGAAATCCTGCTGGTGATTTGTATTTGAGCATGATGCCGTTTGCGTGTCTACTTCGTCTGCCATAAGCTATGATCAGACTTTTAGGCGCCAATTTCTTCGATAAGTGGAACACACATACCTGGGCTAGAGTCAATGGTTCATAATGTAATAGATGATTTTAATTAGCATAGGTATTTTTTCAGTGATCCTAGGTCGTTGGTCTGATCAGTAGTCAGAGGCGCTAGCGGCCATGCGGCCGACCGTTCCGCTTCCCACGCTCTTCATGAATAACGCTTTCGAAGTTGGAACTGCCGCGTCTCAAATTCAATGAGTTTTGCTTTACATCCTGTATTCCCAAAACTCACAAAATCTTCTATCCTCTCGTTTCAATTCTCCTTCTGGTACCCATCTTTCTCCCGTATCTCCATCAAGTCTACTATCATCCGACCCGTATCGAAGGACTTTCATGACTACCTCAACGCAGACGGCGTATTCGTACCCGAAGGATCTGAGAACATGTCAGTATATATTCGATTTGTAAAGCCACATTCATGGAATTTAGAGTAGATATTGAACGTTGATGTATATGGATGTCATGAATTATGACATTGGCTTCATTGGACGTTTGATGTGCTGTTTAGACCTGCAACGAGTACGATTTTAGACGATGAAGACGAGGGTGACAAACAAAATAGCGACGGGTGCAGTGATGAGGAAGATAGTGAAGAAGATGAGGGCCCACGCAGATCTTACGCCTTTCCCGAGCTCGACGCTCAAATCCGGGAATCTATCAAAGAGTACGGGTCTGTCTTCCCAAAACTGAACTTTTCCTCCCCAAAAGTAAGTTCTACCCTCATCGTTGATCAGTCGTGAATCATACAATTCAACTCAGGACGCGTCATGGATCCTTCCTTCGTCCTCGCCCCTGAAATGCACCTCTCCATCAGACGTTTATCTCCTCCTCAAATCATCGGACTTCGTTACACATGACCTCAGCACGGAAACTGTCTTCAGTGGATGTTCACCGGCGTCTAGTGACGACGATCAAATACGATCACGATCAGGAGAAGAAGTGATCGACGATGAAGGTACCCCATATGAACTTGAGCTTGTGTTGAGGAAATGGTACCCAATCGATCGGAGTCGCGAGTTGAGGTGTTTCGTGAGGGATAACGTACTTATAGGTATGCTATCTTCTTGGTACCGTAATTACCGACTACGTATTATTGCTGTAGACGGCTGATTATACTTGGTGCAGGAATATCCCAGCGCGATACCAACTTTTACGACTTCTACACAGATCCCCAAATTCAGAAAAAGGTGGTTACTACTGTTCAAGAATTCTGGGATTCGAATGTGAAAGACTACTGGGAATTTATGCGAGATTGTATGACCTCGCTCTATTCTTTAGCATGGCCTAATTTCTTATCGATTTTACATTTCAGATACAATGGACGTCCTACTAACCCGCGACCTCACCCGAGCGCACATCCTCGACTTCAACCCTTACGCACCGCGTACGGATCCTCTTCTTTTCACTTATGAAGAACTCCTCAATATTCACCTCTCACGCTCTAATCCATCTGACGTCAAGCCACTCCCTGGTCCAATATTAAAAGTTATTGACAGTCCTTCCCATCCCCTAGCAACCAAAAACGCACCTGCAAACCAACATAATATGGTCCCGTTCGAAACGTTGAGTTTAAGTAGCGGAAGGGATATTGAAGAGTTTGCGGAGATTTGGAAGAAAGAAATGGGCGAGGGGATGAAATGAAAGGGATTGGACTAAGGGACGAGGAATGCTCAGCGATTAGAGTCGGCGTGACAGGGGAGGACAGAGATGGTCGCTTTGCTTCCCCCGTGCTTGAGCTGTTACCACACCAGACTTTCGTGTGGATATCTGGTCGTTGATGGCGACTGCAGACGATGCACATGTATCCATTTTCATAATTACCTTGGAGTACCCTTGATCATTTTTCACGACAGATGCCCGCTACTATGATCTGCTTTCTGTTTAAACAGGATCTTTGTGCGCCAAAGAGCGTGACGTGAGTTTCAATATAGACGCAGTATTCAAGTTAAAGGCACGACTCTCAAAACATCACTGGTATTGATCATATCTTTCTCCTATCTACTGATGTTTTTCGCAAGACATTGGGGCAGATTGTAGCAAATTCTACTCGCACTCAAAGGTCTCCGCAACCTGTGGCAATACCTGCGCAGGGCCGATCCATGCTTGTCAGTGCCCATCGGTCAATAGGTCTCCCTGCTTACCGGTAGGATTTACTCGAAAATCCAAAGAGGTGACTGTAGCGATGCATACTTCACGAACACACTGATCATATACTCAAGGGTTGGTAGCATCGCGACAAACGTCGAATAAGGTAAATCCTCAAAAGACGAAGCACATTATGATCAGACAGTCGTGCTCCTTAGCTCGCTCCATCCAGGTGCTTTCACTATATCAACCGTGGCACTCTTGCTAGATGATAGAACTGCTCGTTCAATGAGTTCGAATTTGCCCAGCTTCGCACCCCCAGGCCCTTCAGGACCACGTTAAGAATCGTGTGGGTCGCGTAAAGCTTTTAGTCGACTTACCCAATGCCCACAGAGATACTAGCACTTCGTTCTTTCCGTGGTGGTTGAGAATACCTTCTGGGACTGGATAGCTTGTCTGGGGTTCAAGCGAAGAAAGAAACCTAGATGAGTATTAGTCTTCATTGCGAACAACCCGCCATTTGGAATCAATACCATGGGACACTTACCTCCCGAATTGCCATCCATTCACATAAATCAAGACGCGATGCGGATTAACGCTATCCAGCGCGAAATCAAATGCCAAAGGTACATCTACTCCGCGAGGAATGTCCAGGTCAAATGTCGTCCTATACACTGTAACGCCAGGGGTCGTTCGTCCTTGCAACGGCGAACAGGAGGTGTTCCACGATGATGCGTCAAATCCGGGTAAATGAGCACCTAAATACAATGCATAGGAATGTCAACCGTCGACTAGTCAAACTGGCGAAGCGCATGATACAGACCGACACGCTCGAACCACCATCCCCCTTCATTGTATGGGCCTCGGACAGCATCCGGTGCGTTCTCGCCTCCGAAATCTGTTTTGTACCCCTTGAGTACGCCTGAATATTGCCACTGAGGCCATGAACTCACTTCCAGCCACTTTCCAACTATCGAAATCAACGTCGTTTGCACCAAGTAGGCGATATCCCCGGATTCCACGCGGGGTTTTGTGCTCGTCATTGATGTTATCTATGAGCAGGCATGTTTAGAGGAATCTTCCATCCACGCACGAGAATAGCTTACAATCTTGATTCATACCAGTGGAATCGTGGATCACAGTCAATACTGTCCAAGAATTCCGATTAGGTTGCGAGGATAGCTTCGCGTTGACAACCCACCATTTTTATCCAGTAACTGATTGGCTGTGAAGTTGAATGTAGGTGAAAGGATGTCCACGCCACTCTGGCTATGAGAACTGCCTTGGCCCGAGCCCAGAAAATGGGAATTCAAAAAGACCGAATATCCGAAGGAGAATCCGCTAAAGCATGGATGAGCGTCTGGGGAACATTGTATAGAAAATATTCTTCAGAACGTACCCTTGAATGGATAGCTGGACACCCGTAGCGTTGCCTGAGAAGTGGCCACGCCATACCCATTGACCCGCATGGAACCCATATCTGAGCCAACAGCGTTAGAGTTATGAGCGATTATACGTAGAAAGCCACTTACTCGCTGGAGTATAGCACAAACTAGCCTTGCTCATTAGTCTCCGCTCTTAGAAGAATTAGGTTTGACGTACCTTCCCAGCGCTCGGTTTCTGAGGTCGATTCGTTGAGGTCCTGTTTGCGACTACCCAAAACCTGCTGTCATTGTCATCGAAACCCGGTTGAAGTTCTGGAAGGGAGTCTGCACATCTCCACTGGAGATTCCCTAATTTCGGGATTTGGACGTTATGAAGACTCGCCGAGAACGGAATTACACCCTCCAGACTGCCCAGCGAAGATTTGCGAACAGGGATTGAGGCTCCATTCCACGTTAAGGAGTGTATATCTGAACCACTGAACACTTGGACAGTCGTAGTGGCGTTTAGATCACCAGTGAGCGCCAGAATTTGTCCGCGTTTTGTGGCTGAGCGGACTAAATATGGTCCATGAACTAGAACCGAAGGATTGTCCGGTGTAAGTGTATAGTGATTCAAACCGCTACCACCAGTCAGTCGAGGAGCCCAAAAGCCCCCAGCGGACTTCTTATCGGCGATGATAATCCGCTTGTTCTCGAATGAAGCGATCGTGATGCCAGATGGTGAACCAGATAGTGTTACAAATCTATTAGACGTAGTTGCTGAAAAGGATTGAGAGCCAAGGATTGTGACTTTTGAAGACCCAGATGTAGCGACGGCTACTTCTATTGGTCGACCTTCGAGAGCATACAGAACGATAGTGTCTATCTGTAGTCGGTCCATTTAAACCTACGATGATTCAACAGAGATAGATGTAGTACATGCCTTATCGAATGTAGCCCAAGTCATAACTTCAGCCGTGGAATAGTGTAGCACGGAGTTTCCAAACGGATAATTCGTCACTAAAATCTTGGACTCTCTTCCAGCCAGGATTATTGATCCGGATTTTGGAACCGTGATTGCCCCTTCCAGCGTGGTATTCACCCTCAAAGTAAATGAGGTATCACTTGTCTTCTGATTCGTCTTCTGCCTTACGAAATAGAAATTGACATTATTGGCTTGAGCATTCAGATGCGTGGTGTAGATATCCGGCGAATCACTATAAGCAGTGCCCTGACCGACGGTCCCGTTTCCAATGCGACCGACGAGGAGATAATCGGGTGATGCATGGAGGAACGACGCCTGAAGTTTGAGCTCGTCGAATTTTGGGGTGAAGGTACGGTCTTCGCGGATAGCCTTGAAACGAACATGAGCTGTTGAAAGACCGGTTGTAAATAGGTACTTACGGCGCCGTAGCTAGATCAGAACAGTCAAAGTTTGCGATACTATGCTGATCAACGTGTAGGACTTACTCGTAGCTCGAATATATCGTATGCGTGTGCATATTTCCCCAGTTGGTACCCCCTATATCAAAGGTATAGTGCGCAAAACCTCATAGGTGGGGGAAGTGAACGTACCATAAGTCATATACAAGTTCTGGATACTAGCACCAGCGGCGTAGTTATTCTAATTACATTGATCAATCTATTCTTCAGCCGATATAGATGCAGGACCTACCTTGTAATAAACCTATCAAGACGGAGTTAGTACATCACACTAAAAGTAATTGCAGGATTTACATTAGCGAATTGCTCGTTGATCAACTTATAACATTGAGAGTAGTCAGGACCGGACCAATATGAGAACGCTCCTCCCTGCCACTCGAACAGAGCAAGTGGCTCTGCTGGATTGAATCTTTGATGATTTTCATCGTGGGCTGAGCAAGAGTGAATATCTGGGAGCTAAAATCGACAAAAATAAAAATGGGCAAACCTGTCGATAACTCCGTCCATGTCTCCGGACTATCGCAGTCGAATCCCAGGGGATACCTGAGCAAGGACCATTAGAATATACAATATCCGAACAATGAGATGAAACACTCACCCATCCCATCCGTAACTGCAAGTCAAGGAGAATGGGCGAGTTGTGAGTTGTATCGAAATGCGTAGTGGAAGTATCTCACAGATCCACTTTTCCAAGACCAGGCTGGCTGTATTGGCCGCCAGGACCTCTATCGTTATGTATCGTTGGAATCCGTGTTATGCCGCCTTCCCTCAGCGTATCAATAATTTCTTGCATGTGCTGGTCCAGTCCAGGGATGTGTGCTGAGGCCGTAGTGAGATACTCGTTTTCGCTTTGTATGGCTAATATCGTCTCAGTGTAATGCAGTTCAGCGATAGAGTAATAAATACCAATAACCGGTCCATCGGGATACTACCTAACGTTAAGCGGACAAATAAACTAAACGTCAAGATCAATACTGACCTGGAAAGGTGCCGTTTGTTTAGCGAATTCCAGGATACTATACACGTTTTCTTGAATGATGTTGTTCAACTCTCTCTAATCTCACTCACTAAGGTCGCCATGCAGTCTTGTATGTAGTATCATTTGTTCGTGCAAGGCCCGGAAGGTTAGTGGCCCATGCAGGGATCCCTCCTGAATACGAGCAATTTACGGGCAAGCACCAGAAGACAAAGTTGGGCACATACCACCAGCCGTTTCTGCGTTGACATAGGGTCCGGGACGAACAATAACCACTATCCCAACGTCCTTCGCTACTTGGTAAAACTTGCTGAGATCATTATGTTCGGTGAAACGAAGCACTCCTTGTTGTGGTGACGTCAATCCCCAGTGCCCTAATCAACATTAACTCCGAAAACACTGAAGATAGCCAACCCGAGGAACCTACAATATACTGAGACGCCATTGAAACCAGCAGCTTTGAATCTATATTTTGTATGTCAGTAAGTACACGAAGCCATGTCCGAGTGAGTTCAAACTTTTCTAGAACGTCTTTCCAGAGCTCTGGTGCAGGGAGGCGAAACGGATGGAACTCTCCAGAGAATATCATGACGCGCTATATTGTCCTCAATCCAAAGTTCGAAGACCATATATAAGGATCTGGATCTCACCTTCCCATTCAAAAGAATCGAATGTTGATCGAAGGTAACCGACGCATTCGATTTCCCGTTATAAAACCCAGCTATCACCTAGCTGAACTCCTGCAGAGAGATTCAAAACGACGACCACTTACGAGAGCCCACGGGCATGACATATTTCCCACTTTGATCAGTAGTAGCTTGACGGTGAAATAAGGCTTTGGTTGCTGCGATGTCATGAACAGTCGCGTTTGCCCCAATTATACCCAACAAAAGAGTATGGAGGAAGCGCATTTTGCGGTTGAACTCGTATCATGAGCTGGGGAATTAAGTATCTTCTCCAGTGGAATTGATGCGGAATTCTTGGGTAATTGATGCAACACTCTCCGTGGCTTCTAATCAACGCGACTAACGGTGAACACATGGATGGGAGGTCATGGGGCAGCTCTGGCGGGCCGTGGCCCGTGCGCAAGGAAGACCGTCAGCGAATCTATGAGCAAATTCATTCTCATGTGGGCACAATATATAGGCGCGACACGAGAATGATTCTACAGGCACCATAAGCCGTGAGTCCTACATATGGTAGGCGGAGGGCGGAGGCAAGTTGAATTAAACGCTCCGAGCCGTGTGAACATAAGCGCTAACTTTTTAGTGCAGTCGTGACGCTATGAATGCGAATGCACCAACGCAATGCCACCACTACATACAAAGTAGAATAGATTTGCCTTTCCACCGCATTCTATGGTTCAATGACGGAAGCTTCTAATAGGGGTGATGACCTTGTATGCATGTGATACCAAGCTACTCTCCTATTTCACAACGTTTGTCAAGATCCAAGCAAGCAGTCACGCTAGATTCGATCTCTAAATTGAACTTTATTACTATGGAGTGTACAGGCCTCAGAGGTACGCCCCTTAGGCGGATTTTGCGTTGCGTTTTTGTGCATCAGCTCATTGAGTAGCTTTTCTAGTCGGATACGAATGTGTCACACAAGCCCAATGTCGCGTGCCTCAGGTCTGATTCCATTAAAGTCCCGGCGAAATAGCTGATATCCTATCTGACTAGGCTGATACGCCAATGTTCAGCTTGGTATTTATCAGAGCCTAGACGCCAGCAACGGGCACGCAGCAATATTCAGTCGAGAAGGGTGGAAGCTCTGTTTTTCCAGAGCGTAGAGAGCGCCGTCGACGAGCAAAACACACCTGTCCCTCAAACGAACGACGATAGGCGGCTCCTTTCATGTTTCGCAACGTCCTTGAAAACAAGAGCA
The DNA here is from genome assembly GCA_014058305.1 of Pleurotus tuber-regium. Classification (NCBI taxonomy): domain Eukaryota; kingdom Fungi; phylum Basidiomycota; class Agaricomycetes; order Agaricales; family Pleurotaceae; genus Pleurotus; species Pleurotus tuber-regium. The sequence continues at coordinate 112,305 of JACFYU010000013.1, read as the reverse complement.
TAATGATTATATACACTAAAATATATTCGCCCCCCGGTTCGAAATACCATTGTGCCCCTGTTACATAAGCAGATCACATGTTGAACATTTTGCAATGTTCATCCGATTCTTCGGGTCAGTCGACTGTTGAGTCTTCGATAACGCACTTGTGTAACTCACATATATTTCGTGATTTCATTTCCTAGCCATAGTACAGATATGGTACAACTCGTGTCAGGATATGTCATCACCCCAGAGGTGGGGATCAAGATCGCAGACAAGCTCGGAATGGATCCTGCCAAGAACAACAAATGTAATGCACGGATGCACATCAATAGATACATCAAGGAGAAAAACCCCCGCTTCCCGACGCTCTATGGAATCGAGTATCCGTCCTTCGCACGTAAGCGTGAATTCGCGTACATTCTAGCCACCAGAGTGGACGACGACAATCCTAAAGCCAAGTTCGAAGAACGACCAGGAGATCTGGAAATAAAGCGGGACTTTATGGCATTAGCCGGGATAGAGGAAAGTGATCTCACTTGGGACACTGTCCTTTATCGGTAGTGAATGTTCGTCAGTAGTCTGTCTTGTCGCGAGCAACCTTCACTCATGTTTATTCCAGTTGTCGTCGTGTCCCCGGTTTCTCTGTGTTTTACTATTCCTTCCTTTCTACCTTCAGTTTCTCTTCCCAACCACTGTGTCTCATCAACATATGTTGTTGTGGTCATCCACTTTGCAATAATAATTCAAGGCATAACGATAGCGTGACTCATTTCCAACTCGACTCCTTCAAGTTCTTCAACTTGTGAGTCAATCAATTGTCAGTTTCTACAATGCTTGTCTAATAGATTCCTTAGCTTGACTCCCATCACAAAAATAAATACATGGTTCGTCTCGCGTGCGGATATGTCATGACCCCGCAGCTGGGTATGAGAGGACGATCGCACGGCGAAGTTCGAAGAACGACCGATAGACCTCAAGCTAAAGTGTGCCTTTATGGAATTGGCAGGTCTAGAGAAGGTGATATTTGGTGGGATACTGTTTATCGTTCGTGGTGAATGTACGTGGATAGTTTGTCAGAGGCCGTCGCCCCATGTTCATACGTTCACATTCAGCTATCAACTGTGCCGCTATCATGAACCTCTGCGTTTACATAGTACCATTCCGCTGTCACAATATTCTCTCTTCAGCTACTGCCTCTCATTGTCGTATCTTGTTGTGAGCGTCCAATCTGCACGCAATTCCTTGCTTACCGTTCATCAAAGAAGCAAACTCGAGTTAGAGGCACAAACTTGGACGACATTAAACAATGACTGGTCTTTTGGTGGAGCGTTGCTGATATTACCAGCAGCCTTCATCCTCCGCCGTATAGGCAGAGTCTTCCGGCCCGCTAGAGCGCTCGGCTTTGCCGAGCAGGTTGATAAGATTACCACGAGGAAATGCCTTTACGCACTAAGTGTGGGACTCCCTATTCCTGACTTATCCGTTGTCAATGTCCTCAGCCAGGCGACTACCCACTAAAACCCCGCATGAGTCTATCCAGTTTTTCGGGAGCTCTCCTTCGCCCTTCAGTACTCCCTTCCAGGTTTCTAGCACTAGCTTAACCTTGAGTGCTTTTTTGCCATAGCGTTTGTGTGTAAGTTTCCGATCCATATCTAGCCTTTCATTCATAGCTCGGCGCCATCTGTTGCTCACTTCCCTCTTCGTGAAGGGGTTATTATTATTCTGGATGACTCGTTCGCACCTGAGCTTCCATATAAGGTATGCGGATTCGGCAATTAATATTCTCCATAGCCTCATGTCGCCCGCCTTCAGCTTTCCTTCGTTATCTTTGATTTTCCTAGTGGCACATGTGAGTATGTCTCCAACCCATGGTTGTCTCCACTCGTAGCCCTTTTGGGTCCATATATCTTCAGCCAGCTTCCAGATCTCCCTTTGCCCAGGCGAGCTACACCCAGTTAGGATATGTGCCATATCTTCCGTTGCATCATTACAGTGTTTGCACATACCACGTTCTGAGTATCCTGCGCTTGCTACAGTCTCTAGCCAGTAGCGTCCTATTTTATAGGCATCGTGCACCGACATCCACAGGAAGAACCTTGTTTGTCTTGAGAAGTCTCTGTGTCGTGTTGATGCCCATATCTGGCTTTCATTCGGCGCTTCGCCCCTCGAGTCTTCTGTATCATTTTGTATTCTTTCAATCATAGCTTTTGTCCGTTGCCTGCGATGTTTCTCATTGGCCAATTTGGTTTCCCTGATTCCCCGGTATGCTATCGCTTGCGTCAGCGCCTGTAGCTTTGCACCATTTGCATGCGGGGTTTCTGCTAGGTTTAGGACGTCCTGTTGGTCCTTGTCACATCCTTCTCCTGCTAGGTCATCCGCTGCTTCATTCATCTGGTTTCCTTGGTGTCCTTTAACCCATTTGAACTTGGTTCTTCCTTTTCTTTTCCGAAGCTTTGCTGCTGTTGCTTTTATCAGCTCTTTGTTGGCCACCCCAATGTAGCCTCTGTCTTCATTTTGTTTGAGATGTCTTGTGAGGGCATGTATTGCATATTTCGAGTCACTTAGTATTTCTAAACTTTCCTCTCCTTGGTGTCTTGCAGCCGCCTCGTATACTGCATAGAGTTCACCAACTTGGTTCGTTTGTGCTAAGTTTCTGGGTACTCTCAGCGCAACATTCCTCTCATCGTTATCTCCATAGAATACGCCTGCTCCTGCTTGTGCTTTCTCTGTATTTGCATGCTTACATGAGCCGTCTGTCGCTATCAAAATTGTGGTTTGGGACTGGTGCGGCTCTTCATGAATCTGGTTTGGACGCCTCTCGCCAGCCGTGAATATTCTGAAAATATCTTCTAGGCCCATCGCCATTGTTTTCAAGGGCTGGAAAATGCTCCATCCATCCTCGTCTTCTATCGTGTACTCCTCTTCCAGCGCTGCTGTTGGCGTCCATTCTTCTGGCAGGGTTTGTAACAGCTCGTTGGCTTTAGAATAGCATGCATGTGGGTTTTGACATTTTCTTTCGTCTCTCATTTTCTTACATTCTGTACATTTGCAGTTACTTCTTGGTTTATGACTGGGGTTAGATCTCTTTTGCGCCATACTGGCTGCATCCCTCACAGTGAGTACTCTGTGGTTCTTTTGAAGACATTCTGCTGCTTTTGATTTAGCTATCGTCCTCAATCTCGGTAAGGCTTCTGCATGGTACCACATGGGCATATCTTCCACTGCTCGCTTGGAGACTGTTTCTGCCTCAATTCTTACACCATACTTCTTTGCAACACTAATCATCTCAGTGAGCTCTTTTGGGTTTCTGTTATTTTTTGATCCTGAGAAGGTATCCCATGTCTGAATGAAGCAGTTCATTCTAAGTTCTTCAGGTACCTTATCCACTGTTTTTGGCACATTGTGTGCTAGGATGCTATCTGCATAGGTCGCCCACAGTGGTTGTTTTCCATTAAGTTGCAGGTAAGACTTTAATCGCATAACCATAATTGCCTCATTTCTGGCTTGAAGGTCTAGCAGATCCCGCCCACCTATATCTTTTGGGGCAAATAAGGTCTCTTTCCTCACTGGATCCTTTTTCTCTCCCCACACAAAGTTTTTGACTTTTCTCTGAAGGACGTCTTCTACTGTTTTCGGCATTCCTTGTACTTGTGTCAGGTACTGTGTTCTTCCACCAACCACAAGTTGAGCTATTAATTTTCTACCTTCTAGCGTCGGCCTGCTTCGTCCCCATCTTTCTAGATCCTCATCTACCTTTTCCAGGATTGGTGTCCATGGGGTGAGTTTATTGTCGTTGTTCCCCATCCATGCTCCAAGTATCCGTATTGCTTCACCCTCATCCACAATGTTTATTTCAGTAGGGATTGGGCTTTGCTGCTGGGGTCCCTTCCGTTGTTGTATGAAGCTCTCTCTGTATGTTTTCGATCCAATGGGCAGCACTTGTGTTTTTTGGATATTGAATTTTGCTCCTGATGCCACACACCATCTGTTGAGTATGTCCCCCAAGTGGGTGAACTCATCGACTTCATTTAGAAAAACTGTGGTGTCGTCTGCAAAGAGTACTGCTTTCAGACGTTCATTTGATCTCGGAATTGGCATTCCTACCAGACTATTAGATTCACGGATTGCTATGCTTAGTGGCTCGATTGCGATGTTAAATAAGAGGCATGAGAGGGGATCTCCTTGCCGAACACCTCTATTTATCTTAAATGGTTGACTAAGGTGCCCATTGATCATAACTTTTGTTTCTGCAGCTTTGTATAGGGCCTTGACAGTGTCAATAAATCTTTTTGGGATTCTGAATTTCTCCAGTGTTTTCCACAGGTAGTCGTGCTCAATCTTATCATACGCTTTCTCTTGATCTAGTGCTATGATCAGGCCATTCTCCTCCTTTGCTTCTGCATAGTTGATTACCATTTTAATGAGGTGAGTCTGATCTGCTATTTTCCTTCCTTTCACAAACCCTGCTTGGCTTGAGTGCAGGAGCGTATCTGCTGCTGTAGCTAGTCGTATCGAGAGAACTTTGGTGAGTAGTTTATAATCTGTATTCAATAGCGTTATCGGTCTATAGTTTGCAATATTATCCCTTTCGTTCTTTTTATAAATCGGGCACATCCACCCTTCTGCAAACTTTGAGTTTTGTAGGAGGCCATGTTCTTCGACATCCTTAAACATTTCTGTAAGCACACTGATAAGTTTTGATGTGTCTCTAGGTGCATCCTCAGCGATGTTCTGTTCGCCCTCTCTCTCATCTCTCAGAAGCTGTTTCCACAGCTCATTAGTTATGCCATCTATTCCAGGTGCTGAACTGCCATCTGCAAGCTTTAGGGCCTGCTCAACTTCCTCTACGGTAATAGGTGTCTCCATTGCCAATTGACTCTGTGCGTCAGGCCGTGCTTCTACCTTTGATAACACATTTCTAATGGTTTCATTCCTTTCGGTTTCATCCCTATTCTCGCGGCCACTACTCTGCAGATTATCATGATATTTCTGGGCCAGCTCTGCCATTTTTGAAGACACTTTTTCTCTTTGGCCGTTTGTATTATTTGGGTCCCTAAGTGAGTATATCACATCCCTAGGCCTAACATCTGCGTTTACTTTTGACCAGTATCTGGATACTGTCTCGCCTTCAAGCTTATTTCTTAACTTGTTGAGCTCTCTTGTTTTATTAGCTCTCTTGGTTTCCAGGTCATCTATTTTTTCTGCAAGCAGTCTCGCTGTATATGCACTTTCTTCACCTGGCGTATTGTTTGCATCCTCCATGTCTGCCCGCAGTTGTTTAATTTCACGCATTATTTTTGGGGTTAGTGTTTTGTCTCTTCGCCTTGCTTCTCTCAGCAGGTCATTTTTGAATGTTGTATAAACCACTTGTGGGTTGCTCTGTTCTGTCCTCGGTATCCTTTTGACATTTTCCATTTTTTCCCAGGCCGCATCTACAAGCATTCTTGCAGTTTTTCTAAATGCCTTATCTTTGTACACCCTTTCTGGGACGCACCATCTACCTTTTCCTTGCTCTGGGGTAGCCTCATTTGTGACTTTCGCCTTGACCAAATAGTGATCCATGTTTGGTATTCCTGAATGCTCAATCTCCCAGTCCGACGACCCAGGCAGCAACTTATTTGTAATATATATTCTATCAATTCTCGATCTTGCACCTCCATTTGCCATTGGTTGTAGAAAGGTGTATCCTCTCTTGTCTGGGTAGGTATACCGCCATCCGTCTCTCATATGCAGCCTCGCTTTTAGTTCCGCTAGTGCTTGCAATTGTTGCTCGCTATCTGTGTGGCTGGGGTGTTGATCAACAGCATCCTCGACCATATTGAAGTCCCCCATGATAATGTCCGGCCAGGTACTCCGTTGCATTCTCTCAAAACGGTCGTTGAGCTTGGCCCAAAAGGCCGAGTTCTCGGTTGGGGAGTTGGGGGCATATACGGCTAACACTTTCATCATATCTGTTTCTCCCCACTCCATACTCACAAGGATTGCCCTCCCTGGGATTATTTCAGTCATTGTCGCCGTTCTCGTGTTGATATATTTTTTATTAAGCACTATCGCTATTCCGGCCCTCTGTGTTGGCCGTTCTTCATCTGCTGATGCCAGCACATATAGCCGCCTTCCAAAGAGCGTTTGTACTTCTTCTCGTCTGCTGGTGTCCATGTGCGTTTCTTGAATTGCCAAGACCGCTATCTGTTTGTCGCGGACGATTTGGTTAACATGCAACCATTTAGAAGGTGCGCCTCCCTGGATCTGTCCATATCCTTTGATGTTGAGCGAGGCTACTAATCGGCCTGCTCTACTGTGCTTATCTCTCACTCTTGTTGGTCTCTCTTGCCCGAGTTGGGCTTGCACAGTTTCTGCTCTCTGTGATGTGCTGTTCATGGTTTGGTTAACCCCCCGTGCTCTCCTTTGGTCAGCTCGGGAACCCCGCCCTCGGGGTCTGCCTGTCTCATGGAGACTTCCTCTATCATTAGGGGTTCGGCGGGCAGCAGCACCTGTTCCCCCTCCTGAGGTGCTCGAAATGCCTGAGGCAGAAGTTCTTTGTCTATTGTTCGTAGCTGGTAGTTGGGCCATGTCTGCTAGCTGGGCATGGCATGGTCATGAGTAGTCTTTCCACAGTCACCCTTCTCAGCGGAACAGTTGGGCGTTCTTGATCCAGGTGTTCAATCGGCTTCTGTGATCACCTTAGAGGTGGGGCTTACCTGTCCGAAATATCGTCAGTAAATTCAGCCTTACCTCACTTCCTATCTAGCTTATCTTTTACGCATTCTGATATCCAGGGAGTTCCCAACTCATATAATTTCTAGTTGATATGTTAGCGCGTACATGCTTATATATCTTCATGCCGCCCTTCTCCCTTTCTTTCTGTTTCGTCGCCCTTCCTTCTTCTGTTTAACGTCTCTGCTCTCCGGCACATGATATCCCTTTGCAGGCACTGGGCCGAGCCAGTCTTCTACATTTGGGAGGGGGCAGAAGCTACTTGTATGTATTTCCGACTTACACCATACACACCCTACTGCATGTCGTTCTGGGTGAAGTTCCGTAGTGGCGTCAATGAAGAAGCTCAGCCGTCGTAGGGTGCGCAGCCATTCTCTATGATCACTTTCGTCTTCTGTTAGGGGAGCTCCGTGCAGTTGCCAGAGCGGGTCATCTTCGCCTTCCTCATTGACTCTCGCGACGTATAGCAGGCTCATTGTAGTGGCGGCTATTCGGACCCTCTCCTCAGCCGTTCTCCCTATGTTCTTTTCTCCAAGAATACGGTTCGCCAAAGCTCGTACTGGAGGAGATGCTATGAGCCTCTTAACCATCGCTTCAAGTGCTCTTGACATCTTTTTTCTATTGTCTGACACTGCACTGCCCTTGAAATTATATACCACCCATGGCATCTCTATTCCGTCAAGAGAGACAACCACACAGGCATATGGTTTATCCTCATAGCGGAAGGCTAGCGTCCCTCGCTCGACAAGTACATCTTTGAGACGGGGGCTCGGGTCCTTGAGTATCATCGCAAAGGGCTTCGCGAAGATCGCATTATGAGGAGGGTCGCCCTCCTTCACAGGCGGTACTACCTCACATTCCTCCTCTCCGCCTACTAGGGCTTTAAAAGCTTTTGCGAAGACCGTTGGAAGGCGTGGGGCTTCATCAAAGCACTTGTTTCCGGCTCCAAAAGGGATTAGGGCCATGTATTTAGTCGGATTGGCTTTCAATTCATCTCGCACTGACGCTCTAACATTTCCAAAGAGTGTCGCCTCTGAGAGAACTACTGTGGGGTAGGCTGCGTTTGTTAAAGGATACGGCGGGTTTAGTGTTCGTTCCGGAATGGGTTGGGGATCCAGCGTCCAATGTGGGTTTTTCTTTGCTCCTAGACTGTCCTCCCGTTCTTTGAAAATCGGTTGCACATGCACGGCTATGCGTTTCACAGCTCCCTCCCAGACGTCTGCTTCTCTGATCTCCCACCCTAAGCCTTCCGTTTGGCCACCCAATCCATCCTTTAAGCTGGGTGGGAGACAAGGCACATAACCATTCTTCGATCTGGTTGGTATGGTGTTGGTCCTGAGGTGGCTCGCTTTGCCTGGTGATATAATGACTGCTCCTTCCGGCACCTGCACTGGGGTCTTTCTTCGTCTACCCTCGTCATCGTCGCCTGTGTCTTCCCTGGCGTGGTTGCCGTGTTTGTTGTGGTTGAGCCTTACTCTCTTGTTGGTCATGGTTGGTTGGCGCCACTGTGGCCTACGTGTTTCCTTTGATGCACATACACCCAACCTTTATGGCCGGTCCACCACACTTTCCTTTTCCGTAGTTGGGTTATTTTAGGGTAATGTTCCGCCTGGTTTTATGTGTAGTGGTGTAAAAGTACTGATCTATTGTACATGAGGGAATACATTGTGCACAACATTCTACGTGTGGCTATTTCCAATAAGGGGCATTCCTGCCTTGGCGTCTACCACGCCCGCCACGTCCTCTGCCCCTTGGTGACTGATAGTCTCTATCAGGCCCTCCTTTCCTGTCAGAGGTGTTTCCTCCCCTGTCTTTCTTTACTTCGTCCTTCCTGTCTGCTTTCTCCCATCTGGCACGTATCTCCTTGGGCGAGGGACCCTTCCAACCCGCGCGAGGAAAGGGGCAGGAGCTTTCCGGGTGGGTCTCATTTTTGCAGAAGTCGCATCGTCTAAAACCTCGTGTAGCATCGGCAGGCTTGATTCCATCCACAACAAACTTTTTTCCAAGTCGTATAGCGTCTAGCCAGCGCTTATGTTGGTCCTCATCGTCGGTAATTGGCTTCACAGTTAGATGCCAGTACTGCTTCGTTTCGCCCTCTGCTATATCTGTGGTGTACTCCAGGTTGAGCGTGGATAGAGCGTCGTCTACCATTTCATCGACGGAGGCAAAAGCCGCATCTGCTCTCCCTGCATAACACTCCTGTACCGAGGTGCGAACCTTCTGATCTTTTCTTAGTACTTCTTTCACCTTTCCTATAGCTTGGTTTGTTTTGTGCTGGTCGGGTGAGACACCGTCCCCATGTAGGTATGTTACATGCCAGGACCTCTCGTTGCTAGCGAATTCGAGGACCGTGAATGCGTGCTTAGCATCCTCTGTGGCAAAGTCAAAAGTGCCGATCGAGAGAAGGAATTTTTTGAAGCCGTCGGTAAAGTTCGTGAGGGCAAAGAGCCAGGGAGGTTCGAAGTCCCTCGTGTACATTTCCGGCTTTGGCCTCCCATCTGCCGCAGCGACCTGAATGACATCTATGTTCTTGCATCCTGGCCATTTGAAAGCGAGCAGGTATTCGAGGATTATCTTTTTGAGGTGTGGAAACTCTCTCAGCAGCCTTCTTCCCGCTCCGTACGGTAGAATAAGCAGGTATTGCTTTGAATTTGCGAGCATGGTGGCTAGGACGTCAGCGCGTATGCCTCGGAACAGGTCTGCACTCGTGATGACCGTTTTGGGCCAAACTCTGTCGGTGTATCCCATACCAAGAGACGGGGGTAGGGTGGGGAGCTCGCCCATCTGCGTCGTTCGGAGGTGGGGGTTCAGGGGGGGATCTATGGCTGTGAAACCATCAGGATTGGCCGGCGCTCCATCGCCAGCAGGGCCCAGGACCAGCTCGGGCTCCATCTGCACATCCTGCGTATAGTTGTGGGCGGGACTTCCAGCGTTAGCATTGAGCGTGGTTGGGACAAGGCGCCCCGGGTCCAGAGGTATTTGGCTCCCGCTGCTATCCGTATTTCCATCATTCCTCGCTTCCTTATGCCTATTGTCCTGCTTCTCACCCGCTTCCCCTTTGCTCCTCTTCTGATAGGGTGAGTAACGGTAGTCTTTATCCATCGGGTTCCTATCACTCACAGCAGTGCTTCCTTGTGTAGTGAGGCCACCCTCGGTGCCCTTCTTCTGCGCTTTGGAGGCTGCTTGGGCGAATGTCATAGAGGTGGCCCCTTCAGTCTGAGCAGCTAAGGAGGGTGCGCCTTGAGTCAGAGGGAAAGGGAGAGCTGGGCCGTGAATAGCTATAGCAGGAAGGCTTGTTCCTTGGCTCTGCATGGTTTGGAGGACTGCCCCCTGTCCTGTAGAAGAAGCGGCACCTTGGTCCTGGGTTTTGCTCGCGGACGTTGGTTGTTGGATCATGTTGTTAGGGCAGAGTACGTTGGGCTTGTTCGAGGTTGAGTGGCTCGGTGATAGTTGTGCAAGAGGATATATGTCCTTTCTACATCGTGACTTCGTTTCTCTTATACTCTGGAGTCTCTTTGTCTTCTTGCACGCACGTAGCTCATGTGACCGTCGTGTCTTACTGCAGATTCTCCTTACTAACCCCTTTGTTATCTGCATTTTGCAGCTCGTACAGCGTATAGCGCAGCGACTTTTTCTGAGCACGCTTGCTAGCTGGCGCCGGCAGTAGCCTTGTTATCGACTGTACAAGTACGAGGAATATGGCCCGGGTTGGGTTTATGGTATATCCGAGGGGTGCTCTTGCCTCTCTCTTTCTCTGTAGTTTACTCTCTGTAATGTTCTGCATCTATTAATACGTGCGTGTAGCTGCCCTTCAACACTGGCATCGGGAGCGGCTTGCGACCCATCGACCAGGTATGGTTACTTGAGCTGGTGTGGCTCAGTGGCGCACCTCGTGTAATAGTGTGCGCGCAGGGGGGGGTTTACACCCATTTTACTACCCGGTGTGCTTAGCACGCCAGGACGTCCTGTTTGCTTCCCTCCGAAAAGGTACTAGTCCCCTCGCGCCCCGGTAGAGGCCAGACGCCGGCCACCATGATGGTGGTCCTAAAGCAAGGGGACAATGACTGGTCTAATCCGGCCCTTGAACTGGCGTAAATACTTCCTCCCTCGATATCCACAGAATAGATGCGATGCTCGCTGTACCGATACTGGCTAAAGGCATACAAGCTGTAGGTAAGATGGCGTGATACTTACAGCGAAAATTGGCGTCGTATACGATCGTTAGTGCCGCTTGAAATATCTGAGACTCCAACGGATAATATCAAAGTTCTCGATAGGACGGATAGACACCAGTCCATGATCAGACTTCGATTTGCTTCTCGCCATACTTGCTCAAATATTCTAGGATATAATAGTCAGAGCATAGTGCACGACGCGAGCATTGCAAAATTACTGTCCGAGTATATTTAAACGGCTACACAATGTGTCCCATTCGCTGTGAAATTCCAGCCTCAACTTGTCTAACCGATGATAAAGTATTTGCCCCTAGGGTTACATAAGCAAGTTCATCTCAGTGGTCAGTCAACCGTTGTCTCCGACTCCCACGCCGTATCTCACAAATTTCGTGATTTTGTTTCCTGACCGTAGTACAGAGATGGCGCAGCTGTTGTCGGGCTATGTCATTACCCCAGAGATGGCGATCAAGATCGCAGAAAACCTCGGAATCTATCCTGCCAAAGACAAATATAGTGCAACGGCGTACATCAACAAGTACTTGAAAGAGAAAAACCCCCGTTTCCCAAGGCTCCGTGGAATCGATTATCCATCCTTCTCACCTAAGCGTCAACTTGCTTTCATGCTCGCTACCAGAGTGGACGACGACAATCCCAAAGCCAAGTTCAAAGAACGGCCGCTAGATCTAAGAATAAAGCAGGTCTTCATGAAGGTGGGAGGGTTAGAGGAAGGTGATCTGAATTGGGACACTGTAGTTTTTTAGTGGTGAATGTATGTGAATAGTTTCTCTCGTCGAGAGCCGCCCTCAGTAATGTTTATTGGCGTCCACCTTTCGTCTTATGCCCGTATCGTGTGGTTTCTGTTTTGAGTATTACTTCCTTTCTACCTCTCCCCACTTGCTGTGTTGCATCAACGTATCTTGTTGTGGTTATTTACCAAAATTCAAGGATTCGGCCCTCTTCCCCCTGATATCGAGTTAAGCGTCATTCATTGTGCTCAGTATGCGACTGAATTTTTTGGTGTAGGCGCCACTAGGAAAACAGGATCGCAATAGCCAGGGCACCTGCAGAGAGACAACGTCTGGTTCAATCCGGCCTTTAAAAGGATATATGACAAAATAGGATCACAGAGTCCAAACACCGTATCCATTTGGCACGGCCATTTCATAGCGTAACAGTATCTGCCAAATTTAGTAAACTCGGGGGGCTAATACGAAGTCACATTGGGAGCTGCAAAATCGAGGTCGTGAGCGAGACGGGATGCGGCGAAATCATCAAACCGCAGGTAGCGAGAGCGTTGGATTGCCATTGGTTTCTTGATGCATCACGAAGAATGAATTATCAGATTGCTTGTTACGATCGAACGAATATGTTCTCCATTTCATTAACACAACTTATAGCATTGCCCGAATACATCCAAATCACCGCGTGCATTGGGATTTGATCATTTAAAACATCACAAGGTAACCACCGCCCATCTACCATAAGACGTTCATCCACCTTCCAGTAGACATGTCCATATGAACAAACTCGGGGTTGTCGAGATCTTCATTTGCAATGGACTCCAACCACTGGTAAAACCTTGGACCATTCAGCTTCCACGATTGCACAACTATATAATCCCCTTCGACTTTCTGGCATATGCGGATATTGTCCTGCAGGATAAGTACTCCATGGAGGCGCGGGTTGTCATGGAGTGGGTCGGCGTCACATCTCGATTCTGCCTTCACGAGATAGTCTTGAAGTTGTGAGCGGGCCGTACCCGCGAACATGTTATGGCGCTTGACTTCGACTACGAGTCGAATAACGTCTGAGCCAATATGGCCCATGGAAAAGCATATGACGAAATCTGGAACCCCTGACTGCGACGACCCGGCCGCGACAAACATACTGTAAGAATCCGCGGAAGTGTTGGCGCAATCGTTTTCATCTTCATCTTCATCGTTGTTGTCCTTGTTACCACCCCCCTGATCCTCGTTGTTTTCCTCGTCATTTTCTTCCTCGTCGTCGTCTTCCTCATCATCATCTTCGTCGGCCATACCGTCAGGGGCCACCGCATCTAGTTCGTTTTGTTGAAGAGGCGCGCCAGGCAGAGTTTCTTCCTCCTTCCGTAGCCGAGCTTGAGGCTTGGTGAGGAAATGGGGATCCGAGAAGACAATATTGAAGATTTTATCGAGAGGTCCGTAGTAGGAATTTTCATAATGTGGTAGTCGCTTACACATCTCACGAATGCGAATACGCACAATATTAGGATAATGTGCAGGGATACCGGGCACTGCATAGATGGAAATGTGAGTCAACATGAAACAAAATATAAACGGAACGTGAAACTGACTTTGACTTCGAGAGTTCAAATATCGAATAATTGAAGGTGGTCTTAGTGAACACAACTCAATCTGCATGAAGAATGGGCTTTTATATCGATTCCAGAGGGGTATGTATCCCAATAATCCAGCGTGTAGTATCGCCAAAGGCGAGCCTCTCCTTCGCAGTAGCAGCAACTGATCTACACGCAAAGATGTGGAATCAGACGTTCATAACTTCATATTCCCCACGGGCCCATCATGTTGTCTGATATTTTCAGTAATGTTCCTTTTCAAGCAGACACGACTCACACGAGTTTCATGCGGTCTTTGTCTGATGTTTTCAGCAATGTTTCCTTTTCAACTAGACACAACTCACACATGTTTCATGCGGTCTTCTAATTAACCTTGTCCGACAAGCGCACTGAGCAGCTGACGTTCCACGGATATCTTCAGGATCGACACTTCCTTCACTGATTTCGCTTTGGGCCGAAGGAAGGCGAAGCGGAAGTCAGATAAACGTACCCGGCGCGGTCGGCTACAAGTTGTTCGATGTTTTCAGTAACTTTCCTCTTTATGTCGGCGCGAGTTTTGCTTGGAAAAGAAGAACCATTGTGCTACTATTTAGGCTAAGGTAGATTGTTGTGAACGCTATTGTTACGTAAGCGGATCACAAGATGTTTGTATTAAACGAAGTGTTCAACAGTAAGTTCAACATCAACTTCCTCTCTGAATTCCGGTCAGTCAACTGCCGTCTTCGATAACGCACTTGTGTACCTCACAAATTTTGTAGCTGCATCACCAAGCATAGTACAAACATGGTGCTACTCGTCTCGGGATATGTCATCACCCCAGAGGTGGGGATCAAGATCGCAGACAAGCTCGGAATGAATCCTGCCATCAACAATAAATACAATGCACGGGTGCGCATTAATAGATTCATCAAGGAGCAAAACCCCCGTTTCCCAACACTCTACGGAATCGCTTATCCATCCTTCGCAAGTAAGCCTGAATTCGCATACATCCTCGCTACCAGAGCGGACGACGACAATCCCAAAGCCAAGTTTAAAGAACGACCAGGAGATCTGGAAATAAAGCGGGGCTTTATGGCATTAGTCGGGATAGAGGAAAGTGATCTTAAGTGGGATACCGTCCTTTATCGTTAGTGAATGTACGTGAATCCGTCTCTTTCATCGCCAATGACCTTTGTCTTAGATTTGGCGAAATCCATACAGCTATCGCCTTGTGCCGCTATCATTGGTCTCTCTGCTTTGAAGATTACTTCTTCTCTACCCTCGGCTGCTCTTTCCAATTGCTCTGTTGTATCAGCGTATCTTCTTGTAGCTATATAATTTGCTCTGAAAATCCTAGTTGTATGAATCGTGACACTGTTGGGATTGACCGACAGTCTAAGGATTGCGATTGTGCGAAGCTGGGGCTGCAAAGATCGAAATCCTGAGCCAGACAATTGATCTTGGGCCGTGTACGTTCAAACCCAAACTGTAAGGGTACGAAGAGCGAATCCACGGAACAGCTTTGAGGGTCAACCACGATTACATAAGCCAGACACATCATGTCACTATAGGCGGCGGCCAACAACAACATCGTCTAGGCTTCAATAAGTTAACATTCCTGTGGGTCACTCGTTATTTTCTGCAATGCACATGGTCATCTCACGTGTTTGTGCGTCTCGTAGTTTGATTTCTTAGCCATCAAACATGGTACTACTCGTGTCGGGGTATGTCATCACCCCGGAGGTCGGGATGAAGATCGCAGAAAAGCTCGAAATCGAACCTGACATGAATGACCAATTTAACGCACGGGTGCACATCAATATGTATATGGAGGAGAACCGCCCCCGTTTCCCAACGCTCTACGGAATCAGCTATCCATCTTTTGCACGTAAACGTAAATTCGCTTATATCCTCGCCACCAGAGTGGACGACGACAATCCGAAAGCCAAATTCGAGGAACGCCCAGGGGATCTGAAAGTCAAGCGGGAGTTCATGGAAATAGCAGGGATAGAGGAAAGTGATATCAAGTGGGATACTGTCCTTTATCGTTAGTGAATGTACGTGAATAGTTTGTTCCTTCATCGCCAAGCGACCTTCGCTCATGTTTGTTGGGATCCAGCTATTGCCTTGTGCCGCCGTGGTGTGGTCTCTCTGTTTCAACTCTTTACCTCCAGCTTCTCTTGCCAGTTGCTGTGTTGCATCAGCGTACTTATCTTGTTGTGGTTATTCAATTTGCACCACAATTCAAAGAGTCGACTCTCTTCCCTCTGATCGAGTTAAGCGCCGTTCATTGTGCTCAGTGTGCGACTGAATTTTCGATGTAGACGCCACTAGAAAATATGAATCGCAATAGCTAGGGGCACATGCAGAGAAAAGATAGCCAGAAGAGACTCGAAGTTGTGAGACGGAGCCGCAAACTTTGATGACGCAACCATGACGCCCTGGGTCCTCTGGCGATATGAACAACGGCTGGTTCAATCCGGCCTTTGAAAAGGTATATGACGAAATAGGATTCACAGAGTGACGCTGTATCCATTTGGCACGGTCGTTTCATCGCGTAACATCTAACAAAGCTAGCGAACTCGGGGGGGCTAATACGAAGTCACATTGGGAGCTGCAAAAATCGAGGTCGTGAGCGAGACGGAATTTGTGCGTGCGGATGGGTACATCAAACTGCAGGTAGCGAGAGCGTTCAATTGCCATTAGCCCCTTGATGCATCACAAAGAATGGATTATCAGAGCGCTTGTTACGATTGAACGAATATATTCTCCATTTCCTCCAAAACTTAGACCGTTGCTCGAATATATATATCCGAGACACCGCGTGCATTGGGAATCGATCATTGCATACAACACAGGGTAACTACGGTACCATACCGTACATCTACCATAAGACATTTAGCCACCTTCTAGTAGCCATGTCCATACGAACATACTCGGGGCTGTCGAGATCTTCATTTGCAATGGACTCCAACCACTCGTAAAACCTAGGACCATTCAACTTCCATTTTTGCACAACTTGATATTGGTTACGAACTTTCTGGCATATGCAGACATTATCCTGTATGATAAGGACACCATGAAGGCGCAGATCAGTCGTACCAGGTCGAGATCTCGATTCCGCCCTTCCGAGATAGCTTTGAAGTTGTGTGAGAGCGAAGGCTGGCGAGTCGTCATGGCACTTGACCTCGACCACAATTCGAACTGCATCTGAGCCAATATGGCCCTCGGTAGAGCATACGACGAAATCTGGAAACTTTGGCTGCGACAACTTGACTACAACAGGAACGCCACAGGAATCAATACTTGCATTACCAGGGTGGTTGTGGTCATTGCGGTCTTCCGCTTCATGGTTGACCTCATTCTGGTCATCCACAGCGTAGTTGGCCTCGTTGCAGTCTTCGACATCGTGGTTATCCGTAGCGTAGTTGACCTCATCGTAGTCTTCGACATCGTGGTTGTTCTCATCGCAGTCTTCCTCGTCGTGATCGTCTTCACCGTGGTCTTCCCCATCATGATTGTCTTCATCGCTATCGTGGTCTCTCGCCCCGTCGTCTGCCTGATGATCACCTTCCTTATTAGGATCTTCTTCGTCCTGTCCCTCGCCGTTGTCCCCGTCACCGCCATATTCCCCACCATCGTCTTCGTCATCATCATCATTCTCATCGTTGTCTCCCTCGTCATCATCTTCCTCGTCATTTCCTATAAGAGCAAGACTCACACGACTTGTTCTTGCAAAGGCAAAATGCCAATACTGGGATACTTACAGCGAGTGGAAAGTTCAGTCCGAATTACAGGCTGCGCCATTAGAGAGTTTGCGGTGTTGGCAGCCAATAGGGAGGCTCAAATTGCTTATTAAGCTACTAAATAAGGGAATTCGTGACCTTTCGGGTGGCTTTCGCAAACTCTCCATTGTCTTACTATTCAGGCAAGCTCGCGTTAGTAGAGACACAAGCATAAATAGGACATCCGGGCGTTATACAGTTTCCACCGACACGAACGTCCTCCCCGAATTCTGGTCAGTGCACTTGTGTATCTCACAAATTGTTCCTAACCGCAGTACAGAAATGGTGCAACTCTTGTCGGGATATGTCATTACCCCAGAGATGGCGATCAAGATCGCAGCAAAGCTCGAAGTCAATCCTACCAGGCGAAACATATATAGTGCACAGGCATACATCAATGATTACTTCAACGAGAAAAACCCCCGTTTCCCAATCCTCCGTGGAATCGATTATCCATCCTTCTCACCTAAGCGTAAACTCGCCTTCATGCTCGCTACCAGAGTGGACGACGACAATCCTAAAGCCAAGTTCGAAGAGCGACCGCTAGATTTAAGAATAAAGCAGGTCTTTATGAAGGTGGGAGGGTTAGAGGAAAGCGATCTCAAGTGGGATACTGTAATTTTTTAGCGATGAATGTACGTGAATAGTTTCTCTCGTCGCGCGCAACCTTCACTCATGTTTATTGGTATCCAGCTTTCACCTTGTGCCCACATTGTGTGGTCTCTGTTTTGACGGTCACTTCCTCTCTGCTTTCGGCTTCTCTTTCTAATTGCTGTGTCATCAACCTATCTCTGCTGTAGTTATTCAATTTGCTCTGAAAATAGTATAAACCATGACACTGTTGACCGACAGTTTAAGGATGGCGCAAAGCGGTGGCTGCAAAGATTGAAATCCTGAGCGAGACACTTGTTCTTGGGCCGTGTACGTTCAGAACCAAAACTGTAGGATGTGCGGATTGAATACAAGAAACAGCTTGCAATCGCGCGCTTCCAACATCTTGAAGGTTGGGATCTTTTACTCTCTTTTATCAATTGATATTTACTATAGAGTCCCTGTCACGAGTGCTTCTTCACCTGTATAGGCCTGGTTGCACCATTGTGTTACGCATTCAGTACCTGTTACATAAGCTGGCCACAAGATCATGTTGATATAAGGCCAAGAAGTCAGCAACGCCGCCTCTTCATTCTCGTGAGTCCCTCATCAATTTCTACACTGCTTATGCCATGTATCTCACAAAATCTGTAGTTTTGCCTCCATAGCGGAAACACGCACATGGTTCGTCTCGCATGCGGATATGTCATGACCCCAGAGCTGGGTATGAAGATTGCAGAAAAGTTCGGAATCGATCCTGAGGAAAACGACGAACAAAATGCACGGATGCACATTAATAGGCACTTTCGGAAGATCAAATCCAATATGCCGCCTATCCGTGGAATCACCTATCCACCCTTCGCACGTAATCGTACTTTTTCATACGTCCTCGCCACCAGATATGCAGAGGACGATCGCACGGCCAAGTTTGAAGAACGACGACCTCAAGATAAAACGCGTCTTTATGGAATTGGCAGGTTTAGAGGAAGGTGATATTTGGTGGGATACTGTCTATCGCTCTTGGTGAATGTACGTGAATGGTTTCTGTTAACATTAGACGCGTTTTTCTCATGTTTACACTTTGACATCTCAGCTCATCGTCATATCATGTGTATTTCTTCGCGTCTGTTTGCCCAATACCCGGCTTGAGCGCTTGGAATGCCCAATTTTCTGAAATCATTGTTTCTTATCAACGTATGTAGTCGAAGTGTTCACTTTGTACATAGTCGGAGAATCGAAGCAGCAAACCATCGGCTCCCTTCTTCACCGTGGCCCTGCGTATTCACATCCGGGATTTCTATGTGTGTCATAGCGCTAAATCTGTCGGCGTGTGTGCCACTAGCAACGCCTCAGTCTCGGCATCCAGAGGGACGTGCTGAAGATAGACAGTCGGAGAGTAAGGTCGTACATAGATGCATCTGCATATACGTCCAGCGGCATTGTGCAGGCGTATCGTTTCCCACGTCAAAAGTCGGCCTCACCACAGTCCGATGCGACGGATAGACGCTTGTTAGTTAACGGATTGTGGATCCCTGTAGGAACGATTAGACCACAAACTCGATTCCAAGTACTATCGGGCAAATACAGTCATTCACCGGTCAATGGGAAATCCCCTGTCAATGGGATAAGACCTCGGAACCAATATTTATTAAAATAATACCCATCGGAGTTTCTGTTAAGTCATTAAACTAACTCGTAGGCATGTCTTGCTTGCCCTCCGATATTATGTCTCTGCGTGCTCGTTGTACAGAACATTGATCAGTAGTGAAAAATCATGTATTTGGTGATTATCTTCATTTTTTGGACATAATATATGCTGAAAATTCAAACATGGACTTTCAGTGTCTACCCCAAGCTACATATACAGTTGATCAATATCCCCAGGCAGACAATAAGCCGCAACGTCGTGCAGGACAATGACGAGACTTATCTTTGTCACGTCACGCATTGCCTGATTTGGACTTCCACCCTTCCATATTTGGACACACTCACTCACAGAGGGATCGCAGAAGTCACTAGTCACCCGGAAATTCTTTTACTGAACTATTTGTGTACCAAGGTAATTAATTATGCAAAGCTGGAGGAGATTATGGGGGTGTGGATGAAGGGGAGAGTGAAATGACGAGTAACCCAGACATCCAAATTCGGATGATCAGCACTTTCATGATCTGGATTTGTATAAAGGTTAGCTTAGTCATCTTACATATCAGGCAAGAACTTCGTGATGTGACTGTCCCATTGACTGGTGAGAGCACTGATAAGAACAGAATTCACTGATAGTACGATCCCTGCCGTGAATAACACACAATCTCATGATCATTGTTACCAAGAGCAAAATAATGATTGTTATTATCCTTCTGATAAGCCCGATTAGCCGCTATCCCTCCCAATTTTCATTCCGGGCTCGCTTTTAGTTTGGTCATCCCATTGACCGGTGAATGACTGTAGCCAAGGCCGTAAATGGATGCACGAGCATGTATGTGCAGCGATGTTCTCAAAGATATATCGGCCTCTCTGAATTTCGCGACAGATAGACGCTAGTGAGTGATCTTCTGAACCTCTGTGCCTGGAGCTGAGAAGCACGCTTACTCATTGTTGACGCCCAGAAGAACAATATAGATCAGCCATGGTAGTGACTACCACCGTCCAATTACCAACCCCCACACTACGCTATCGATGTCCACAAACTCGACTCCGCCTGCTGTTGGTCAAACAAGCACTCATTCCGATGATAGCAACACTCGTTCTTCTCTTGGAATCGCCTGGAGCTGCATCGCGGTGATATTCGCTTGCACGTGGATCGCCGTCCATCCAAACTTGTGTAAGTGAGCCATTGCAGAGCATGGCATGTACGGGTCCATATTTGAATGTTAAAGTTAGCGAAGCTCGATTGTGGGAAGGCGGTTTCACACGGTAAGTCTCGGGTTATATCCGGGGCAATCGAGTAAGTTACTACATGACTACTACGGTACAATTATATATAAAATTAGTAAACTAAATTAGAAAGATTTTACCTGTATCTACTAACTAAGTCTGACTGACAGAATTGAGCTACAAGAGCTCACTAAGTTAGCATCTAATTCCAACATTGAAAACCAGTCACAATTACCACTGACTTTCTTCAGACTAAACTTTATTTCATTTTGCACTTGCAACCACAAAATTTTCTTTTTTTGGTATCACTGAGAGCATAGTCTCATAAGATGTATTTGATAGAATTTCTGGTCAGTATTGCCATCGTTGGCACAATACTCATGGTTAATGACTCGAAGCATGATCCCCTTGAACATAAGGGGTTGTAGACTGAAGCAGCATGTTGTTTCTATGGTCCTATGATTCACGATGACACTATTTGACATGTTCAACCAGTTCAGGGCCTATTTCTCACACAATTTTATGCACATGCAAGCCCCTAGCCCCTAGCCCTGGTCAGGTGACCTATTCCCATGACATCAGGCATTGGTTTGGACTATCGGACTTGGGACATACTTCAGATCAAGGGTTGTACATGAGGACTAATGCACATGTAGATAAGGACTTAAATATTACTGTAGGATTACTTACTTATCAAGGGACACTCACACTTAGTTACCATGAGGATAACTTATGTATTCCACATGTCTAGTTACCTTCATAGTAATTAAGCTATATTTACTTGTAGATAGTTTCCTCAGCTCAATTATCAACTTAATACCATCCTCTTCTCTACTAGAACTTGAGTTCAGCCTGATCTTTGTTCTCCGGTAATCCACATCTCAATTCTCCACACTCTCTACCTTCTTGCCTCACTTTCTGGTGTTACTCTGTAACTCCAATCCTCCATTCTCCGGGATAGGTGATTGGCTAGACAGTGGGCGGTGCAACTCTGCACACCAGTAGTTGAAGCCACTTCCTTTCTGTAGCCTCAGTAGTAGTAGAACTGGATTACATATTTAACACACAAGGTCAGTGATATTATTCACCAGTTAATGGGCATTCAGGAGGGAGTCAGATATGCATCCACCACTTGGCCACCAGGTCTGTGACCCCAGCTCATTGTTCTTCCTTTAGAGTCTCTGCCATTTGTCAACTACACAGGTGGCCTCTGGTGGCTCGTCAACCACTTACAGCAAGCAATTCATACTGTATCTAATATTATTGGGCAATGGTGTTCCCATTATTTACCCATCAAAGTAGAATTTTGGCAGCAGTGAAGAAATTGCTAAACCCAAGGACAAATAAGGTTTCTAACAGAGTTGTAGAGTAGGTTGTATTTTTTTAATCCCATTTTACGTCCTTCAGGGAGACCCCATGTTAGATGTTACCTGCTACCATACACATATGTCACTACATGACTATCTTAACAGCCTGTTGGGGCTATCTGCTTTCCTGTGTCCAACTGCTTTTGGCAGTTGAATGGAACTGAGGCTACCCAATCTGGGAATGATACGTAAGTGGTTAGCTAAAGTACCTAGCAGATTACCCAATGTCCTCCTTCCCACCCCCTAATCAGGTCTCAGCCTATTGGCGGACATGCTACATGTATCATGATTCCTTTTATGGCAGAGCCCCAACTTCCCACACTCTTTTTTTCCCTTGTTCCAAGTCCAATGCATTCTTGCCAAACCAGGCTGATCATGAGCTTGGGAGACACAATGTGAAGCTGGATCGCTCCACACTTGCTTCCCCAATTTTTTCAGGCAACCAATTCTGAGTACTGTACCAATCTGTATGGAGGCAACAGGGTGGTGATGTGTTATGCAATTAAGGAGGAGTTAGCAAGCAATGAACTCAGAGTTGTGTGACAATTGTTAGAATTAGCAATAAGTGATGTATCTGTATTATTACCCAAACAGTTACACAATAATGCTAGCCCACTTCATGTGCCAAAATGTGGCCAGCAACTGAATATATAGCTGAATGAGTCAAAAACATAGCATCCCCATTTATTTCCTTACTCTTATATATTTTGTATTTTTAATGCTATTCTGTACCTACTGGGGCTTAGCAATATATTAGGTGTTATGTGTGACATAGGCTGAAATTAGCAAGCAATTTGGTCTGCGTTATGTGTTACTATTGCCTCCATACAGATTGGTACAGTAGTCAACATGGGGTTAAGGTTGTTTGTTTTTGTTTTGCTATCTGCCACAGGCATTCTGCTTTGGGTGGCTCCACAGTACTGGACCCAGACAACGCCAGAAACCTTTACTGTACACATGCTGAGTGATTGGGATGATCAGGGATTGGTGACAAGATGAGATAAGATGTGGTGATAAAGGAGAGGTCGCCTTTTTAGGCAATTGATTGGCAGTGGGAGAATAAAATTGTGCTGGCAATGGCAAAAGAATACACGAAGATGGGGAATCGAACGAGTGAGCTTGTGCGTTCAGAAAAGCCACATGCCAGGGGCTGCCAGGGTGCAAACGGCAGCTGCATGATGGTCCCACTACACCACCATGCCCCCAGTAGGTTGTATGATCTCTGTAGCAATTTTCAAATTTCTTTCAAATTTTTAGCAATTTTTAGTAATTTTTGAGGGTTAGATACCTAATCCACCAGTTGTGGAAAAAATTTGGGGCTTAGGTACCTTATCCACCAGCTGGAGGCCCAATTTTGGACTAGTTTATCCACCAGTTGAGCACTCCCAAACAGTCAAAAAGGTATCAGACCTCTGACTGGATAATCGGGCCTCCTAACAGGGGGCAAAGATGAAGTCCGCGAGTTTCCTGTTTGGGCATGAAGCCAAGTGCTGGGAAAGAAGTATTTCCGCGGCGCCGTTCGGCTGCGCTTGAAATGGCTCAAGCCGCGCCATGGCAACACCAGCTATTGCTTAATATGGATGAACCGGCCATGTGGGGTCCCCTTTACCTATTTTGGACCAAATTAACCTGATTGGCGCCTTCTTGGCCACGCGGACTTAATATCCAGTCCGGCAGAAGCAACCGGCAACCGGCAACTTCAATACCCACCCTCTTAAAAATAAGCGCCCTAAGCCCTCCATCTAATGTAAGTAACGGATCCTTCATTACATTCCGGACCCGTAACGTTCCTTCAAGAAGTGTAAGAGCGTCACAGTGGAAGTTATGGAGAAGACGTGTAGTGTTGATGATTTGGGCTTTGCTTGTCCCCGAATTTATGATTCAGTGGGCCGTTAAGCAGTACTTTGACGCGTTGGATATTTCAAGGAGGCAAAAGAGGGCGATGGAGAGTGTCGAAGGCGCTGAAGAGAAGATGAACTTTTTCTCGGACATTATACTTGGGCGAGAGGCTGAGCGTCTTCCAGTTGATAAAGAGAAGAGGAATCGGAGTCGCTCTACGATCAGGGACGGTAAGTATCTCTTCGGAAAAACGAATCTTACTGTTGCTAATAACTGTGCAGATCCTAGCTGGACGAAATCCCAGTGCTTCTTTTTTGCCATGGGTGGGTTCGCCATCATAAAAGATGGTCAGGAGATTCGGCCCATGCGCATTGAAGATATGATGCACTCGCCAGCTTCGTCGCCTGGGATGTTTCCTAGCCATTCGTCTCATCCACGCCTTATACCCTGGCCAGAGAGACGAGAGGGAGAGATCAATGACAAAAGTAAAGGAGACTCGTTGGCGAAGGCTCTGGTCGTCGTCCAAGCTACGTGGTACCTCGTCCAGCTCCTAGCTCGTGCAATCCAACACTTGGCGATAACCGAGCTAGAGGTAGTAGGGCTTGCATACGCCGTTCTTAGTGGTGTCCTCTATTTATTCTGGTGGAACAAGCCGCTGGATGCTCAAGAACCGATCCCAGTTGCAGTCGATGTTGATTACGTCGTGAAAGTGAACTTACCTAACCAACGGGAACCTGAAGCTTGGTACGAGTTCATCATCGGGATTCTCTGTGGTGATTTTATCTTCCGCCTTCATGGAAAAATCATCGGTGAACCCGCGGAGGACTATTCCGAGCTTGCTACGGATGCAGTCGAAGGGAATTTATCTAGACGAAAGAAGGTCTCGTTGACTATTTCCGCCTTTGCTGCGACGGTATTCGGTGGGATACATTGTATTGCGTGGAATTTCCAGTTTCCTAGCGTGACAGAACGGATCATGTGGAATACGTGTTCTGTGCTGGTCACCACTGTCCCGTTCATCTGGGCTATTTTGTTACTGATTCTTTGGGCACTGGATGAGGCGAAGAAGGTGACGAAGAGTAAGATGGTCAAACAGGGTATACAATTTAGTTTGATTTACCCTATGCTTTTCTTGCTGTCTGTTGTATTATATTCGTATTTTATAGCTCGTGCTGTGTTACTTGTTGAAGCGTTTAATCTTTTGCGTGATTTGCCGTCTTCTGCGCAACAATCCATTCAATGGTCTTCTTTCATACCTCACATATAGTACGTCGTGTTTGATACAATCTATATATTGTACAGTTCGGTGTAAATAGCATAGTCAATAAAGAAAACGAGTCGTTTAGACTCCGAAGGATTTTCGCTGTTTCACCTATCATGTCCTTTCGCGCACCGACCAAGGGAGAGAACTACGAGCCCAGAGTAGACCTCGATAGTGAATATCGCGAGAAGAGAAAAGATGCCATGAAAAGGGTTATAGCATCTATGACTGTTGGAAAATGTGAATGCACATATCTAAGGATCGTGTCTTGTACTCATGAGTATTAGATGTCAGTGGTTTGTTTCCTGACGTCCTCAGAAACATGCAGACGGCTGTACCTTATGAACTATGCAAAGACACAGCCAGAACTCGTCATCCTCGCCGTTATCACATTTGTGAAGGATTCGGATGACCCAAATCCTCTCGTTCGGGCGTTGGCAATGAAGACTATGGGTTGTCTACGTGTAGAGAAGATCATAGACTACATTTGTGACCCGCTACAAAAGTGTCTTCGTGACGAGAATCCCTACGTACAGAAGACTATGTCTGGGTCGGATTGAAATTAGTTCATGATCAAGTTGTATAATGCGGTAGCAATGCATAAGAGTTGAAGCCGATTTCGGAAATGAATCAATGCACCGATCACAGGGATCGTGAGCAGAACACAGCCACTGATCAGGTGTTTGGAGACTAGACCCTTCCCATATTATCGTTAGACAAGTTGACAGCTTGGGAGATAGAAGGGAGCAGACCACCACCTCTTCCAACTGCAATACTGATATCAATTCACAATGTAGACGCAACTGAGATACGCATGCAGGGAACTAAATACACACCTTGGTACCTTCGGATGGGGCATTCTTGGATTCCCCCTTTCTAACCTATTGCTTTTCATGGACGTTTGGTGTGGGGGTGTATGTTCGCACCATCAATAATATTTGTTGCGCCTACATTTCCCAGATTTCGTCGACTCTATGTGTTCCGATGAATTCGGGGCCGAGTATCAACACCCTCAGATGGATAATTGATAATCATTGATTACGCTGATTAGATGACAACGGCAACAAGGTGGGCAGGAATGACCATCATGGGACTGCAAACTGAGCGTGAAGGCTATGCAAGGTAGCCTCGTGGTCTTTACTGCAGGGATCGACTGGTTCGATAGGCTGGGGGACGAAGCTATTAGCGTTGGACATCGAAGTGATTAGTTTGACGCAAAGCTTGAGCATGAAATATATGATCTTCACGCTGGATGAGTGGAATTGTGGGATAAAGGGGTGGAGGTAACGGAACCTTCTGAATGTTGAAGCGGTATGGGCGCTGATCCGGGGCAAACAGCTGATCGTACATGAGATTTTAGTTGCTAGACTTTTGTCGCGACGGACAGGATTCAGCAAAAAAGAAAACCAAGAAAAACGTAGCTTTGATTCATCCACCAACATTCTTCCTGGAGTGTCAGCACGCTCAAGTCGCTCCTTTTCTA
Source organism: Pleurotus tuber-regium (assembly GCA_014058305.1). Lineage (NCBI taxonomy): Eukaryota > Fungi > Basidiomycota > Agaricomycetes > Agaricales > Pleurotaceae > Pleurotus > Pleurotus tuber-regium. Next base: position 85,917 of record JACFYU010000013.1, on the reverse strand, counting down.
CCTTCATTTCCTGTAACTTTCGGCATCTTTCTAAAGGCCGAGCCCCAGACTTGTGTTGCAAGCGCCTAAGAGACGCCCAGGCACGTCTGTAGCCTTTCTGGCGACAAATTCGTTCACACACGCTCTTTTCACTACTCCTCCTCGTACTCTCCCCCCCAGTACGGGCGACTCTTATTCTCTCTTTCTGGTTTCAAAGGATTATACTTATTTTACTGAATAATCTCAGGATCTGCATACCCTTGGATACTAACTCTCCTGGTTCACGACTCACGACTGGTACGCTACTGGTCTTTAGTGCAAGCTTCTGTAAACCGACAGGATTTGGTCCATAAATTAGTACAAGTTACATTGCGGAACACTCGTATCCTTTTATCAACCTCCGACGCGATGGGCTTTACACCAAACGGCGCATCTTCGTCCCTTCCGATCCCGGAACCGGATCTTGCGAAATCCCAAGTAAACTTGCCTACATTCTCGAGGCGCTTCTGGTCTCGCTCTAACTCACAGTCAACCGGGTCCGCCCACTCTTTCCTTTCAACGATTTCATCAGCCTCCCAATCTGGTTTCTCGGCGTCTTCATGGAAGGGCAAGGGAAGGCTGATCGACGGTGAAGATGCCGGGCCTCATGATGAATATGTACGGGGCGCATCGACGTCGTTTCATAGACGGACAGAGAGATCGCGTCTGACTCGGAGGGATGAAGGTTCAGGTGGAAATGATGGTATTGTCCTTCCGATGGATATGATAGGCTCAGGTATATACGATGCGTAAGTCTCAATTACAACCACTTTATCGCCCGTCTTTGTGCCAATTTGAATTTCCCAACACCATTTTTCCTGTCATTGTTTGTTCTACACGATGTCGATTTTGCCCATCGTCTCTGCTTCCTTTCCATTCGTCTGTTACGTGTTCATACGCTCTCTGGTCCTCGTTCATCACGCTGTGTACTTGGACCCCACACTCTACGTTATGGTTCTATGATACGTGGTCCCTTCTTACTGTACTGACCAAAGTTAACTTTAGCATCTACACTATACCCGTCCGGGTGGGCGCTAACCGACAAAACCTCTCGATTCAAGTGGATACTGGGTCTAGCGACATGGTGTGTACCCCGTTTATCATTCCACTTTCCGTTTTCGTATTTTCATCAGCAATACTGATCTACAATCATGTTTTAGTGGTTCGCCTCAACATCATGCTCAACAAAAGCCTGCTCACAAACAGGCGGGCGCCTCTACGACTCTAGCGTCTCTTCCGTCCCCACTGGACAGGAATTCAACATTACGTACCTTCAAGGCCGCGTTATTGGCCCGATAGTATGGGACACAATTGAAATCGGAGGATATAGCATCGATAATCAGGCGCTTGGTATATACATCTTTCTGGCTTCATTCTCGAGGTTACCTTGTTTATATTTCTTTTTTCCCGTTTTCAAGCGGCCGCGGATAACGTCGCAGATGAACCTCTCGCTCCACAATTCGTTGGTATCCTCGGTCTCGCACTCCCTCTCAACTCTATAATCGCCGGACTCATCCCTCCCGGAACCTCCAACTCTCCAGATGGCCAAGCCCTCACTCCAAATATATTCTCCATCACTCCACGCTCCGCAGCTCCTTCCTGGCGATTCATCTCGCTCTCCCTATCCCGTCCAGGTTCAGACTATCCACCCTCTCTCCTCGGAATAGGTCGTCATCCCTCTGCAATCAAACAACTTCATAAGGATAATGACACGTCGAAGGATATGGACGTTGGCAAGATAAGTTATTCGTCGGTGGTTGCGGAGAGATCGGGCGTTTTGTTTTGGAAGGTGAGTGTGAGGGGTATAACGGTTTGGGTGGATGGGGCGCCGAGGGAGGTGGCTTTGGGTAGAGGCGCGTCGGGGAGCGCGTGGCCTACGGCGGTTGTGGATTCGGGTGTGCCGTTGATTTTGACGACGAGCGCTATTGCGAACGGGATCTATGGTGCTATTGGGGTCAATCCGGCTAGTGATGGTCAATGTGAGTTTCCTATTCGAGTCTGATATACATAGTTAATCGCCCGCGCGAATAGACTACGTACCCTGCAGGACGCCTCTGAACCTTACCCTCACCCTCGACGACCGACCCTCTATCCCTCTACACCCGCTGGACCTTACAGGCGAACCGCCCAAAGACACCGACGCCGATTACTGTATCGGACTCATCCAATCCGCTGATGCCGCTCTTGCAAACCCTGAAAGTGGTATCGGCGATATGATTCTCGGTGTTCCATTCATGAGGAACGCGTATTCAGTCTTGGCGTACGATGTGCCGGATTCGAATGGGACGTTCCCGAATACCACAGAGGGCTCTTCGGCTGGTGCGATCAGACCAAGGTTGGGGTTGTTGTCGTTGACGGATCCTGTGGTTGCTATGGATGAATTCACTAGAGTGAGAGTTGCGCATCAGCCTTTGTCGACGGGTGGATCGTCTGGGGGTAGCAAGGCGCCTTCGTCGGATGGAAGGAAGATTTCTGTGGGTGTTGGTGTTCTTATTGGTCTTCTCGGCTTTTTCGCGTTGTGTTTCGTGCTTTTTGGGTTGAGGTGGTTCTTTTCGCGTCGAAGGTGGAGAAATAGAGTTGGTGGGAACTCTTCGGTGGAGGGTGGTAGTGGTAGTGGTGAAGGCGATGCGAAATCTCCGGGGGAGTATCAGCTTGCTCGTCGAGGATCGGGAGGTAGTGTCGAGTTGGGAGGGGTTGGGTTGGTTGGAGCGAGCGGTGGGAAAGATGGGAAGGACAGGGAGTTGGACGAGGATGCGCTTAGGCAATTACGGTTTGAGGCGTATATGCGCAAGGAAAGGATGCATAGCGAGTATACGATGAGTAGTGGTCGTACGCGAGTAGGTGGTGATGATGGTGGTGGTGGTGGTGAAGATGCGGAGATGGGGTTTAGGAAGAGTAAAGCGATGGATGGAGCGGGAGGGGAGGAAGTTCTTGATGGAGCGGCGATGAGCAGTATTGGGGGCCATGGTGATGTTCATTCTGCCAACGACGATACTTGGGATCCACAGGCGGGTCTGAACTGGGGAGATAGTGATCGCGATCGTGATAGTCAAAAACACTCGCCTTTACACGACACACGGTTTGTCGATTCTTCGCCGGAGCGGTCAAGGTCACCTTCACGCCCTCCTTTCCGGCGCAATCGTGCGAATACCGAGCTGCAGGAAATAAATCGTGTGTCGAGACATGAGAGGGGTCGAAGCGTTTCTGTACCTCTGCTTCCAAACGAAGACAGTCCGCACTACGATTTCAGTACAGATGGTATGGATGAATTCGGAGTGCGTACGAGTATGGCGGGTGTTGGGACGGCTGCAAGGACGGGTCGTATGGAGTCTCTCTTGAGGCAGAGTACGAGCACGACGGCGACGTTTATGGAAGATTCGCATGCGAGTTCATCCTCACCTCGTGGAGGTGTTGTTGGATCGAGACCGAGGCCTTCGCAAACGCCGACTGGTCCTCGACCGCCTAGTAGTGTTTCGGGTTCAGGTCTGGTTGCGCCTGAATCATAGCGTCATTATTCTATATGTTTTGCTCTATCTTCTCCCTGTCACTCTTATTTTCCTGATTTTTGTTGATCTTTGCGATGCTATGCATTTACGCCCTTCGTTTGGAAAGGACCGCGATACTAATACCATATGTAATCTGAGTATTAACCAATCACTGACGTATGTACCATCGTATATATCATCATCTCATCATTATTCTGGGCTATAACGGACTGGTACCTAACCCGTTGATTTGATTGGGTCATTTGTTGAACCTGCCGTTCATCATGGATCTATCGTACTCTTTGGGTTCAAGGATCTCCACGATACAGGCATGAGTACGTGCTAGGGCTAATTAGTGCAGCTGCCCAGACGTCATCGAGGCCCAGGTCAACTCGCAGTGCCGTCGCATAACTTCGAGTCTGCATTCAGTGTGGGTATCCTAATGCATCCAGGTATATATATTGTGACTCTTATGTTTCTACTGGCTTCTATACAGTCTCTGCTGCGAGATGGGTACTGCGTATATATTATGCAAATAGAGACCAACGAGCTTCCTCCTTCAATTGTTTGTTTACGCAGAGAAACTCATAAGAGTTGAGTAATCAGAACTACACACACTGAGACAGATATAATTTAAGGAAGAGAAATGGTGCCTGCGCGGAAGGCAGAAGCAGGGTATCATGCAAAACACAGAAATTCACATTTGACGGCATAGTCAATAGCTGAAAGTCGATAAACATAAGACGAAGGTCGCTGATAAATTATCGTCGTTTCATTATCACTGATAATGAAACGACTCTTCACATACATTCACCACGAGCGATAGACAGTATCCCACTTGAGATCACTTTCTTCTAAACCCGTCAATTGCATAAAGGCATGCTTTATTTCAAGGTCCCACGGTCGTTCTTCGAACTTGGCCGCGCGATCGTCCTCTGCATATCTGGTGGCGAGGATGTACGCAATTACGTGCGAAGGGCGGATAAGAGATTCCACGGATAGGCGGCACATTGGATTTGATGTTCCGAAAGTGCCTATTAATATGCATCCGTGCATTTTGTTCGTCGTTTTCCTCAGAAGTGACCCCGAACTTCTCTGCAATCTTCATACCCACCTGTGGGGTCATGACATATCCACACGCGAGGTGAACCATGTGTGTGCTTTCGTTATGGAGGGAGGCTATGGCATTTGTGAGATACACTTGCAGATGTGGGCCATTGCACGAAGCATGGCATGTTCGGGTCCAGTGACGATGTGACTCTGGTGTGACCAACACGATAGTACAAAATCCTCAACCCAGACTATAATAGAGGGAGAGGAAACCAGGCAATCAATGGATTGAAATTTACCATTTCCAGTTGAGATAACACTTTCTATGTAATAAGAAATTCATACCTCACAAACTCTTCAACACCAAACCAATAACAAATCAATCTAAAACAGAGATCACTCAATAGAATAAGCAAATGACTGTGAGAAAGCTTACTTGACTGCTAACTCAGTATCTTAGCTGATGTAATTGCACTTTAAGTCAATTGGGGAGTTAGAAGTTATTAGATTACATAAATAACCTTCATCAGAATTAACCACTAGGGGAGTCGCCCTATTTCCCATCTAAGGATATTGTGAAGATAATGTAAACAATATACTAATTAACAATAGCCTGTTCCTCATAGTTATAATGTGTCTTTAATAAAAATATAATACACATTTACCTTTGACTATCCCAGGTAGTATTAATGTGATGAGAATCTAATTTTACTGAGATTTTGGGTGAGGTTTATAATGTGAACTTAATTAAATTATATTCATAAATTTCTACCTTGCAAAAATCTAATCTATATTGAAATTATGTTTGATGAGAAAATTAAGATTACCTTCATATTATCCCAGCATGTGATAATAATGTCGTAATCAGATTCTTGTTTTCATTATTGTAAGCAACATCAATCAAAACATAACCTGATTACCCTTATCTTATCAGAGCGCCAATCCTGACGGCGCTTCATTTACTTGTGCATCAGCTTTACACTGAAAATGTAGTAGCAAAACATATGATGGGTTTCACTGTAATGCAACATGAGGGTAAATGTAGAAATGGTCAAGGTATATATATACACTTACAGGCTTACACTGGAGATCAAAACAACTTAACGGGAGACTGTAATGAATGAAGCGCCGTCAGGATTGGTACTCTGATAAGATAAGGGTAATCAGATTATGTTTTGATTGATGTTGCTTACAATAATGAAAATAAGAATCTGATTACGACATTATTATCACATGCTGGGATAATATGAAGGTAATCTTATTTTTCTCATCAAACATAATTTCAATATAGATTAGATTTTTGCAAGGTAGAAATTTATGAATATAATTTAATAAAGTTCACATTATAAACCTCATCCAAAATCTCAGTAAAATTAGATTCTCATCACATTAATACTACCTGGGATAGTCAAAGGTAAATGTGTATTATATTTTTATTAAAGACACATTATAACTATGAGGAACAGGCTATTGTTAATTAGTATATTGTTTACATTATCTTCACAATATCCTTAGATGGGAAATAGGGCGACTCCCCTAGTGAACGGAAATAAATTGCTAATCACCGAAGAAGCAGCCGGGAGAAGCAACCGGCAACCGGGTACTTCAATACCCTCCCACTTAGAATAAGCGCCGTATAAGCGCCGGTAGGTCCCAGGCCCGTAAAGGAACGGATCCTTCATTTCATTACGGACCCGTAACATGCTTATTGCAGTAATTAAACGAAGGCGTTGTTGGAATGAACGTTGAACGCCTACAACTTGATTTATAAGGTAGACGCACTAAATACTCATCTGATCTGGCGTTACAAACCGTGACTTTGAAGAAAAAATTGAAAATCAATGTTTTGAGGCAGCTTATAGAAATTCTAAGAACATCAAAAATTCAGAAAGCTATTTTCTGAATTTTTGATGTTGACTAATTTCCGTTGGTGTTGTGAGTAGGATTGATTTTCAAAATTTAATTGCTTCTGTGCATACAAAAACTACACGTGCGCCATAGGCGCTTTGAATAGGCGCTTCGGGTGTTCAGATGTGAAGGAGTCTACAAGAGTGACATATTAATGGCCCGATACAGCAAAGAAAGCGGTTACAAGCACAATGTGGGCTAAAGTTATGATATACTGTGTATATTGATGTATTATACATAGTGTTATGTTAATGTCAAGTTTCAACACCAACTGCCCCTTTCTTGCTAACCTTCTCAGTTACACCAAGTCACAGGTCACCTGATAGGATGGATATGAAGTGCGTCTACCTTACCTCTTGTGATATGCTTATGTAAAGTATTGGTATTCTTCCTTTGCAAGAAGAACTCGTGTCTGCTTGAAAAGGAAAAATTACTGGAAATATCGCTTGATGTGTAGGAGATCACACAGTTGCACCAAAGGTGTTGGACTCCTTGTGTGTGGCACTGGTCTCGATCAAGGGATTGGGAATGGTTCAAGCTGGTGCTCATTTAGTCATTTTAGTGGAGCGACGTTCAGCCTCAATGGCATACTGAGAGTTTGGCATCGTAAATAGCTTGAGCTATTTCAATTTCAACTTGTTACATGGACGAGACGCCATTGAATGGTTTCTCCAACAAGGAGCTGCGAACCAGTGATGGATGAATCTGGAGAAAATACATTTTTAAGGGATGTAGCAAGGATGTCAATGCAAAGGTAGAATAGGCGGAAGATGCGCTGGATACTGACTGTATCCCTCATGGTAGATGTGGCAATCCGGAAATCCATTAATTGTGTAGACCCTAACCTTCAAAATTTGACTTTGGAAACAAACAGTGTCAAAGACATGCCGTATACTATTCCTCTTCATGACTCTAATATATATTTTCTGTCCCAATCTCCTGACCGATACCACCTTAGGCAGCACATTTTAGGTCTCGGAGACCCCTTCGTGTTGAGGCTCATGTACATAATATTTATGTAATTTAATCATGAGCTTCGAAATGATATAATGGTGCTTGGCTTTTTCTTTTTTAGTAATTTATTGCCATTTCTGTATGGTAGGCTGCACTCATGAGGTCCAAATAGCCTCAACCAAGCCTGAGCCTCAAAGACCTGTTACCTCTGAGCATATCCATTTGGTTACCTGACCCAAAGCTCCTCATTCTCATCCTTGTAGTGAGGTAGTATGGACTCTTAATTTAGAGGCACATCATGCCACAGTTTCCATTTCTGATGCTAGAAATATTTCTGTAGGGCTGTAGGCTCAATGAACACACTGCATTCTTCACCCAGCCTTTCTAGGGGGCTTTAGCACTTATCTTGATAAGCAGCTTGATATTTTTGTATACTGTAGCAGTGGATATTAGTCTATGTCTTATCTACATGTGGGATTTATTTAATTGGATTTTTCTGCATTGTGAATCTGAGCCTCAAGTGTTGAGCAGATGTCAGAATCTCTAAGCAAGGTACATAGCAGTAGCTGCAAGCCTAATTTCAAGACCTGAGATAAGTCACCTTAGATAACAATAGGTAAGGGTCAAAGCTATGCATGTTAATTTGAGGCTCTTCCATTGAGCCTCAACAGAATAGTCAAGCCTCATTCAAGTACCATGACCCCTAAAAGGGCACAATAATTGCTAAAGGAAGGGATATGGTGCACCATTACATCATTTAGAAGCCTCTGAATCTATTACATAAATATTATGTAAATGAGCCTCTGACCTGTGGGGGGTCTTCAAGACCTAATCCTACTATCAAATTAATGGGTCTTGGAGACCCTAAAATGTGGTGCCCAAGGTGACTGATACTAACACCATTATCACTGACATTGACAGCAACCAGCCAGTCTGTGGTGCTCTTTTGTTCAGGATTTTTGAAGCATGTAGCAAACAATGGAAAAGCCCTGATGTTGACCTCAGTGCTTTTGAGCTTCAGGTCTTGGTAATGCCACCGAATTATTCCCTACTATTCACAAGCCCAATGACCCACTATTGTCTAAGCCCATTCCAGTCCATCTTGATCCCCCTGAGGGAATTCTCAAACAATTCACCGCCGTTGGACTTGAACAAGCCGTGTTAATCCTATTTCAAAGTTAGACTGTAAATGATGTGGTGATGAACATCATTGTTGGCTCCCTCTTAATATTAATGTTTGTGAGTTTCCTTGATCAACACCTTATGTAGTTAATGCTCATCATTTTCCTAGCGCCTGTGCCACACCCAGACAAACAAGGTGCATTTACCTTCCCTCAAAATTTGGATTGTGATTAATGCTCAGTTAAATAGCTGCTCAGGATACTCTAGATCAAGCCAGAAGTGCTGATGTACTGTCCGTTGCAGCAAACATTGCTGGCACTTTTCAGATTGAGAAAGTACAGCACCCTATTTATAATGGCTGCTCTGTTGCTTGAACAGGTCCACCTATCATGGCTAATGAGCTGGTCTTTGCAACTATGAAAACCAGGCTATTCAATATATCTGAACAAACTCTCAATTATGAATTTGTTCTTTGACCTCAAGACTTTTTGATGCTTCGAACACTATCTACAGTGACAAACTCGAGCATAAAGCCTGAATTTTTCCTCTTCTTGAGGCTATTTGAGTTCAATTTTGACACCACATTGAACACCACACCCCTGACAGTAAGCATTAAGTTACAGAAAGTGACGCCATCTTCAAAACCCCTATGGCCAACAGTGAAACACAGGCAATTCATGTACATGTTGAGGTGACAAATGAACTAGGATTATTGGGAAATGCCACAGTTCAAGACCCATATACTCTAAGGAAGCATCAGGCAGATTTAAGAGTATGTACTCTCATCTACCTATGCTTTGTGCGGTTCACCTTGATTCAGTACACTTCCATCTGCAATGCATCATGCTGCCCATGCTTGTTAATTGTGATAGCTGGAACGTATATTCATTTCAGTGGCTTCATCTTTGTTGACAACTTTGTTAACCAGCCCTTCACCGACTTGTGTTAAATACAGAATCCAGCTTCTACTACTAAACAGACTACAGAAAGGTATTTGGCTTCAACTACTGAAGTGCAGAGTTGCGCCGCCCACTACCTAACAATTATACCTTAATTTCGGAGACGGAGATCGGGGTTACGGAGTAACGCCGGAGAACGGATAGAAGGTAGAGTGTCGGTCGGAGATGCGGGATACCGGAGAACGGAGATAGCGCGGAACGGAGTTCCTTAGTAGAGAAGAGGGAACGTATTAGGTTGATATTCGAACTGAAGAACTATCTACAAGTAACTACGGCTTAAATACTGCAAAGGTAACCTAACATGCGGAATACATGAGTTATACCTCGTGGTAACTAAGCCTAAGTGTCCCTTGATAATTAAATAATTCTACAGTAATATCAAAGTCCTCATCTACACGTGCTAAGTCCGCGTGCATAACCTTTGATCCGAGCGTGTCCGAAAGTCCGATAGTCCGAAGCCGATGTCCGAGGTCACGGGAATGGTCATCTGACCAGGGCTAGGGGCTAGGGGTTTGCGTGTGCGTAACAGTACTCCCCCCTTAAGGCCGAGTCCCAAGAGGCCAATCTAGAGCGGCCTTCGGAGTTTCGTCCGGAATTCGGAAATTTCTCCGAGAGCTAAGGTCGAAGCTTCGGGGTCTGTCCGAGGTTCGAGATGATGACGTCACTGCTGCGGAGAACCTAGATCGAAGTTGCGGAGTTCGAACAATCGCTTTAAAAGTGGAAAAGGGGAACTCCGAAATTATTCGTCTTCGACAACCTTATCTTCTGCTAGCCCATCACTTCACTTCCCATAACTCAAAAATGTCTGGCCTTTCACTCAAGGACCTTGCTCAGTACCCAGAGCTACAAACTCTCGTTGCCCGAGAGATCGCCGCGAAAATGCTCGCTAATGAGCACAACACCGTACCCGCGCCCGCAGTTCCGGTAACGGTAACTCCGAAGGTCACTCGCCCGCGGGATGAAACGCCAACCGGGGTTTCTCCGCCAACGAAGAAGTCGAAGGGCAAGCGGAGAATGGTGGAGGAGACTCCCGGAGGTTCGTGGGTTTCTGTGAAATCGGAGTCTCCTGAGCTGATGTTGATCACAGAGGAAGTGGCGCAGGAGCTTGCGGAGATGTCGGAAAGGGCGCGGATGGCAGCGGAGGCTGCCGCGGAGTATGAGCGGACGGCCCTCGTCCGTGCGCAGCATCAAAAGGAGGTCGAGGATCGTCGGGTCCGGGGCACAAAGATCGGGATTGCCCGTGCGATGAAGGAGCTCTCCGTACACGACGACGAGGATGATGCCGAGGAAAAGGAGTTACCGGCAATACTCGGGGGACCGGAGAAGGAGGAGAAAGAACCGTCGGCGCGGAGACGACCGGAGGTCCGGGATCGGGAAGTCGGAGATGGCTTCATGACTTTGTGGCCGGACGGGGTGCTTCGCGCTTGTTACAATTGCAGGGGTCGCAAGCGACAATGCTTGCCTCAGGCAAGGTGAGTTTCCTTTTGCTATCTTGTGGTAAGTGCCGGGCTGACTATATTCTTGTAGCGCAAACGCGAGCACCTGTGAGGGGTGCCATCGGTCAAAGCACCGGTGCGAATTCCCGAAGGGTCAAGAGACCAAGGCCGGTCGGGGGAAGGTCGCAGAACGGACTCCGCGGAAAAGGGTTTCCGCGAAGAAATCGAAGAAGGAGCCAAGTCCGGAGCCGGAGGCGGGTCCATCGCGGACAACGCGGAGTTCTGCGAAGGTGGCGGACCGTTCGTCGGAGGAAGGCCCGTCGAATAGGGAGTTGATGAACACATTCATCGACTTCACTCGACGCTTCGAGCAGCGTCAGATGGAGTTTGCGCTCGAAATCTCGAAGCTCCGTCTTGCCCTGGTGAAGGAACGCTCGCGTACGCGGAGGCTCGAGAACATTTTGCGGACCACCGAACATTTGGATGAACGGGACGACTACGAGACGGACGAGGAGTACGGGGAGATAGAGGATAAGATCCAGGACGTCGAAAATCGTGTCGAGGTCTGGATCAAGATGGATGAATATGCGAGGGAGGAACGGGAGAAAAGGGAAGCGGAGGAACGCGGAGAAGCGAAGGAGAACGCGGAGAAGGGAAAAGGAAAGGAGAAGGAGAATGAAGGTTACGAGATGGAAGTGGAGGAGGAATCGGACTCCTCGGAATAGACTTGTTGTATAGTAATTTTGTAGCTATTTCTTTTTGACTTTTTCTTTTTTCTTGATCTATATACTTGGTTTGGGTCTTCTGAACTCGAGCAAGTAAGTAACAAGAGAAGGAAAAGGAACTAAAAGTAAGTAACTAAGACTATAACTACTAGAGAGAGAGGGAGAGAAAGGAATGAAATACGTAGCTATGCTACTTGGGTTTAATTTTGCTGAGTGGACCAGGTTTGTCCGGGTATCGACGGTGGAACTCTTCAACAAGTTCCTGAGCGTGTTCGAGTTCGTCCGCTCCGAGCTCGGAGAATTCTTCCGCGGTGTTTTCGTAGCCTAGCCATCGGACTTTATATCGCAAGGGCATCTTTCGATATCGCTTGTCGATTTTAGAGTCAACAACTTCGGCTATCTCATATTCTTCTTCGCCGTCAACTTCGATCGGAGGTGGCGGAGATTGGACGCGGAGAGGAATCTCGTTCGGAGTTTCGGGCTCGAGCATCGATACGTGGAACACTGGGTGCACTGAGCGTAGGGATTGGGGAAGATTAACCGTGAAGGACGAGGGACCTGCTTGAGCAATGATTTCAAAAGGTCCGATGAACTTCTCGGATAACTTCTTGGAAGGTCTTGTAGTGCGAAAGAACTGAGCCTTGATGAAGACCTTTTGTCCGACCTTGAAGTCCGGAGCCGCGGATCGTCTGCGGTCTGCAGGAGTTTGGTAGCGGAGTTGGGCATCGGACATCGCGGTTCGGAGTTCTTGGTGGAGGTCGTCGAGGTTGACTACGAATTCTCTTGCACGGGTAGAGGCGAGATCGTACTCCGGATGTACGGAGATACGGGGATGGTAACCTTTGTTCGCGAAGAACGGAGATACTCCGGTGGTAGCACTTGGAGCATTGTTGTACGCGAATTCGGCTATAGGAAGAAGTTCTGACCAGTTGTCTTGCTGGTAATTGCAGTAAACGCGGAGGTACTGTTCCAAAGTTTGGTTAGTACGTTCGGTCTGTCCATCACCTTCAGGGTGGTAGCCAGAGGTGTAGTGTAGTTTCATCTCTAAGGCTTTACCGAGGGACCTAAAGAAGTGGGAGACGAACTCCGAACCTCGATCGGAGGTGACATGGTTCGGAACTCCGTGCTTGGAGAATACATGCATTACGAACAACTTGGCTAGATCTTCGGAGGTGATAGTGTCGTGGCAAGGGGTGAATATGGCTTGTTTAGAGAGTCGGTCTACGATGACTAGAATGGAGTCGAAACCGGAGGATTTGGGGAGTTTCTCGATGAAGTCCATAGATATGGAATCCCAGGGTCGAGAAGGTACGGGGAGTTGTCGGAGTTTGCCATAGGGTTTGTGTCTCTGGGGTTTAGCTCGCATGCAAGTGACACAGGACTTACAGTAGCTTTTGACGAAGTCGCGAATGTTAGGCCAGGTATATTCCCGGCGGACAAGTTCTAGGGTTTTGTTTTGGCCGTAGTGGCCGGAAAGAATGTGATCGTGTTTATAGCGGAGAACACGGACTCGGAGATCGGAGAAGTCGGGAACGAAGATCCGGTTGTCTAGTCGCAGGAGACCGGAGTCATCCTTTGACCAGCGCGGACCTAGTTCGGAGATAGGGACGGAGAGTGTCGGATCGGACTCTTGCGCGGACTTGATGTCGGAATGGAGTTGTTCAACATCCATGACTACGGATCCGCGGAGAGTGGGTACGAAGAGATAGGAAGCGCGGATAGATGCTACGAGTTGTTCTTGAGTGAAGACGGGTCGGAAGTTCTGTGGGTTGACATGTTGGTAGCGCTCACTCCCCTCTTTAGGGTAGACGTCCCATCGTCTAGTTAAGGAGTCAGGTTTGGCTCCTAACTTGCCTGGACGGAAACGAATACAAAGGTTGAACTGGGAGAGATACTCTGACCAGCGGACCTGTCTTCGGGTTAAGATTTTAGTCGTACAGAAGTATTCTAAATTCTTATGATCAGTAACAACATCGATAACGGAGGCTGAACCTTCAAGGTATTGACGCCAGATTCGGAAGGCTTCAAAAATTGCAAGAAGTTCCTTGTCGTGGACATCATAGTTCAATTCCGTGGAGGTGAACGTGCGCGAATGGAAAGCGACGGGGTGGATTTCTCCGTCGGAGGTGTAGATCGAGAGGATAGCTCCTAGAGCGTAGTCCGAGGCGTCGGTTTCTATGATCATCGGAGCATCGGGGATCCAGTGAGTGAGTACCGGAGCTTGAGTAAAGGCAGCTTTCAGTTCATTGAACGCTGTCCGGCACTTGTCACTAAAAACCCAAGGGGTGCCTTTGCGGGTCAGGCGGGTGAGCGGAACGACGATATCGGAGTAGTTGCGGATGAATCGTCGGTAGAAGTTCGCAAAGCCGAGGAAAGACTGAACATCGCGGACTTTGCGGGGTTCAGGCCATTCTTGAATAACCTTGACTTTGGCTTGGTCCATGGTAAGTCCGGTCGGAGAAAGGATATAACCTAGATATTCTACGGTGTCAACGTGAAATTCACATTTCTCACCTTTAGCATAGAGTTTGTGTTTCCGGAGACGTCGGAGAACTTCCTTAACGTGCTCCTTGTGTTCCTCTACACTATTGGAGTAGATCAGGATATCATCTAGGTAAACAATGACGCAGACGTCTAAAAGATCAGCGAACACATCATTGATAAACCTTTGAAAGGCCGCGGGAGCGTTAGTTAACCCAAAGGGCATAACCAACCACTCGAAGGAGCCGTAGCGAGTTCTAAAGGCTGTTTTCCATTCATCTCCTTCGGAGATCCGGACTAAGTGGTATGCGTGCCGGAGATCGATCTTGGTGTAGATTTTGGCATCGCGGGGTGCATCTAGGAGGTCGGCTAGACGCGGAAGCGGATAACGATCTTTGCGAGTGATGCGGTTAAGTCCGCGGTAATCGACACAGAGGCGGAGGGAACCGTCTTTTTTCTTAGCGAATAGGACGGGCGCACCGTGCGGAGAACTGGTCGGACGGATGAAACCATGCTGCAAATGTTCGTCGATGAACTCTTTCAAAGCTTGCTGTTCTGTTTGGGACAGGGAATACATCGGACCCACAGGGGGTGACGCATTCTCTTCTAACTCGATCTTGAGGTCGTAGGGCCTGTGATCAGCTAGAGTTTCGGCTTTACCTTTGCTAAACACGTCCGCGAATTCGTGGTATTCGGCAGGAACGTTCGAGAGGTCCGGAGAAGGGTCGGACACGACAGAAGATCTGGCAGAAGTTGTTCCTTCGGGTCGGATATTGATCATGAATACCTGGACTCCCCTCATACGCGAGACTGTTTTGAAAGCAGCGGCGTTGATGAAGGAGATATTCGGGGGATCGGAGGAAATCGTAGTCGAAGGCGGAGTTTCCGGAGAATCCGGAACAGACGGAGAAGTCACCGGAGGTGGCTGCGGAGAACACGGAGACGTATCCGGAGAAGTCGGAGTAGTCGGAGGTGCTTCCAATGCCGGGGCCGCGATAACGCTGCCAGATTCTGGTGCTCGGAACGAGATACTGCTCGAAACCCAGTCAATCAACGGATTGTAGCGGGTGAGCCAGTTGTGTCCTAGAACAACAGAACAGGAAACGTCCAGAGGTGTGACAAAGAACGTGATTTTCAGATTTTCGCCAGTCGGAAACCTACAGAGTAGGTCAAGAGCTTCGGTAATGAAATTATTGGATGAGCCGTCGAACAGTAATAGCTTTATCGGGGGTGTACGGTAAGTTAAGAGTCCATGAGCACGAATGAAACCTGTATCTACAAAACAGTGAGTAGAGCCGGAATCTATTAGTGCAGTAAAGATCGTAGTGGTATCAGAAAGATTGTCCGAGGTAAGAGAAACGTAAGTAGCGGAAGGAGAAAGAACGGGGGACGCAGCATTAAGTCTACAAATGTCGGGCCATATGTACAGATCGCAGCTCCGCGGAGGGTCCGAGGACTCTGGGCTGCACATCAGTTTTCCGTTTCGGAGATATGTGCCTCTTGTTCAGAGGAATCCGATTCGGCTACTGCTGCGCGGGCCTTTGCGGAGTTCGAGTTTCCGTTGGGGCATTCCTTAACCCGATGTCCGGAACCACCGCAGAAGAGACAGAGTCCCTTCCGGATGCGTTCCGCGCGGACTTCAGGCTTCAGTTTGCCATCCTTTCCCAATTGGTTGGCGAAAGGGGGTGGTGCGGAATTCTTCGAAGCGGTTTTTGCGGAGGACGTTGAGGACTTGTTGCCGGAGTTGGAGGAAGACGAGGACGGGTTCGCGGAGTTCGAGGATGCGGGTTTAGACGAGTGGTGGGAGGACGTGGACTTCTTCGCGGACTTCTCGGAGTGCTTCTCCGAGGGATCGGACTTCTTCTCCTTTTGCCTCTCCCAGTATCGTTGGTCGATCTCGGAAGCGGCGGATCGGAGAGCGGAGAGAGATTCCCTTTTCGGAGAACGCGAGAGCTCGTCCTTGATTCGGTCCGGAAGCGCGTTATAATACATGTATCGGAGGGCCCTGTCGCCCCAGCCAACCAGCTTTGAAGCATGCTGCTGGAAGATCACGTTGAATTTTGTGATCCGGTGGTGGCTGAGCATCTTGAGTGAGTCGAGAGCCATTTCCGCGTCTCGGGCTGGGTCGATAGCACCGAAGTTGTCCTTTAGGGTTTCCACGAATGCCTCATAGGAGTACATCCAAGGTGGAACTTCCCCATCGGGTTCCGCGAGGTATGGCTCGAACAGATCGAAGGCCGTGCCTTTTAGGTACGAGAGCGCGAATGTGACTTTTTCGTCCTCATCGGAGAACTGACCGGAGTTCGCGGTGAAGTACAGTTTCAACTGGACCAGGAACGTATTGAGTTTCCGAGGGTCTGAACCGTCGAACGTATCGGGAACCTTCACGCGGGAGCTAGCTTTGGCGGAGGCAGGGACGGAGACCCCACGATTCAGATCGCGGAGTGTAGACGTAATTCCGTTGAGGGACTGAATAAGTGCCTCACCAACATCGGATCGGATCGGGGTTTCTCGACGGGGAGCGGAGTGCGGAGGTTGATCGTAGTCGAATGCATCGTCATCTTCGGGTTCGTCATCACCATCGTCCGGAGGCCCAGGAGGTCCGCCAGGTCCGGAGGGTCCGGATGGCCCGGCAGAGGGCTCCCGTTGGGGTTGCGGAGAACGGGACGAGGCTTGCGAGAGACGTTCTTCGATGATCGTTTCGTTTCTCCGAGATTCTTCGGGGTTCTCCTGGAGTTCTTCGGTCGGAGCAGTAGTGCTCACAACAGGAGTCGAAGAAGCGCGGACTCGCCCTACAGGTCGCCGTGTGGTGTTATGGTGACTGCGGGCGTGTGCGGAGGTCGAGGATCCGGATGCGGCGGGGGACTGCTCTGCAGCCTTAGCCAGCTTGGTAACGCGTGCTGTGGTCATCTGTGAAAAAGAAAGGGCTAGGGAGTGGGAGGTGAGTTCGAATATACTGTTAAATACAGAATCCAGCTTCTACTACTAAACAGACTACAGAAAGGTATTTGGCTTCAACTACTGAAGTGCAGAGTTGCGCCGCCCACTACCTAACAATTATACCTTAATTTCGGAGACGGAGATCGGGGTTACGGAGTAACGCCGGAGAACGGATAGAAGGTAGAGTGTCGGTCGGAGATGCGGGATACCGGAGAACGGAGATAGCGCGGAACGGAGTTCCTTAGTAGAGAAGAGGGAACGTATTAGGTTGATATTCGAACTGAAGAACTATCTACAAGTAACTACGGCTTAAATACTGCAAAGGTAACCTAACATGCGGAATACATGAGTTATACCTCGTGGTAACTAAGCCTAAGTGTCCCTTGATAATTAAATAATTCTACAGTAATATCAAAGTCCTCATCTACACGTGCTAAGTCCGCGTGCATAACCTTTGATCCGAGCGTGTCCGAAAGTCCGATAGTCCGAAGCCGATGTCCGAGGTCACGGGAATGGTCATCTGACCAGGGCTAGGGGCTAGGGGTTTGCGTGTGCGTAACAACTTGCCAGTGTGGGCCACTGCTACAGGCATGGCATGTACATGTCTGAACTTGATTATGTAAACTGTGATCCATAGATGAACCAAATGTAGAAAATTTTGCATTAATTAAGTATATTGGAAAGACTCACCGACTATCTGAATATCTATAGCAGTAAATATGCTATTTTGTTTCATTAAGTTTTTAGCAAAATTTTGCAATGTATGGAGCAAATTTTTATCAATCAAAAGATTTACTGACTGATCTGATATGTCTATAATATTACTAAGTATGCTGAGGATTTACCTAAAAGTTTTTTCAAATTTTTTCAAATTTTAGGCAATTTTACATGTTTTTTATAGTATTGTTTGAAGCAAAACTCCCCATTTGGCCATTATTGGTCTGAATGAACAAGGTTTTGAGCAAGGTCTGAGTAGCCAGCCATTGCTTTATTTATATTGTCGCAGAAACTGGCAATTAATTGATACTTATCTTATTATTATCTAATATTTTTCCCATTTAGGATTAGATCAGTGTGATGGGAAATGATTTGCACACTCAGTCAATAACTGGGGTTAAGGATGTGAACTCCAGACTGGTAGAAGCCACCAGCAACTGGCTATCTCAATACCCTCAGACTTAAATAAGCGCCCAAGGGTCCCCAGGACAGTAAAGGAATGGGTCCTACATTCTTTCAGACCTGTAACTACATGTACCTGGGAGGCAATCCACACATTACCCATCAAGTTGAATACAAGTTTCTGGCATCATTTATAATGGTGTAGTTGCCTTGTCTGACCATTGCAGAGGTCTGAACCCCACTGAGCATCCTATGCTCAAGCGGCTTCTCCCCAAACCCAGCTGCCTCCAACAATGGGAGGTTCAGTGCCTATGCTTCATTGAGTAGTTTCAATTCCCTGGTTGGACCACAGAATCATACTCTCGCTTTCTTTTCAAAGCCAAAGTTGACAAAACTCATGTTCTTGTCAAATTCACCAACCGGTACTGCAAGAGGCCCATCAAGTTATGGCTGTGAGTGGTTTTGCTCCTCACTTACACTTCATTGAGGAAATTGGTTGGAGGTGGGAACCCAGCCTTGCCTATTGGAGTTCTCTCGTGGGTGGTAAGTTGTTTCTTGCTGACATTGCTAGGGTCTACAACCCTTGCTGAAGGAATAGTGGAAGTCTGGGCTTAGGCCTTAGGCCTCAGGCTTCCCAAGTTCAGAGCCAGACCTGGAGCTGTCTGAAGCCTAATATTTGTGCCAGGTTTTGGATATAGTTGAGAACAGTCAAAGGCATCAAAAGTGATTGCCAGCTAATGGGATTTTTGGGGGCTAAACTAACTTTGGATTCAGACTTGGGACTTGGAATCTTTGAAAATGTTGAAAAAACAGTCTCCAAAGTTCTTCCCATGAGTATCTAGGTTAGCCAATATTTTCAACCAAAAAAATTGAACTATCTGTACCCCTTTGGGGTTTCACAAGTATAATCCAATCATTGAGTATAGCCTTAGTAGCCATTGCTGACTGAGATACTGTACAATGCTGTTTCTGTGTTCTGAATGTCCACTCCAAGGCTTTGCCGTTTAATCCCTTACAATATGAGCTGATGAAATATATTTCTGGTTTGAGCTCGCTTCTTGGCAGTTTGGTATCCCACCTCCTGGTCACATGCCCCACAGGAACATAGTCATGTGCTATGTTAAGCCCTGTTTATTTTCTGTTCCCAACATGCATTGAAGGTCTGTCCTTGCTTGCCCCTTGCTGTCTACACTCTCATAAGTCCTGATCTGCCAGGTACCTACCTGCTCATCATTCTCAAGAGTATCCTTACCATTGCTTGCACTTATCTAGTAGTTTGTCTCATGCTGTTTTATTTTACCTCCTTTTCACTCTTAATAAACAGCAATAATAAAAGTAAGTTCCCATATCTTTTGCCTTTAACTTGTCTATGAAACAGCCAGTTTCAGGCTGACTGTTGCTTTGGAATGGTTGATCCTCACCAGGAACAACCTTTGTAGCTTCGTGCTGGAAGGTCTTCAGGCTCTTCGTTGATGTCTACAATATTTTCTTTGAATATATTATGAGTGGTTCCAACCAATATAACTAATATTCCCTTATAGTCAATGTCTACCATTTGCATCAATCATATGAACATCAAAATTCAAAGTATAGTTGAACATGGTTTGATGGAGGAATATGCTTGTTTGCCAAATGGTGAAGTGGAGAAAGTGGTGGAACTTGAAACTGGAGCAGATTTCTGTGAATACTTGAAGCAGATGAATACAGATGCCCTTGATCCTATTGTCTCATTTTCTGCTACCAGAGATGGATGCTCTTCGAACAAATGTGCAGCTCAGAATCAAGCTTGACAAAGGTGGAGAACAAATACCTCTCTGGCAGAATGGAAGGAATCTGTTCAAATGCAACATGCAATATTGTCACAGCCACTTTCTACCCAGAAGTCTGTAAAAAAACTGATGGCTAAGGAGAGGTATTACAAAAATCACAAGGAGGCCCAGTTTCAGTATATCGCAGTTTACCACATGTTCATATGAAGTTCATATGAACCGTCAATGTTCAGATAAAGTTCACATTCAGTTCACATGAAATTCACATAAAATTCACATTAAGTTCACATCCAAAAGTCACAATTAGTTCAGTTCATGTGTTGTTCATATTATGTTCACTTCATGTTCATATGAACATCAAAAGTAGATATGTATTATGTGAACTTTATATGAACGGCAGATGAACAACATATGAACAACACATGAACTACACATGAACTACACATGAACGACACATGAACTACACATGAACTACACATGAACTACATATGAACTGTATATGAACAACACATGAACTACATATGAACTACATACGAACTACATACGAACTGTATATGAACTACATATAAGCTACATATATAATGCTCCATACTTAGTTCTCTTCCTCAAGTTCCACAGCAGGTGCATCACTTTCATCACTATCAACCACTATCTTGCCCTTGCCCTTGCCTTTGCCTTTGCCCTTGCTTTTGTTACTTTGCAACTCTTGCTTTTCTATTATCCGCTGAGTATGCAAAAATAATAAGGCATGAATAGTGAAGTTGAAATTATTCACAGACATTCTGTTCAAAACTGTCTGAAAGCCACCTAACCATGCATTCAGTTGCTCACATGCCTGAGTATTAAAAGCACGCTTGTAGTGTGGATTGCCCTGTTTGTCATTTTCAACAACTACAAGATTAGGTGCTGATCCATTCAAAGGTGCTGGATTACACCATTTGCGGCATATGAAGTCTGTGGTACGGTGGTTAATGTAGTGATAGGAATCCACAATAAATCTAGTAGTTGGTTCCCAAAGATTCCAATCACCCTTTTTGACAATATGTCTAAGCACTACACAGGCTTTGTCAATACACACATAGCTTGGTCGTTCTTCAGAGTTAGGGTAAACTTCCTCCAAGAATTTAACAATCTTAGATGGTGACTCTGATTTGGCAAATTTCTTCCAAGCTATTACCACTCCACATGGTGCACATATAGTTTCAACACAATAGAAACGTGGAGCTGAGAAGTAGTTATTATAAGAGCTCCCACTAGCTTCTTGGTCTGCATCATTGTCATGCTGCAGAGTTGTTTTACTAGCAGTAGTAGGCAGCCACTCTTGTTTCTCTTCTTCAGCTCGTTTAAGCATTCTACGTATTCCAATAATGGACTGTTGTCCATACCGTGTTCTATGCTTATTCCATTGACTTTGATGAATGTCACATGCTTTTGTGCCTGTCACTATATCTCTGTCACAATTTTTCATATAACATTGCTTTCCTCTTGTGTTTTCATGACCAATGCAAAACACACCAGACTGAGCATTTGACAGAGACTCAGTACAGTTATCAACAGCACAATGCTTTGGACCCATTACAATGCCATCCATGACTATCATCTTAACTGGTGCAGGATGGTTTAGAGCAACATTCTGTACTTCCAAGTCCATTGCATTTGAACTTGCATGTTCATCAACACTCATTGCATTCTCATCAGATGAATCAGGAAGAGCACCTGTGAATTCTGGCACTGCATTATTTTCATCAACACCTACAACACTAGCTGGATCATTGGTACGCCTTGGAATCACATCTGCAACTTGTTTGTACTCATGAGTACATTCTGAACAAGTGTGTGTAGTGGCACCATGAATTACACCATTATCTCCAAGTTCTGCAAAGGCTCTGGTGACTACCTCATCAATAGATATGCCATCCTCAATAATCAGGTTTTTGTTAGAGTGGCTTGCCATTTGCCTGATAGATTCATGAACAAATGCTTTCCAAATATGTCTTCTAGTTATCTCTACACCAGTCTTTTTAATAAAGCATTCATTCCAGAATTCAGTAATTGCTGCAGTGGAAGCATGAAAGCTATATGTTGCATTACAGACTGCACTAGAAACAGTTCTATCAATCCATACATGCCCCCCCACTTGAATGTACTTGGCATTATTGTGGTAATAGGCCAATCTTCCAGTAAATCCTGGTTCTTTGAAACTTTCATGATCTGCATAATATATTGCATGACACTGTTTACAATACCCAGCCAGAACAGGGACATCAACAAAGCATTCACTTCCTTTGAGTAAAATGGCAGCTGTTTCATCTCTTTCTCGGGTGTTCTGAATCAAGCCTCTACCTTTACATTCTTTAGTTACACATTGCATATTCAGAGGGCAGATAACCAATGCTGGCTGAATAGATGCAGTTGAAATGGGTCTGAGTTTGTGTCGAAATACTTTTGCATCATCATATGAAGTAAGTTCCAATGTTTGACAGAGTATATTCAATTTCTTGCCCAGAATAGTGACTTTTTCAGTTTCAGTCTTAGTCAATGCATGATCTTGCTCAACAAAAAGAGTATTTATCTCTTTTTGATTTAGCTTCCCTTGAATAGCTCGGACTAGTGCTGTTAGCCATCCAGTTACAGACTGTGGTCTTTCATCTGGCAATCGAGCAACCTGTTGTCTACCATGCAGATTGAGAAGATCTGGATTACTAGTGAGGCTGAACAGAATCAGAAGCACTGTAGTCAACTGTATTTTTGGCCCAAATATTTCTGTAATGGATCCAGCAAATTCTGAGAACAAAATGCTGGGAAATGGATCCTGCTTTGATGTAGCCATAGCAGCAGCATGAGGTACAAGTCCAGCCAAAGTACAGATAGTCAACAAAGTAAAACCTAAATGCAAAAGAAAACTATATGTCATTAGTCAATTATTCCACTTCAAAAGCAAAGCAAAAACCAATTATCATTTCAGAGATCAGCATCTACCTACTTTCTAGTACTAGAGGAACCAGCTTTCTTAAGTCCCCCAGCCTTGTCCCCTCCCTTGGGCTTCTTCTTCCGTTTATCATCCAACTTCACAGTACCCTTTGCAGCTTCCTTAGCTGACAACTCATCTGCTACAGTTTCCAGCATAACCTGTGTAGGCTTTCTCCCCTTCCATATCTCATGCTCATGAGTTACCCCCTTGTTCTCCAAGAAGTCCACCAAGACCTGATGTTTTCGGGCTTTGTCAAAAACCCGACCCCACAGGTTGTGGCTGGTCTTTGTCATAAACGTGGTCATAATGGCCTCATAGCTGGGCTTCTCACCCTCCCACTGCTTAGCCATAATCATCTCATTGATTTTAGCATCAGCATCAGAGATGGCCATCCATCTCTGGTAGGTAAGGTGTATGCCTGCTCTGGATCCTCCTTTAGGAGTAAAAGCAAATGGCACATTAAGAGCCTGAGCAATGCGCCTTTGCACAGAACCTGGAGGGAAAGCCTCATAACCAGGTTGAAAAGTGGCAGAGGTCACACTAGATTCTGTGGAAACAGAGTTAGAGTTAGTGCCAGGCGCAGCAGTGGGTGCAGAGTTGATATTCTCCTATATGCAAACATGAATATAATAATCATCTGAATGTAACAAAATAAAAAGCTCACTGCAAGAAGGTGCAAGCAATGATCCTCATCCCACTCCAGCTCATCAGTACAATTCTGTGCGATATCGAAGGGACCCTTTATGTCCCAATATCCTCCGTGAAGAACAGAGATATGACATTCTACAATGGTAAATTAGCAATCATAGTAAAAAATAGAAGTGAAATAGTAACATACGCTTGATTGGAGCCCATAAGCCAGCAAGATTATGCAGAATTGTATAAAGGGTGCTGTCCTTACTCTCACGCACAGCATATTTAGGACGAGTGGCTTCAGAGTCGATAAAAACCAAAACTCGGCCTTTGGCTGACAGAACTGGAATAGAACTCTCTGCAAGATCATCTAGTATAAATATTAGTTAGTATTATTGTTGTCTTTATATGTAAAAATAATATACCTAGATCTGCCATATTGGGTGTCGTTCCAGTTGCCTTACCACGGGCAATACCCCCAACAATGCGAGATGCGCCCTGGAGATCATCTGGAGATGGACTACGGGATTCATCAGGCAAAGTGGCTGTACTAGCAGCAGTTGCATGGGAGACAGAGCGGCGGTTTGACTTGGAACGACGAATCAGTGATGGTGATACTTCTGGGGAGTTCATTGCACGCTTTATCAATTTTGTAGGAGTTCGGGGGCCATCAACAACCATTTGCCCATTATCAAAGTCTTCATCCTCCACCGTATCCTCCGCTACATCCTCCACCGTATCCTCCACCGTATCCTCCACCGTATCCTCCACCGTATCCTCCACCACATCCTCCTCCGCTACATCCTCCACCGTATCCTCCACCGTATCCTCCACCACATCCTCCTCCCCTACATCCTCCACCGCATCCTCAACATCCTCCTCCACCGCATCCTCGATATCTGACTTAGTATCTACACTACTCTTGTCACTACTCTCATCATCTGACTCAGGCTCGCTAACACGGACCCTGGTCGAGACAAGAGGTGGGGGGGCTGAGGCTGTAGCGGTCGCGGTGGCGGTCGTTTTTGGTCTCTCTGGGGGTGCAATCGAAGCACCACTCTTCTCGAGAATTAGCTCAGTACTATAAATATGTTTCAGAAAAGAATCATAGTAAAAAAAATATCTACGTACTGGGTAAGTTTATCTGGTGCTCCAGCACCTTGGTCTTCAGCGTCACAGTCTGCAGCGGTTTTCCTGTTCAGACCTTAGCCACTTTCAAACCAAATTTAACATGCAGAAACTTACCTTGGTTTGCCTCGCTTGGAGGTTGGTTTTGCCTTCTGCTTTAGCTCATTCCCTTTCACACTGCAAATGGTCATCCAAGAGTGGTCAATGAGGTGGGGAGGTGCAAAGAGGGAATATAGGGGCGAGGAGAGGGGTCCAGGGGCGATCGGCGAGGTGGAGAGGCAAGCAGAGGGGGTCCGAGGGTGGTTGAGTGAGTGGGGAGGCGATCGGAGGGGGTCCGAGGGTGGTTGAGCGAGTGGGGAGGCGATCGGAGGGGGTCCGAGGGTGATCGAGCGAGTGGGGAGGTGATCGGAGGGGGTCCGAGGGTGGTTGAGCAGGCGGAGAGGCGATCGGAGGGGGTCCGAGGGAGATCGAGCGAGTGGGGAGGCGATCGGAGGGGATCCAGAGCGATCGACAAGGTGGAGAGGCGAGCAGAGGGGGTCGGAGGTGATCGGAGGCGATCGAGGGCGATCGGCGAGGTGGGGATGCGAGCGGAGGGGATCGAGGGCGATCGACGAGGTTGGGGGATGGGGAAACGGGGTCCGAGGGTGGTGGAGGTGGTGGGGAGGTGAGACGAGTGGTCCGGGGGGGAGGAGAGGCGATCCGAGGTGATCGACGAGGTGGGGAAGTGAGGAGGGGGATCCGGGGCGATCGACGAGGTGGAGGGGATGGGGAAACAGGGTCTGAGGGTGGTCGAGGTGGTGGGGAGGCGAGACGAGTGGTCCGGGGGGGAGGAGAGGGGATACGAGGTGATCAACGACGCGAGGAGAGAGGATCCGGGGGCAATGAACAAGGTGGGGAGCCAAGGAGCCCGGAGAGGCCATTATGTGTTCAATCCATACGAAGGAGGCGCAAGGGGGAGTGAAAGGGAGGTGGTAATGTCAGTACAGCGTATCCGGTAGAGCGCAGATTACGCACCTTTTTTTTTCCTTATCCTTTCCACCCTCTTTTCCTGCTGTTTTAGTTGATTTACCTTTGTTCTTGCTGCGTGTAGCAGGCGGCTTGATATCTTGACTGCGAGTCTGCATGGTACGAAGTCTTGCTGGTGTTGTCGCAGGCGTTGATGGTGAACGTTGAGACGAACAGCCAGTACGTTGATTTCACACAATTGACAGGCGGGCGCTTGGGTCATAGTGCCGTTGTGTCAAGTACTACTAAGTGAACCCAATAGTCACAGACCTTTGGTACAGTGGTTAAATTGTCTGAATACATACAGGCGCTTTTTCGGCACTTGTTCTTCAATGAAGTCTCGAGTTCGATTCCCCGAGTTGGTCTTTTATTTTATTAGTTCAAATAACAAAGTATATTGCTCCGCAACAGTTCATCTGAACTACATATGAATGAGTGATTCTACATGATCTTTATGTAAACAACACTTGAACTACATATGAACATGTTCATGTATTGTGTATATAAACTATGTATGTGATCTGAACTGAATGTGAACTGAATGTGAACTGAATATGGTCAAATCATGAACCAAAAAAAAATATTCTCTTGACACGAGAATTTCAATTCAGTTCACATTCAGTTCATATGAAGTTCATATGAAGTTCAGGTGTTCATATGAACTTCATATGAACATGTGGGAAAATGTAACATGCTCCATGGATTATATATGCTGCAAAAGTCGTTCTTTGGGGTACAAGTCAGAAACTATTGAGGGAGGAGATCATTGAAATAACATACCAGAAAAGTTGTTGGCATTCTCGGCGAGCTTGTCATATATCGTGACAATTCTTTGGACGATGGAGATGCAAGCTTCATCGTGTTCGGTGTTGGTTATACCGTGGATGAGGGAGGTGTGGATTATGCCATACATATGCCTCCGGATGCATTTGCCGTGGTAGTAATGCGAGCCCTGGAAGACTGTCGCATTGTTGAGAATGATTACCATATGCCTGTATCTGCCCAGCATTATTCTCATGAAAGATCAGCTTTAGGACTGCTAAGGATTATGGTATGATAGTACTTACAATGCTGTACCTGGCTCCAATATTGTGTAGTCCACAATATAATCCTCGGAATCCAGGACCGAGTCATCATAGTCGCTTGTATGGTCATGCCAATCAGTTGGTCAAGCACTGTATGGATTGACCTTCCGTTGAATTACCATCCATAGTTTCCTACCATACATTGCAACGATGATAGTGCCTAATCCGTTGGGATCAACATGGACATGGTGCCAAGACCAGGCAGTAGCGGCAATTGTCCATTCGAGCGACATGGTGTCAGGCCTTCGTCAAGGCAAATCATGGCTCCAGGTTGCGTTGTAGCATAGATGATCCAGGAAGTCATAGTGGACCAGCGGTAGCCATGAAGGGAAAGGTCCAGGAAAATCAATGCAATTGATTGACTTTGCATTTCTTTTACCTGCAATTTCAATGATTTGTTTGAGAGTTGCCATCTGATGCCTCTCTCCCCCAATGCTGCCCAAATCAATGGATTGGTCTATCAAAAACATGTCAGTATTTCTTTATTGTAGCTCAGTGTAGTATATGAAACACTCACTGTGGCATATACATGTAATCCTTGAATCAAGCAGTCTGTCCAATAGCTTGATTCCTTCTTATAGGTGACAATACAAGTGCCTGACTGTTAGGCTCCTCTCTAGGAACCTAACTTCTACACATTCAACATTGTAAGTCTTCCAAGGATTGCAAAGAGAACTGCAAACAGATGATGTTGCAACTGAGAGTTGCAACAAGGTTGGACATATGAGATAGGCATGGTTGAATAACCCATCTATCAACTGATTCAAGTCACCATTAGCTGCCAGATAGGGATAATTTGAATGATCTATCATACAATACAGTTTATATACTCAAATTGAGTGGGCTACCCATGTGACTTATATGAAATACTAGTGTCATCCACATGACTGCATATACTATTATTAGAACTATATTACCAATCACAAGTGTGTGGCTGACTAAGTGTGCTTTTGATCAGCTAACATTTGATCTCTTAGTATGTGATAGGTATAAACAGGGTGGGGCCAAGGACAAGTAAACAGCATAGTATACAATTAGTGGCAAAGAAAAGCATGACAGAAAAAGGGTTACAGGAGCTAGAGTAAGTGTGCAGTAGATGATGGCAGATCAGGAGAGGGCACTTGAGGGCGTGGAGGTGGGGAGGATGGCACAGAGGTGAACTCCAAGGAGGCAAAGAGGGCGGTGGCAAGGGTGGTCAAAGGTCTACACATGTAGTGTCAGCAATTTCCAGTTTAGACATTGGAGTTTGTAGAGATTCAAACATACCTACGATGGTTAGAAGACTCCTACATTTTCAATTTCAATTTCAAATGCAACAATTGATTGATATCAGCCATCTCCAAATACGAAACATGTAAATGAGCCTGTCGCACCGATGTGCCGTGACCTGTATCTGCTTGCACCACTCTGCGATTCACTACGCATTTGGTATGAGAGCCCGACGGTTGTATGTGTAGGACAGCAGCAGTAAATAGTACGCAATCACCTTTATGGAGATGGCGCTGCTGTGTGCATTCCACGGACGTTGGCCTGTTCAAAGTCCATGGAAATAACAAAGGTACGACCACGGGCGCTTAAGGACATCAATTCACACCCACTCGATTCTCCATAACTGAGTCTCATCCTCGTCTCTCCCTCTTTTCTTCTCTTTCCATCATACCCTCACCCGCTCCCATCGCATCCGCAACCACTACGCCACAAAATCATGCCGGTTGATAACTCAAAACCAACACCTTCCAGGCGCCCTCAGCGCAGGATCACTGAAGAAGAGTTGCGAGACATCGAGCTCAAACGTATACGAGGTATCCCTTCAGTTTTGCTGTTTTGCGCTCATATCTCATCGCATTTTGTAGGTGAACTCTCTTGCGCAGAATGCCGTCGACTCAAGCTCCGTTGCGACAAGAAAGTTCCTTGTTCCTCCTGCGTCCGCAGAGGTTGCGAATCCATCTGCCCGTGCGGCATCCTCTCAGCAGGCCAGGGAACACGATTCATCCTCGCGGACACCCATCAACTCCACCGCAAGATATCCGAAATGTCAAATCGAATCCGTGCGCTCGAAGACGCCCTCGCCATCCTACAAGCTACCGTCTCATCCGAACGACATCCTCTCCTTGAGGACGATTTGCTCAAGATCAAATTCGGGGCTGAGGCGTTGAAGAGTGATGGGGGTGGTAAGGTTGGACCAGGAGTTGGAGGTGGAGGTTCGGATGGAGGAAGCGGGGGTAAATCGGGCATGAGTGAAGCGGCCGTCAAGACGGAAGAAGAGGAAAGTATCGACGCCTTAGGGACGCTCACGCTCGACGATAAATCAGGTGAAGTGAAGTATTTCGGACGTTCAGCGGGTAGTGAGACGTTGCTTATGGTGAGCTACACAAATTCTACATCGTTCATATCTCTCAACTCTTTCAAGGCCAATGAGGAATGGGCTGCACCCTCAGCTGAAGACGCCGACGCCTTCGAGGACCCAGAAGATACGGACCCCTTCCAAGGGTTCCATCCAATTGACCCATCCGCCTCCTCTTCGCCCGATCCATCCTCACCTCCCTCCGCCTCCTCCCCATCTACATCCGCCCTCCCTCCTCTCTCCCGCTTAGCAAACCTCTTCCCATTTACTTCCCCAATCCCATCATTATCCTCCGGACCATCGCATACGCCGTCCGCATCCACTCTCCGTAAACTTCACGAACGCCAACACTTACTCGATCTTCTTTACGCTTACCTCCCGCCCCTTCCCCGAGCTCACGAATGCGCCGAGAGCTACTTACAACATGCAACATACTTCTTCCGTCCCATCAAACGAGACGAACTCCTCGGCGAAGAGACGACGTTACCTTCGATGTCACTCAACGGCGACTCCGACTCTTCCTCGACGCCGAAATCATCATCAGCGCCTTTCCTCACCCAAATCTACAACGCAGCCTCGAAGCGTCGACTCCGTCAATATCAAACCTACTATGACGCTGGTTCACCAGGGAGTAGCAATGGCGATAATCAAGACGAAACAATTTCCCCGACGCAAAGCCAAACGCACACTCCATCCTCGACGTTCTCCGTCCCGAACACCTTCCCTAATCCATCCTCTTCCTCGTCGCCGAATGGGACTCAGACGGAGGGTCCAAGTAGTGACGCGGATCCCGACCCTGCTGCTCCACACGCGTTAGCTACTATCTTTATGGTACTAGCCCTCGGTGCTCTACTCGATATCAAGAACCCGCCGTACAATGCCGAAGCGGAGAGGTATTATACGTTGGGTGAGTCGTATCCTCTCACATCTCATCTTCTTCGCCAGCCTAGCTAACACGCACCTTTTTTCAAACCCAGGTAAAGCAGCCCTCTCCCTTCGAACCGTATTCGACTTCCCGCATATTCGAACCGTTCAAGCCGTCGGACTGATGGCAACTTACCATACCCTTGCGGGCAAGAAGTATACGAGGGACAGCGCTTGGGGACTAATGAGTCTAGCAGCAAAGTTGGCGCAGAGTATCGGCTTGCGTAAGCGTTACTCTCGTTTCTTCTTTGAGGCTGCATCTGACGTTTGGACGACCTCTGTTCCATCACAGATCGCGACAGCGCAAGGTGGGATTTCGAGCCTACGACCGTCCAACGTAGACGATCTCTCTTTTGGGAGATTTTCGCGGCAGATGTTTCCAACGTAAGTGCTCCTCCCCTCTATTTCCCTTGCTCTTAGTTGTTTCTGTTGCCTTCTCGCTCCTCACTCGATTCCACCTATTCTCTTTGTGCCTCTTTGTTTTTGTGGTCTTGATTCTATCCTTCTCTGCACCCCCCAACCTACTGAATAGGACTCAATCCATCCTTTCCCCAATCTATACGTAACCCGACGAGCTTCGACGCTCGCATTTCTTTTATTCTTCCTACGTATAAATCTGCATATGAACACTCACCGTGATTCTATAATCCTGATTACATATCCTTCGCCCAACAGAGCCTTGCACTCGGCCGGCCACCGGCCATCCACCTTTCGTACGTCGACTGCGAGTTCCCGATCGATGAAGAGGCGACGCTGAGCGACTCGCAAGAAGTCCAGTATGGATGTACGTGCTCTTTGCTCTCCCTCGTGTCTAGAATAGTTCGCTCACCTAGTTCCATATAGTCTGGCGCATGAAGCATACGTTCGCTCGCGATATCTTCAACGCCGTCGCTGAAACTACCCTCACGGCCAAGTCCCCTTCTTACTCCACTGTCCTCGACCTCGATCGTAAAGTCCGAGAACTTTCTTTTCCTGCTGCGTTCAAGCCGTACGTCAACAAGGAAGACGGGGAGGAAGAATACTATAGTAGCTCGTTGAGCTTGAGAGGTTTCTATGCAAGTCAGCATAGGACAGTCAGTGAGTATTTTTTCGATTCATCTTGTATAGTAGTTGGAAGGGGAGGAAGAGGAGGGGCTTAGAGAAGAATGTTGGCTTCCCATATATCTTACAACCACGTTGCCGGCGCCAAACTGCGTGCGCGATGGGATCGCGCATGTGCCTACCCATGCCCCTGCCCATGCTCCTCCCTGTATCCCCCTTCTCTTCCCTAAAGCCTCCGAAATTTAGGAGTCTGTGCGACTGAAATTCGTTGCGCATGCTTTCTTATCATATCACGATACGAATATTTGAAATTGTGCTCACTAATTCCGTTACGTATGTCTTACAGCAATGCTATACCTGCATCGAAGCTTCTTCGCGCAGGCCATGCTCGATCACCCTACGAACCCACTCTTAAGCCCGTTCGCACCCTCCTTCCTTACCGCGTACAGGTGTGCGTCTATCATCATCAAGGCTACCGCCCATCAGTTCGATCGATGCGCAGAGATGGCGATGAGGGTTTGGTTCTTGCTGTATCATACTTTCTCGGCTGCCGTAAGTTTTCCTTGCTTTCGTTCTTTCTCGGGCGTGAAAAGTTAGGTTGATCGAATCGTGGATGTTACAGGTCATCGTTGGTACCGTCGTTACACACTCGCCTAATTCTACCATGGCATCGAGCGCGCTACTCGATCTCGGACTCGCTGTCGAGTTGTTCGAGAAGGCTGCAGCCAAGTCGAGACGGGCTAGGATCGCTTTGGTCAGTATCTGTTCATCTCTTCCCTTCAGGTTGACCAACCTATAATTCCCCAGAACGTCCTTCGTAAACTCAAGGACAAGGCCGTACGATCATACACCCAATTCTGTTCCGCGACACTCCCTGCACAGGTTGGCCTGGCTCCCACGAACCCGCTGGGCTTGCTCAACAATCCAACAAGCGGCCTCAACGCTCCAGCAGCCGGCAAACCCACAGGCAAGGATTCGGACGACGATGGCGGCGATGAACTTGCGATTTTCGGTGGCCAGAAACGGGTACTTACGAGAAAGCATCGGCATAAGAGCAGCGCAAGTACGAGCTCGACCGCGGCGAGCAGTGCTAAGAATAGCCCACAAATTTGCTCAGCGAGCGACTCGCCCAGCCCGCCCAGTACCAGACCAGGGAACTCACCATCGCCTCCGACGACGCACGCCGAACCACATATCTCGCTCGGAGCAGCTAGCCAACAAGCTAATGTCCATCCGTCGTTGATGTATTTCAGTCAGGGCGACCTATTTGGACTGGAGTCCATGCCGAGCATTGGTGGAAATCCGTTCACGGGGCCAGATGCGAGTATGAGTATGGGTGGAGATACCGCCATGAACGTCAACCCCAATCCTGTTCCGAACGCCATGCAGGGCATAGAGGCGAATCTGTTGAGAGGGCCGCCTTCGATGCCAGGTCCAGTACCGCCCGGCATGATGGGTTTGGTGCAAGGTTCAGGTAGCGGAGGGGCTGCAAACGGAGGGATGGGCGAGATGTATCAGAGTTTCATGTCGTATTTGGCTAATCGTTCGTTTGG
Organism: Pleurotus tuber-regium; assembly: GCA_014058305.1. Taxonomy (NCBI): domain Eukaryota; kingdom Fungi; phylum Basidiomycota; class Agaricomycetes; order Agaricales; family Pleurotaceae; genus Pleurotus; species Pleurotus tuber-regium. The sequence continues at coordinate 53,267 of JACFYU010000013.1, read as the reverse complement.
AGGCAACAATACCTTCAATCAACCTCAATCCCCTCCATCTCATTCCATCCTTCAAGGTCCTCAGCAGCAGCAGCAGCAGCAGCATCAGTCATTCTCGCAGTCACCACCTCAACCACAGACTCAACCACCATCCGGCATGCAGTCGAGAAGGACCAGCGTGTCGCCTTCTGCACCCAGTTCGGCCGTGAGCTCGCCCGGGACGCCATGGTCTGTGATCTCAGCGTTGTCCACGATTAACACCAGCCCGCCTACCACAACGCATTCGCCGATGTGGGCTGGCAATAGTGCTCCGCAGAGTCAGAACGGAAGCGGGCCTGGCTCCCCGTTGGTACCACAGGGAGTCCGCGGCAACGGATTTACGGGCCATGATCTGCTAGCGTTTGCTGGATCTATTGGACCCATACAACGGCAGCAACAACCACTTCGTCCTGCAGCACAGACGGGAGGATTTGCAGGATTTGGAGGAGGGCTCGAGTCGAATATGTTTGGGTACGCTGGTGCCACGATGGGACATCCTGGCTTCGGAGGCGATGGAACAACGAACGGCACTATGATGGCCGTTGATCCTCGGGAGGAGATGGTTGAGATGGGGTTGACGACAGAGTCTGGGATGGACGCGGGATGGATGTCTTTCATGCGTGAGTGCGGGATCATGGGGTATAGCGCACCTGGGACTGGGCAGATGCCTATGTGATGTAGAATATGCATATCTTGTTCGAATAACTTGATTTCCTTCGGCATTATTTTGTTGTATTACATAGGTATAAATGTAGAAATAGAATAATAGTGCACATGTCTCACACTGCGAGTGAAATCCTGAGCTGGACCTATCCTTTGTTCTCGCCTATCCTTTCGACCACCACCTCCTACAAGCATGTCCCATCTTCACCCAACGCCCATCGACTCCTTTCCTACTCCAACATCGCGAGTACAAGCGGAGACTGAAGCCGTTCTTCACAAATACATACCAGATCAACAGGGTCTCAAACAACCGCCTCCAGCCAAGCTCGACAAGAACGCCCACCTCCAGTTCCTCGTACGCAATCTCGTCCAAGGATTTCCTGAACGTTACACGAGCCAGGATGCGAGTCAACCATGGCTGATGTTCTGGACGCTACAAAGTTTTAGTATATTGCAGGTTGGATTGGATCCGGGGAATAAACAGAGGTAAGTGGCTTATTTCGTGATTTCGTCCGAGTGCCGTAATGAAAATGCTTATTGACTGTCTTCGTAGGTCGATCGATACGATCATGGCCTGGCAGCATCCTGATGGTGGTTTCGGCGGTGGTCCGGGACAGGCAGCCCACCTCCTCCCAACTTACGCTTCGGTTTGTTCGCTAGCTATTGTCGGTAGACCGGGCGAGAAAGGAGGATGGGATCAGATTGATAGGTAAGTCCCCAGCCGGTCATTTGCTATGCGTGAAGAGAAGAATGATCTTTGTTTCAGGGAAAAGATATACAAGTTTTTCATGTCGCTCAAGCAACCAGATGGATCATTTCTTGTTGCTCATCACGCTGAAGTCGACGTTCGGTGCGTTTCTTCAGCGTCAACTCTCCCTGTTACACATGTAGTAACCGGATATCATATAGCGGTATATACTGCCTCCTCGTCACTGCTACTCTTCTCGACATCCTAACTCCCGAACTCGTCGAAGGCACAACTTCATTCATTGCATCGTGTCAAACGTATGAGGGCGGCTTCTCCTCTGCTTCGCAACCATACTTCTCTGCTACCCCGTTCAGCCCAGAGACCCTCCTTTCGAGCCCAAGGCCACCGCTCGGCGAAGCCCATGGAGGGTATACGTTTTGCGCCATTGCAGCTTGGATTCTCCTCCAACCACATCTAAATCTCTCTCCCTCCGTATCGGGCGTTAGTTCCCAGTTAACAACGTCACAGATCAACATCAAAGCACTTCTACGATGGCTCGTCCAGATGCAGGGATACCCGGTGGAGTTAGGTGGGTTCAGGGGCAGAACGAATAAGTTGGTTGACGGCTGTTATTCGTGGTGGGTGGGCGGCGCGTTCAGTCTGCTGGAGGCACTGGGCATCAGTACAGTGAATGGCGACGTTAACGCGTCGCATGATAAGGCAGGGGAGAACACGGAGGAAGATGACAATCATATCTGGGATGATGTCGATGGTAGGCATTTGCATATTGCCGAGGTGATTCACGCGTGCTGACCAACGTAGATGCTCTGTTCAATCGGGAGGCTCTGCAAGAGTATATTCTCTATGCCGGTCAGCACCCAGCTGGCGGCCTCCGAGATAAGCCGCCGAAGTATGTTCCTTACTTCATCTATTTGCATCCTCTTTCAACCACTTGCATTCTTCTCCCCCTTTGCCTTGTGAACGGACTCCGTTTCAGTACCTTCGGAGCTAGCCCTATCAGAAGCTAACAGCCGTATCTACAGGAACCCGGATGCCTATCATACGGCATACTGCCTCTCGGGCCTGTCCTCTTCTCAGCACCGTGTAACACCATCCCCGACCCGCCGCGCGCAGATATTAGAAGCGTGGAAGCCATCTACAGACGATAGTACGTCCATCTCTACAGCTTCCATCTTAACAAGTTCATTTCTCTCGCCCCTCATTCATTTCCGCATGTCTGGTCGCTCGGCTTCCGTTCTGCACGTCGTATCGGTGAAACCCCGCCCTAATGTTATTTTCCCCAGACTCAGCTCAAGGCAAGCTCCGGAAAGAAGTCTTCGTCAGCGCCCTCTCGTGGACGGAAGATGAGGGTGGATCTAAACTTGTGGGCGGGGATGCTAATAGGGTTGTAAGTCTGATTTCCTTCTCATTCGTCTTTTATTCCCTCCGCGCCTTGATATGTGTTTTATGATGCCATGTTTACCGGCCCTTGTTTTCGTTCGTAGAACGCAACACACCCCATATTCAACCTCACAGCCACCCATACCGAGGTTATGATGTCGTACTTCTATAAGCAAACCTTGCCATCGCGAACGAAGGGCTCACGGGCTTAGTGACCTCCTTGTATCTCTACTCTCTACCTTAGCGATCTACTTTCCTTGATAGTATGATCATCGAGGCCGTTAGCCTTTACCACAATAACTGATTTTATAAACCATATAATACGCTGAAGACGGTAGATGTATGAATATACGAATGTCGTTGTACAATTGCGAGAGGCAGTTGATTTTGTGGAGAGACGATGTCAGTGTCTAAGTAGTAGAGATAGAATAATGAAACCATTATATGTAAAGAGCATGCGACGAACTTGATGAAAATACATGTATCACTAACTAGAGAAGAGGCGAGATCAACGAGTCCTGGTACTGACGTCCTCCAGCAGGCCTGAATCCTGCATGAACGAGCTCCACCGGGCGTCTAGCCTAGAATCGCGAGCAGCAAGACCCAACGCCGCGAGCGCGGGGTGCGACTGTTGAATGTTGGCATCGTGAAATGCTGGCGCCGTGCCATACGACGGGTGAGGATGAGGATGGACTTGGGGATGTGTATGAGAACCACCAGGATACTGCCCTCCATACTGAGGATTGACTTGCGTGGTGTATGGTTTCTGTGGGTGAATCGGCTGAGAAGGGGTGTCTGATGACCATACATACGAAGCAGAACCCGGGACCACGTAGAGGGAACGGCTTTCGTGCGGTGCGTACCCGTTGACCGGTTGAAATTGAGGCGGTGAGACTCGTGTATGAGATATGGGGACGGATGCTGTAGATTCGGAATAATGATTTGTCGGGCGGTGTTCGGATGTCCATCCGTCAACCATGGGGTCAGGGTGGTAGCCGGGAATACTCTGTGGAGGAGGTTGTGGTTGTGAATGATGATGCTGGTGTTCCTGCGGCTGACTCCGAGGCTGGTCAGATTGTGGCGTGAATAAGTGAAGCGATGAGTGAGAATGTGGGTCATGCGCGTAAACAGGATGACCAGAAGTTTCGTACGGCATTGACCACGGCGACGATCCGGTGGAAGAGCTAGATGTCACAGACGGCTTCTTTGCGGACACAAAGCGCGTACGGCCAGCGAATATATCGAGCTCATCATCGCCAGCGTCTTCTTGCTTAATGGCCCATAATAACCCCCCACTACCTTCACCTACTCCGGATCCCGACCCTTCGGATTGTGCCGCAGCAAGAGCGATACGAGCCTTCTCACTGAGCTTGGTCAATATCGGCTAAAAGGTTAACAATAAGGAGATGGTGCGGTGACAGATGACAGATATGACGACGCACCAAGGCCTTCCTAGCTCGCTTACTGTACTGCGCTGCTTTGGAAAAAAGGATACATGCTTGCTCTAATTCCGCCATGGCAGATGTGGCGAGTGGTGATCGAGGCCCCCGTGTAACGACAGTTCCAAATACGACCTACATACGGAACAAGAGGCGAAAGAATTAGTCAAAGCTGTCGCCTGATCCTTTGACATAAATGATGGAATAACGTATGTGGGGGAAATATGCTCGTGGGGAACACGCTCGTGGGGAAGGAATAGCAGACCAAAGCAAGAACAAGCATAATAAGCTTCCAACGATGTGTGACACGTACCGCTGCTGAGAACGCAAAGGTCCACATGCTCCAGAAGCACGCACTAGCAGTAGGCCATGTGTGAAACTGCTCCTTAACGGATTTGAGAATAGTCGAAGATGCCCTGTATGCGGCCAAAAAAGAGTATGCATATGTGCTTTTCAGCGGGTTTACCGGCTGATCGATGATGGCCTGCGCAAAGAAACTTCGGTGGATATACAGCAGAACTGTCGAGAAGCAGTACGAGTCAGAAGTCAACCCATGCGGCGAGAGTGTATTGAATTGCTGAGAACATACTTGTTTCTCGGGTGTGATCAAGCACGCAGCGCATAAACTCTGAGGCGAACGTTCCGCGCTGTTGACCAGAGGGTGCGGACGAGGAAGGCGAACGTTCCGGTAAAGTGGGTAAAGGGAACTCTCGCACTTTCTTGTCCAACTCCATAATAGTAGCGTAACTAGGTGCCTCAGCTGTAAGTGTTCTTGCTGCGACTTCTGCAACGCATTCAGCAGCGAAGCGGAAACCCCAAGATTCGACTATATTGAAATGGTCTGAGCAATGTAATCGAGAGACGCGCGATTCTGGACAAAAATGATGATCTTACAGCTTGAATTAATATCACCTTTTGGTTCCTTGCGATCTTCATCGTATTCAGGGAAACCACAGTCAATGTAGGCGAGGGAGAAAGAGGGTGGGCGACCCGTATTCAGACTCTGCTGCAAGTAAGATGGCAGTGAAGCAAAAGGGGGATAGATGACTGACCGTCCATGAATCGGCAACAAAGAGATCCCAAAAGAGTATCCGACGTCGTTGAACCATCTTTGGGTTTAAGCCCCACCGTGCACTATCACGATCTGTCGACATATTAGTTCCAACGTTGATGTACTCTACTCTCGATTACGCACGAAGGCCAATCTATGGTGTACGGCGATAATTAGCAAATATTGAGACTAATCTCACAGTGGTAATAACGTACCGTTTGGGACAGATGCGCTGCTAAATATATCAGCGACCATGACAACTCCATGCTCGTATCGCTAGTCAAATCCGAGCCGCTCATAGCGTTATATATGCTCATGAGGTGTAGAGTCTGGATCGTAACAATTGACGGCTTTTCCAAAATTGACTGCAAACCAATCGCCGCCATACTTATTTGATGTAGATGCTCGGCCTCACCGGACCTAGGATCAGCTTCAACAAGCGCACCAACAGCAAAAATGATGAAAATGAGAGCGAGATCGTGCGGTCCGGTGAATTCTTCGTTGTTTGCGTACGATGAGGACGAACCAGGTGACGACGTGGCACATTTCCTTCGGTATATGGCGGGAAGCATATCTTCGAATACTTGCTCTTTAGTGACGCCGTGGAATAACCAGGCAGCTTGGTCGAAATATGAATTGCAGAGTGCATTGGCACGCTCCCAAGAAGGGAGTTTCTCCTCGATGATAAGTCGGACGTCCCCAACGCTCCCGACGGGAGTGAAAGGAAATGAACGTGAGAAGAAATCGAGCGCGCTGGATGTTGGCGGAGTTCCCGCCGATGGCAAGGAATCTGGAGAATGCATACTTGCAGGGGAATCCTCAGTATTAGCCTAGAGTACGTTGAGTACGACCATAGTCATCAAGGCAACCAGAGCTCACCACAAGTAAGCTCTGTAATTCGTTGTGACTTGAGAGAGAATCAAATAGAGATGGTAAGGACCACGCACCTCCGAGCCCCCGGTTGGCCCAAAAAATCTCGATATACCATGGTCCGAGATCGACAGCGTACCAAACGCATCGAGTACCTCATTACCCGCATTGGCCGGTTGGGGTATGCCATCTTCCGGCGCACCGGAAACCTCCTCTGCGCCATCGTCAGCACCAGTGCTCAACAAATCCTCGCGAAGAAGTGGATGCGGTTCCGACGAATGCTTGGCCTGCAGAGAAGCGAGGGCATCTTCGAGTTGACGTATGCGGTCCCTTAGTCTTCCGATGCGTCGGTGTAGATGCTCAGTGGCAGCGAGTACAAATCTATAGATTTGAATACGATAGATGCACGAATCCAACAGGTTGAGACCTACCTCGTTCCTTGGCCAGTGGCTAGACTACCTGGGAACATATCACTCGCTTTGGCCGCCGAAAACACAAAACAGGACGAAAATACTCACCGTTCGGGCATAATGCCGCACAACCTCTCCTCTATTGAAAATATTAAGCATCTGTCGGCTCGCGGAGTGAGGGAAGGTGTAAAATAGACGGACCTGGCAGGACTGGCATGGAATTTGCTTATCGCACTTTATTTTGAGCCTTTAGGTTTATGTGATCATGCGTCAATTCGAGACCTCGTTGCAATAAGGTGAGAGCGATGATCGCACCTCCTGCATTCGGCACAACTAACCTATATAAACTGTCAGAGTTTGTTTCACGAGAAGGCTTTCCCAAACTGACCTCCCCTTTTCGCCAGTATTCTCTGCAATCAGCCAGACATTCTCGCCATGATAGAAGAAGACCGACCTCTATTCCTTTTCATCTCAAGCTCCCTGGCATGGGTGCCATCGAATTTAAACTCATCAATATCCCTTCTACTGGACTTGCGTTTGAGCTTTGAGGATTTTGTTGAAGGATCGACTGGCATTTGAAGAAATGTGCTGAGAAACGGAGGGAACGAGGTGAGGTTCTTATTTCGCACTCATTGCTGTACATAAGCTTCATGATGATCCAGCGACGGCCCAATCGAGAATCTTCGGTGGGAAAACTTTGATCAAAAGGAGCTTCCGGCCGCCACTTGGATTGACTTAAAAGGTGTTAACTCTCCCATCACTTTTGTTGCCAACCCTCTTTCGATCAGACAATCCTCGGTGCGCAGTTATTTTCCATTTCAAATTCAAGCGTTTTCAACAGGGTCGTAATTCACCTCAACGGCCATCATACTATATAACCCGTAGTGAGTAAAGTAACTTGCTAGCCTAACGATTGAATCTTCGTCATTCTCCAGTTTGGTTTGTCAAATTAGAGTACGAGGACGTATCAGGTCACAGGTAGCAAACTGTTCCTTATCACTTTAACCCCGTCACTAACCCTTATCCGGTAAAATGACACCCTCCATCTGGCTGGTAACATAACATGTGTCTCGACGACGTCCAAATGTCTGGTCCCTTACCACCTCTACCCGCGGGAATTTTGCTTCGGTACCGACTGTGGCTCGGCTCCGCGTGTGGCCCATGGATAAAATCCGTTAATCTGGTCTTTGTCTTCCCAGGTATCCAAGCAAACGACGGCGGAGGCTGACATCACAAGCAGTTCTTCTTATCGCACCGTGGCTGCGATTTGCAACCTATTTACCCTTTCATAGCGTCGAGTAAAACCTTCGTAGCAATTGAGTCGACCTTTGATAATGCAGCTACCATTGCGTAACTGATTTAAACATTAGCTGTGTAACAGGAATCGAACGTTGATAATCAGCGTGAGTAACGAGCAACGAGGTGACCATGCAGAGACCGCTCCCAATTCTACGGAACAAATCGTCTCGTAAGTAAATGCATGCAACAACCACGAGAACACGTCGGAGTTTACAGTGGAACGGCAGTGGAGACATGCGTCTGCTCATCGCGAACGACAAACCCCATGTTTTGGTAAATTAATCGTGTCCTGGAAATTAGAAAGGTGAGGAAACTATTTCCTTTCTCCTTTGCGAGTACCAGAAGAACCTGTCAAACCGTTATACTGGTTGTACTACCAAGGAAGGTACTTGCTTCGTAGTAATCAATCAAACGAGGGTGATTCTATCACAACATGTGAGTATAGGCAGTTTCTTTTGGTGCCATCCCGAGTGAAAGGAGACTTCAACGGTGCGTTACTTCAAAATTAGAACATAATTTACATTACGGAGTTATTGAGGCCAACAAAGGGGCTGTCGATCTTGCCCTCCGCAGCTTCCTACTTACATCCGGCGCAGCACCTGCCGAGAGTCGGCTGAATCTACTCAATGCTATTAGGTTAACTATATTCTTATCCAGTTGCAAGTAAGCCAAACCTGATGCCAGGTTGGGCTACCGAAGTTATGATACCATGGCGTGAGTACTGAAGCAATGCCCAATTTTAGTCTAGTCACTGTGCCAAAAAATGGACAGCGGCACGGTAGATTGACGACGGTCTACTGTCAAGGAAAGAGCACGAACATTAGGTTAGCTTACATTTATCAAACTTTAGGTTTTTACACCGAAGCCCGGGTTAGTGATTATCCCTTAAAGTCTGTTCGCAACTCCAGGCATCCACTCGAGGCGAATAAAAGCTTACACTAACTCATCACAACTCGTGAGCAGTCATTCTCATTCATCGGATTCACCGCACTACCTTACGACGAGAGCTGGCCATCTAGGGGTAGGGTAGTTCGAAAGAAGGTGGTAAATGTAGAGTATTGAAGCCTAAACAGAGATACGCACTTGCATAGTAACTCAGAAAGCATGGGTAAATTGTAGCTTAGCAAATGTATTGGCCTGATTCTGCACGATTCGATCTACCCATTTACTCGCATCAGCGCAGTATCAAGCCGAACAAAAGTTCGGAATGCTTCCATCGGTATCGATGAGAGGCTAGCCAAGTTTCCGGGGTCAGAATACCACCGATAGCGGGGTGAGAGAGAGGTTTGAGGCAATGCGACACTTCTCTAGTTGAAAAGACGCAGCAGTAGACGAAGCAAGGCGCTGACATCCTGACGACAAATGACTTTCCAACGGAAATGACTTATCATCAGCCGGGGACAGTTATCTGAAGACGCTTGCTTGTGGATGGGCGAGATAAGAGGTGAGGCTACACGCCAGGTGCTCCAAGGTATCTACATTGAAGATGTGGGTCGGTGATCTGACGATAATTCTGATACCGAACGCTTCTTACCTCCGACTACCAAGTAAGGACGATAGATAAAACTACTTCAACCCGCGGGGTCAAAGTCCCATGATCTCCAACGGCATCCACCTGGGTCTGTTCGAGGCAAGCTGAAAGAATCTAATGGATGTAAGCAATCAGTAAGATGAACATGTTTGTTTGACTAACAGTTGTGCAGATGGTCCATCACGGTCGCAATGCAAGGCAATGAACGGGCCGGGGACACGTGCCTAAGACGCTGGGAGGCTACAGATGGACTTGAACGTAGGCTTCGCCGGGGAGATGCGAGGGCACAACTTGATTTGTTACTAGTTTATCCGTCTTCCACGGTAAGGTTACAGCTTTGAGGCACCGACTCCGATATGGACGATTCATATCTACTGCAGCGATCTCGCTGATGATATGAGGTCGTCCCCTCATCCGAGACGCGACTCAGTGGGCCGACAATGGATTCAACGCGTTGAGACGATAGATAATATTCAATCTACGTGCGAAGGGATCTGTCATGACCAAAATAATGACGACACATCGTCAAAGGATTAGAAATATAGCTTGCACCCGAGAAGAATACTCACCCATGAGTTAGAATTCTGGCAGGCCGATGGACCCTGTATCCCCCAAATCTATCGATACGAAGAAGATGTGACGAATAAGAGTTAGTTAAATTGACAGTGGTTCAATCTGCCTTTGTCTGTCCGATTCTCATTAGTTTGACGAGGCCTACGTCATGCCTAGATGACTTCTGTTGCGAATATCGGGTAGAATGGGAAGTTCCACCGTACGGTATAGCTTTGTCAGCCCGATGTTGATTGCCGTCCGTATAGAGAGCGGGGCAGCGATAATTAGGGTCTGAAAGGGGTTAGGGGGTGTAAGAGTGCACAAACGTACAGGTTATCCCTGGAACCTGGAAGTAGAGGTGAGGATAAGCGAGTCGTAAAGTATAGCCAGCCGCTAATCGCACCAGAATCTCACGCTGTTCACCTATTCATGTGTTACACGGGAAAGCAATCTGCGAATCTTCACTTGAAAAGACTATAACTGGAATGAGGGACACGGGCAGTGAGGAATGAAGACACAGAAGACAGAATCATTACGGCAAAACACCATATATACCTGTGCGTCCACGTGGAGAGGCGATAGAAATGAGTGAGAGAAGCAGCACTACTGAAAGCGAAACTCACCTAAGGCTCGTGTATTGGGTCGGATCTAGTTGCCGGGACCACAATAGACCAGGCATCAATCATACATCAGAGCGAAGCTTTTCGGGTCACTATTGACTCTCAGAGACAAGACCGGAAATGAAGTCTACAAGCGTACCGATTACCGAATATAGGCCATCTAGTCTGTCACCGCTGATATGACGCTGGTCAAAAAACAGTTGAGAAAGTCCAGTAGATAACTGAAATAAACTGGTGAGCCGCTAATCAGGATCCCAATACCGGTCTGTGAGGCCACGATACCTGATGTGAGAAAGCGAGGAAAGACCGACAATTCGCGGGGACATAAGACGACTATGATGAGATTCCGGAAACGTGTGTTGATTCCACGAGGCAGATCGAGGGTGTGTAATGGGCCTCGAATTTCGCCGCTTTAAGAAGCTAAGAGAAGGATTGATTTGGCGACGTAACCAAATTCAAATAACATTTCAGCCAATCATTGACGGCCAAAGTGCATACGCCTTCCAATATCAAGAGCTCAAAAGCTAAGCATGCGCACCCGAACCTGGCGAATCCTTTATAACCCATACGGTCATTCGACGCGTAAGACGGTAAGTAAGGGTTTATGGAGTCACGAACTTCGATTTGCCTAATCGTCATGATTCTGGGGATGAGCTTGATTTGATGATTGATATCCCCGCATTCGTAAGCGCTGCTAGTGCCAACACTGACGCAAAGCGTAGTTACCTTGCAAGATACTCCAGATTATGCCCACTTTGGGAAAATAAATTATAACCGGTTAAAAGATATGTGGGTTGAAGAGGTAAGCAAACCACGTACGTTCATCCCTGATGTGTCTCATGACATTACTATATACACTGGCACAAGACTCCAGCAAGGAGCTGATATATCGCTGGACGGTTAGGATGCAGCTTTTTACCGCTTACATAGGGCATAAATCAGCGACGTTGTTGTGAGATGCATATTGGCAACACACATAATACCGTGCCTTCAGATCCATCCGGATAACAATATGAGGTGGAAACATTGCAAAGCGGCCTGGCCTATTCCACCGTACTTACATACCATTATGGGTGACACTCTTGGCGGAGGGTGTCGGTCATCGGAAGCGGATGAATACAAATGGTCGCATGACTGATGGTTAGAGTGCCGAAAACAGGATTAAATCGATGTGTATGCATAAAATTCGGACAGATAACGAGAGAAGCAGGAAGTACATGCATCATATCATACGCACCTAGCGTAGCGCGTAAAGTATACAATGCCTCGTGATCACGAGAACGCCGCCTGACACATAATCAGAAAGGAGCCAAAAGAATCCGACAAGCAGAGCAACATGACTGGTGTCTGAGAGAGGCCCGCCGTATGACCCACCAAGGTAAAGCCGATAAAATGAGAGACTCCAGTTTTATTAAGGAGCTAGTTTATAAAGGATGCGAAAGTCATACCGAGTGATCAAAAGGATAAATTATGGTTCACGTAAGGCTGACGTGCGCCTACTTCGTGGGGAAAGCATCAGAAACAAAGATGTCGAAATCGAAAATGATGATGCCACGGTTAAGGTCATTTGGGTGCCCCCTTCTTTATGTGAAGCGTGAATAGTCTAAGTACGGGTGCAGACGGCCGTAGCGTCCTCGCCAAATTACTGGTCCGGTCGAAATCCTTTCCTACCCCCACGTCGGATGACTGGAGACAAGAAACTGCCGGAAAAAAGACATGAATCTCTTCTTCTCGACAATGAAAGAGCTGGGGATTTCGGCACCGCCTACCGAATTCTGGCATCCAGATCGGCAGCTTCCGCAGATGACTCCACGTAGCAAATATTAGAAGGCACCGTGGTGAACCTAGCTTGAAAGTATTTGAGTCGGGCTGTGAAAATCGCAAACTCGTCGAATGAAACGATTAAGAAGTACGAATCGAAAGACGTGACATGATAAGCAGGGGGCGATGTTGATGGATAGATCTATAACCAGGTTGGCACCACATATACGTATACAATCGCATTTCGCAAGCACAAGAGAAGATGCGTCTATTGAGTGCCACGTGATGCCCACAAGTGACATTGTTTCTTGCATCTTCCGGAGAACGAAACGAACGATATCAATTTGATCTTTGTCTTTATCACAGGGTGTAGAACTACCCACATTCAGCCCCCCCTTCTACTACCATGATTGATAGCGCTTGGTGGCCTAGTCGCACGTTATCCGGTGATTGGCGGTCGAACCGACCTGCGCCGTTCACGAGACCTTGCCATAACTGTGGACGACCGTACGAATACCGCGACGGACAAGATTGGGGAGACGTATCCCAGATAGTGAATGAACATTGGCACGCATGTCCAGAGAGCATACGGTGCGTGACCACTTCTATATGTTATTCCCATACGGCCGGCGAATTTAGAAGGGACACATGGAAAGGGTCCAGGAAGCCCGTTCGCGCCGGATTGCCGCGGCACTGATTGAAACTTCGGAATCCGACACTGGCGGTGAAGCCATGGCATCAAGAAGAACAACGACTCGTTGGCGCCAACAGTGTGATAGCCAACATAATCTGCCTGAGACTAGCATATCTAGGAAGGCGGATAGAAGACCTGATACACTCTCCGTACGAACTGAAGATAGCGTTTCGGTTCCCTTGTCCAGAAATCTGGGGCACCGTATGACGAAGCCATCGGCTAGCAACGATCATGAAGACATTCGAACTGGAAGCGGCGGCCCATCACGATCTCCAAGGGGAGATAGCAACAGGGGGGATCATGCGTGGGATAGATATAGGAGGCGGGACGCGCTGTCGGTTGATGATCGCGAGCGCCACAGTGTGACGGGATACAGAAACCCAGATAGGGAGCGCTGGCAAGCGACGGCTTCGCCTGAAGTCCGAGGAACGAGTACTGGGGAACATGAGTCTAGCGAGAGACAGACGAGCGTAGGGACAAGTGGAAGAAGAAGTGCGGGGAAGAAACGGATGTGGGCTGGGAGTGAGGACGAAGACGACAATCCACCCAATCTGCCCCCGATTTTGAGCGACGTACGCGAGAGTTCTTGGCGGAGAGAGGTCAGATATCCGCACATTTTGTCAGGCCCTACCAACCACAGTGAGAATTCAAAATATCCAAGTCCAGCCACGGCTGACCAGTCCAACAGTTGCTTCCAGCAATCACGTCCCAATTAGCAAACCTGCTTACAGGGAGGACTATAGCATCCCGTATTCTAAAGGCAAAGGAAAGCAGACGGAAATGGAAGCCATTTCCCCCATCGCTGAAAGCAGTTCTTCCGCAGCAAAGAGAGACGAAGCGGAGCATGGACGGGTCAGGCGGCCCCCACGTGTTCGGGAGAAGAAGGGGAAGCTACTCAACGAGCAGGAACGGAAAGAGATGCTGGAAGCCGACGAATGGGCGAAGAATGTGCAGCCCCATAGTGTGGATTGCGTAGCATGCAATCGCACGTTTGCTCTCGACACGAGAGGTAGATATCGGGCTACGAACTGGTACAAGCATCGTCAGATATGCGGGGAGATCAGCAGGCTGGAGCGGGAGCGGGAGAGTAAAGACGATCGTTGAGGCGTCAAGCCTCGTCTACAGTTATGTTACGTCGAAGGCAGTCATTTGTGCGATTGAGGAACGGCTACCATAGCGGAAATATCTTCTGTGGGTTTCAGATTATTTACTCTGTAGAATGGACTAAATAGGAAATGTGACTTACTACCAAGAACTCTTCTGCCCTCGTGGCTCGTGAAACGGTATGAGGATTGGATCGATGAGATACACAGTCAACGCCAGCCCATCCGCGCATTTGAAGAATTGTGTGAAGATATGGTGGAGAATATGAACGCAGAGATGGGTGATGGGGACGAACGAAGATTTCAAGCTATCCAACGATTTATCAGCGGAAAAACCTCGCTGTCCTGGGCGCACAAAAATTTCTTCTATGTCAAAGGTAATCTTGAAGAGCCTTTAAAAGCAAAGTAAAGAAGCGTAAGTGATGCGAAAGTGGATACCGGCCCATCTACATTTCTGAGGGATGTTCGATAGGCGAGGACAAGGTTGTTAGTCGCGCCTTTAAAGTAGACGAATGGGATAAGCAGGTTCATTTCTAGTAGGGAGCATACTACACTTTGAGACCAGGTTCGTTCATACCGCTTGATTCTTACGGACGAGAGGAGTCGTAGAGATGCGCAGCTCCTCAGGAGAACCGTGTGACGTCCGAGAAGTACCCGCCTCGAGCACTAATGAAGGAAGAGACTGCGTGGATTTATAATTTCTGTTTTCGCATGAACGTACTTGGTAAACGCTGCCGGAGAATGGTAATAAAAAAAGACTTCTTTACAGCGGTTGAAAGGGTCTTCGTTGACGACAGGGTTTCTGGTAGCTTGTTTATTGCAATGGCTTTTGCCAAATACTAGCACTGCCACTTTAGGTATGCACTTCCTAATCGTTGTTATGGAGCACTCCACCGTTCATACTGTCGATACCTCTGATCGTGCTAGCAAGGAGTAGTTCAAGTAAAGGAGAAGATGAAACATCTCGGAGATCGACAGAGGCCGGTCCACTGAGTACACGGAAAGCTGACCCAATTGGTCGCTCTCAACTTTGCCTAATACAAGGGTTGAACGTTCTGAACGTTGAAGTGCAAGTTCTATCCGTGTTGGGCAGATCTAAGTCTCCACTATTTGATAGCATTCGCAAATAGCGTCCATTCTGTCCGTATCCATCAGCAACTGAAGCTCTTTCTACCGTCCCTTCTATTCAAGTCCGTTGATGTACAAAAGCTATACTACCAGCAGATAGGATAGTAGTGATATTCCTCAACTAACTACCGCTACTTCCTTGAAGTTGAGGCATAGACATACCGATCAGTGGCTGTGCCCCAGAATCTCCGTTCCGTCAGATATGGCAAACGATGGATCATAGAGCACCTGTTACATAAGCAGTTTGAACCTACATTAATCAACAATCGGTTGTCTCGTGTTGTTCGCCAACTCCCATATACTTGCAGCACACCCATCGTTCATTTTGCGTCTGGATATTGTCATGAAGCCAGAGCTAGCTATGAAGATGGCAGAAAAGCTCGGAATCAACCCCGCGCAAAACAACATATATAATTCTCGGGTGCACATCAATAGGTACGCTCGCAAGATGGATCCCCATTTCGAGTGGCTTCGTTCAATAGAATATGAATCATTCAAACCTAACGATACTTTTGCGTTCATCCTCGTTACCAGGTCGGTAATCTCAATGCCAAGTTCGACGAACGACCGCTAGATCTCAGAATAAATCGTGTATTCATGGAACTAGGCAAGCTAGAGGACGGTGATATTTGGTGGGATACTGTCTATCGCTGGTGGTAAGCGTACTTGAATATTCTCTCTCTCTCATCGTTGAAGACCTTTGTCTCATGTATACATTGATATCTCAGCTAGAGCCGTTATATCATGTATATTTCTTCAATTACGTTTTCGCTTCTGATCTGGAAAGGGACTATCTTCTCGATTAATTCCTTGCCACCTTCGTGTTCTCCCTCCGATCGCTGTGTCTAATTATCGTATCTTATTGTGGTATTTCGACTCACACTAACAATTCATAGAGTCACAAACTTACTAATCCCTCCTGCAACTGACTTCGGCGCCATTCAATCTTGGGCCGTGTGCATTCATATCCAAACTGTAGATAGGGGGAGCGAATACGGCAAGTGACCAGACCCTGTGAGCGCGAGACCATTGTTGAGACAAATATCCTCTTGGGATCTGAACGATCCACTCGGAACTGAAATATTATTGTATTGAATTAGCTCAGTAGATTATCAGGACACCTGTTTCCAAAGCCTCAACGTAGAGTGAGATTGAACAACGATATTCTCGGTTGAGACGTTACGCCCATACCCCAATGCACGAAGCTGGGATCGTCAACCTTCTGGAAAATTCAGACGATGTTCCATGGGACAAGAACACCATGAAGTTAGTGTCCGTTGGCGGTAGGTCCGCCCTTTCAAGACAATCGAGAAACTATGCGATGGCTTCGGATACCTCGTCGGAGGGACCGGCCTCGACCACGACCCGAACAATATTTCATCATATATGGCCTACAAAAAAGCATATGACGGAATCCGGGTGCTTTGCTCACCACAACTCATGCGTAATAAGGAGTCTTTCAGCTAAAGGGTTTTTACCGGTATTGGTATCTTCCGCATTACTTGCACCCAAATAGCCATCGCCGTGATTATGTATCTGTGGATTGGTATTGGTTGCACGCAAGCCAGCCTCAGTATCGTCTGTCTTGTGTAGCAGCGCTTGAAGTTTATTGAGAAAACCTCCAAGAGAAAGTCAATCGCTTTATCGAGAGGTCCACAGTAGGACTGCTCGTAGTGTAGCGGGTTCGCGGTTACAACTTTAGTAAATGTCCGACAAGAATATTTCAAGTTACATTAGCACAGCAAGACAACATGAACTACAACCTTCTGTTCAGGAAAATACGGATGCGTAAAGTCGCTGAGTACTGTGGTATTCAACTCGACACGGATTGGTCTGCCGATACATATCGGGATTGATCTAGGAGACGTAGGGGAAATGGGTGCAGCCAGGTTGACAGCAGAAGAATTCGGGAGGTGTTGGTATGTACATGTCCCACTCAAACAAATTCCAGATTAGAGCGTAGCGCTTTCGTCACGGTATCTAAACCTTATTAACACTGAGCTCTGCCCACAGCCGCAGTTACATACCATCAATCTCGCACTGAAAACAAACGGTCGTTTACCATAGATATACGCAAAACACAGATGTCAGAGGGAAGATATTTGTTCACTTACCCAGACTCGCGTCGGCCCTTTTTCTCCTCGCTAGCTCGTCCCACTCCTAACTTCATGCCGACGATCTTCTCGATCCTATCCTTACCCCGCAAATCCTTCCACCCACTCCCCCGTTCTTCATCCCCAAATTAGCTCTACCGTCGCACGACGGAGAATGCGCCGTCAAAAGCAAAGACGGAGGCTTTAACCGGAAAGTTTTGAGGCCGAGTTGGATGCACTGGAGGTGTAGGATGTGTCGTTGTGAGTTTGTCGGCAACGGAGGTGGAGGAGTTGACTTATGTATAGTCGAACACGAGGTCGGTGCTGATTTCGCCAAGTACCTTGAATCCTCGTGTCGAGCGTGAGGCGAGCTCGAGATGGGGCTCGACTTTCGGGAGTATATATGGTTTGCGCGTTCGGTGGGAGTTACGTACGAGTATAGGAGTTTGGTGACGTTGTTGGTGATTGAGGTTCTTGTGAAGAGGAAGGGAGGGTGACGGAGGGTAGCGAGGTTCCTCATAGATTCGACGTTGATCTACATCAGCATCTTCGTCTTCGTCATCTTCATCGCCATCCCCCCCATCTCCATTCCCGCCTTCTCCGCCGTCACCATCCTCCCCATCACTCTCACTACGTGGCTCGATCCAAAAGACCTCGTCTTCTTCTGCAAAACGGACTCTCCTCCCTCTGCCTTCATCCCGATCACCAGCACCACCACTTCCTTCCCTACTCCTCCTCCCCTCCATACGCATCTTCTCAACACCTCTCTGCAATAACTCATAAACTTTCCTATCCGCATACCTCCTACCCTCCTCAACCCTACCTCCACCTTCACCCAAACCCTCACCCCCATGTACATCGTCAGAACACTCCTCGATTGATGCCTTCATCTTTCCCTTCTTCCTCCGCTCAATACCAATCCTCGCGCGTTCCCTACACCCCGGACACAACTTCCATCGGTAATATTGCACAGGCGGCAGCTGCTGACGACGACAATGCGTACACTTCGTACAGAACCAGTGTCAATCCATTCGCCTCCCACCATGCTAAACGGCAAGCCTCTATCCATCTCCGATCCATCTTCCCGTTTAACGCTCCCGTCCTCTAACATCTTTTCATCGATTTCATCAACATCAACATTGACATTGACAACGCCATACTTCCTCCACCTTTGATACTTCCTCGCTCGTACTCTACACATCTTGCACATCTTCCACCCATAACCCTAACGTGAGAGCGGGGAGGGTGTCGAGCATGAGATGGACAAGGGCAAGGGATTGGGCGAGTTGGGGAATTCGGTGAGACGGAGAGATGCCGTGGCAGGGATGTACACAGTCAGATGGAAAGATGGGTGAATGGATGACACATTGGGTGGTGATCAATGAGCGGCGTGGTGTGCGTTCAGAGCCTTTTGAAATGGGTTGGGGCCGACGATTATATCCCGATGAGACATGCGTAAGACCGTTCGCATTCGATTGGGCGGCGGAGTGGCGTGAACCAAGGCGGGCATTGCTTCAATGAATGTGGGTGTTCCGCATACCTCCTAACCCTCCACCCCGCCTTCACGCTCCAACGTCCCTCCATCCCAACTTCCACCCACACCCATACCCCCATCTTCAGAAAGCGCCTCCATTCACTCATCCTTCCTTCCCTTCTACCTCCGCTCGACATTCCACAAATTCTTCCTTGTAAACTTCATCTTCGGGATGAGGACATGGCTCTTCGCCATTGTGGGTACAGGGATGGTATCAGTAGGAGGCAGGATGGGGTCTTCACGAGGCTACTGAGAGTTGGGATCGCAGGGGATGCTGTGCCGGCGTTGACTACAGGTGGTGCGAGGTCGAGACCAAGGGAAGGAGATTTAGGACGGAAATTTGTAACTTGTCTTCCGTTAGCTGAACAGAAGGCGTCAGGGCGTCGAGGATTGCGGCGTATCCGAGAGGTCTTCGCCAATGTAGAGTGCAAAGTCATTGCGCCCCCTCTTCTCCCCTGCCTGCGTTGAACGTGGGTTGTCGATAACCTCAGCGGCAACCTCCATCGCCGGATGCTCTCCTCCTTCTCCCTATCTGAACAGTCTGCTTGGGTCCGATTGAGCGTCGGACAAGGTAAGGTTAGATAGAATTTGCGATAGCTGATCAAAGGTTGGCGTTAGAATCATCTCTTACACCACAATTTAAAGCGGATGATGTAGGTGATGGATTGGAAGATGAAGAGGATGGGATTGTGGTAGGCAGAAATAGGAAGAGGTTTGCTAAATGGAAGAGGAGAGAGGTACGAACTTGAATCTGGTGTGGATGAGGGAGATCGGGGACCTACTGATCACCAAGCTTCACCCGATCCATTCTCACCTACACGACCTGATGAAAACCCTCCCTCCTCCAGCTCGTCACCCGCCGACGTTCCAAGGGATATCGCCTCGCTGAATTTGGCAGACCAATCGAATAACATACGATGGCGGCGATTTGGAGGTTGATGGTTGGGTGATGAATTGGGAGTTGTCGATGAGGAAAGGTGACGGCGTTGGAATAGGCGTGTTGAGCTTCCACGAAAGGGTGGGGGAGGGAGAGGTGGGTCCGAGCAGCTCATCTTCGAAGACTGACGAGAAGGATGAGTCCGACCATCGAGGGTCCGTCGTTGTGCGATCTCCGTTTCCCCTGCTTGTATGTTCATCTTTCGACCTTCTCGTGATATTTCTAATACTGCCACCTCATCCTTCAATGTTCCTCACCCATTCCGTGAGTCCCTGCACCTTACGTTCGCAATCCATCGCTCCCGGTTCAGCTGCGTAATGAACTAATCAGTACGTGCTAGTTTGATCATCAAGTCCCACAACTTGTAATCCCGTCAAACGACATGCGCCAACACCACTATATCCCCCAATCCCTGAACCTGTTCCCACTGGCAATCAAAGCCGTCGCCATCCCTCAACGCGTCGTTGACTCAATGGTTTCAATTTGCAAGCCTTCACGTTGAGAACCACCACCCGTTATCGAGCTTGGCAATAGCGAATGACCTCCTTGGTTTGAATGCGATCGGTCAAGACGTTGTGAGGATATGAGCGCAAAGCTGTGTTGGTGAGCGTTACTTGAGTGTACGAAGTGGGGAGTTAGTGGTAATGGGACGGGTGGTAGTCGAACTAGCGCTTATTGAGGACCTGAGGTCGTATCGAAAGGCTGGGGATGGACCCGGATATTGATGTGCATTACTTATATTCAGCGGGAAAGGTATACGGTGTCAGGAGAAGTGGCTAGAGGGAGGAGAGCGTCGTGAAGGGGTGGTCATCGGAGCAATGACATCGGGAACAACATGTTGAGATATTGACCTTGTCGGAATCCTTGCTGAGTCATGTTGAAGATCTAAGCTTGTGTAAGGGGCACACCTGAGAAGCGCAGATTGAGGTAGATATCAGGGAAAAGAAAAGAGTCAAGGAAATATTTACCATTTCCTCATCTCTATTGCCGCGTTCACTACTACCAACGCCAACACCACCACCGGTGTTGCGTAAAGAATTAAAAGACCCCAAAGTGCAACAAAAATTCAGTACATAGTGAGAATAAGGTCCAAAGTAACGCAAACACGGTTTGTAACTGTCCGTAGAAGATCTCTACCTCAGCCTTCGTCATCCCCCTCATCTTCGCTATCCCACGTATTGAACCCGAGCTCTCGGACACTGGAGATCGCCACCAAAAGTTGATGGTTGTGGTCGAAGCATTGTAGCATCTTGGCCATTTCTTCCAACGAGAAGTCCTCGATCTCTTCCATGAGTGCCATCTCCTCTCTGCTATCTTCCAAGTTTATTGACGCCCGATGGGAGCGTGTTTTGCGTTTTTCCGCCAATGATTGTAGCTGCCGCTTTGTAGCTTCGATGACTCCTTCGTGGAACTCCTGCGAGAGAGCGGTTACCCCTCCGATAACGCGAACTGAGTCGGTGAAACACTTGTACAACGACGCTAAGAATGAGGCATCGTACTCGGTGCTGATGCAGTTGATGAGCTGGAGGAAGGTCGCGGAGACCATTTGATTCGTCAAAGTCCCGCTCGTCTTGCCACAGGCGAGTAGCATCGGTATGAGCCTCAACGAGGAAGGATTAGTTCTCTTACCTAGCGTAGTATTCTATACGATAGACTCACATGGCACGAGCCTCCCTTACGCCGTTGTGGAAATAGGATTTCAATGACGGAAGGGTGAGTTCCAAGCTTTGCGAAAGGTAAGGAGCAAATCGGGCCCCTAGGGTGGAGACGTATATTAGAACGCTTGGCATTTCTCGTCTATGGCTGAAGTACGAGTGCCAACTGTCTGACAGTTCATCGACAAGGTTTCCCATCCATTTCGGTGATCATCTGAGTGTTCGTCGTCCTCGTCTGTGGAACGTCATTACCGTACCTGGCAACGCAGGTAAAGTTGAAGGACGTACCATAAACCGATATATCGGCCTTCACACTGGCAGACGTCAGGAGAGGAGGTATGATGACAGGAAGGTACGGCTCAAATTCGGGTCCCATCGCCTGGCATACCTTCGCCCAGGTAGCTATGAGGCAATGACGCTCAGTGTCATTCGGATCAGGCGGAGAGTCTACCAAACCATCAGTATACGACAGCAAAGGGATCGGAGAGAACAACGAACTTTAGATGCGTATGAGCGACTCAATCAAGGTGTTAGCGTCTGGGCGGAAGATATCTCGGCCGACGGCAATAGCTACCAGAATCTCTTCAACCAGGCTCGTATACTTCGACGACTACAAAAGCGTACCTATCAACCCAGCGCACTCCATTGCTTTGGCTCTGAGTTTTCGGTACGACCGTCCTTCTGCATTTTGGAGGATATTCAATAATAGCGGCATTATGGACAGGTAGTGCTATTAGGGCAACAAGTCAGGTCAGTCAAGTTGATGCTTCATAAATTCTAAATGTTAACAAAGTACCTTTACGAACGTGGCTTCGCCCACTTTGCCTAGCTCGTTGACCATAACCTGCATACGGAGAAAATGGGTCAGCCAAACGTGATATAGAGAGGTTGAAGGAAGATGGTCGGCCGCACAATAGGCACCAGAAGATGCACACCAAGTATACCAGGCGACGAGCTCGAATCATAAACGACGAGCTTACCTTGCTGGTACCCTCCGCGATCGACGCGATAGCCATTAGGCCAGCATGCCTTACCCTCCGATCATAACTCGCCAACATGCTCGGAATTTGCATAAAGGCGGGTGGTAGTACGGCTCGGCCTCCAGTAGCGCAAGCTAGTCGATCGAGGGATTGCTCGTAGAAGGCGGGCGTAGACTCAGTGTCGGCGTTGAGTGCTGTGGCATTCGTAGGGGAGGATGGCTGGGAGATTGATGAACAAAGGAAGAAATAAGATCATTATGAGGAATTACATACGTCATCGTTCAATCATGATTGTAGTCCCTCCTGACTTGATTCAGACTCGTCGAACTCACTCATACCCTTCAAGCACGCCCTAACGACAGCATCAACCCAGCCCTCAACTTTCTTCACCACACTAGGCCTCGGCTCAGAGAGAGTGAACATAAACTCCATCGTTGCGAGCCGTAACGTAGATCTCTCGTAGTCATCGTCGCCATCAGCGTTAGTCGTCGGAGAGGATCCGAAGTTGGCTGGCGAAGACCCATCACTTGAAGGCGATGGAGAGGCTGCTGGTTGGTTTACAAACGCGCCTTGTCGTCCATTATTGGCGTTATCGCTACCAGTAGGAAACGGCTTCGCAACGGTAAGTGTAGAGCCGCAATCTGCTGCGGGTATAAGTAGCGCGGGTGAAAAGCACAGGAGAGCTTGTATGTCAGGTTCGAATAGGGATGGGTGGGAGGTACATAAGGGTGTAGGGCCGTGAGGAATTTGGAGAGTACGTGTTACTATGTTTATTGGGATGGCGTTTGTGAGGAAGACGTGAGAGCGGGAAGGGCGTTGAGTATGAAGTGGACAAGGGCGAGGATTTGGGCGAGTTGGTTGAACGGAAGCTGAGAGCACCTTGGGCAGCACTTTTGGGGGCGCTCCGGAGCGTAGTTGTCGGCACTGATGGCGGAGGCTGAAGAGCGCTGAAGCGTGAAGGCGTCACGGTTACCTTGCAACCTCCCATGTCCAACTCGCATTTACAAGATACACCTACCTCACGATCAACGCAGCGTCGCCCATCGACTGCTGATGCGCGCATCCCGCGTCAAAGGTGTTTGCCCCCATGGCAATCGCTGCCTCGTCGAAAACTGCCTCAAAGGCATTAATTACTCTCACCTTGTTCCTAGAGCTCTGGGGCAAATCGATAAACTTGTGAATACCATTTATCGGTGCATATTAACGTGTTCTTATATCTCACTTTTTACTTGAGATGACCAAGCTGGAATGGTATTGGGGGATGACACACCACACTCTCAATCTGGACACCCGTTTCAATGTGTTTCCATGCAAGTAGTCTTTATGTTTTTCATCTGAAAGCTTTCTCAACTTCTTTGACAGGTGGTGGCTCATTGCACATATCACACGATGCTTTTAAATGGGGTCTCCTGCCTCCGGACGACATAATCACTCAATATCACAATTCGCTTACCAAAGTCGGCTCCAGGTACTACGCTGAGCGATCCAATTTCTTAAACATTCCTGTATGTTCCCCGCCTATGCTCATCCATTCTCTGTGCTAAAAACCTGTCAGAATGGTCATTTTTTCTACCGATTCCTTCCTCTCCATAGCCTGGAGAATGAAACACTTTCCCGTCAAGTGCGTGTGCCCACAGGCGAAAACGACCGTTTAGGTCCTGGAGACGTTCAAGTCCACTATTTTCCTTTCGATAATATGCCACTATTGAAGTCCCACCTCCATCCCAAGTTCGCTATTTTCGAGCTCGGACGCCAGATATCTGACCTACCCATGGATACCAAGATCAACCTTGTCGAAACCACTCCAATTCTAGACCTTATCATGGACATACACAGGGCTTGGAGTGAGACTCTGTCGGTTGGGTTCCTGAAGGACGAAGACTTTAATCCAATTTCTGGCGGTGACGATGATAGCGATGAAGATGGCGACGAGAATGCTGAATTCGGGGGCGACGGAGACGATCCCAACGATGAGGACTACAGCGAAGGAACCATACCACGCCGAGATGGCAAGCGCACGTCAGCGATGCCACCTTCTCCCTCAGGGCGCTCCAAATGGCCTCGCCCAGCAGGCAAGACCACGGGCAATGCACTCCGGGTGATACGTAAATGTGTTCCCTCTATCGATGTGCCTCTGCGTGTGAAGGAATGGGTTGATCAGCTGGCATCCGAGGCCCAATCCAACACTCCCTCCCCGCCCTTCCCCCTCGGCAGTAGTCCTCCACCCCCTTGTAATATCGACACCACACGCTCGCCATCACATGCAGCAAACGGATGTATTACACCACTGGACGCGTCCGATGCAGAGACATTATTTGAGATTGCGTCGCAAGGACGCAAACGGCACTGATGGAGACGTACCTATTGCAAAGAAGCGTAAGATTTCATTGGTTGAGCTTCAGCGCCAAGGATCCTCTTGTACTTATTAATTATGCACGTATCTTCATTATTTAGCTTACATACCTATTACTGTTGGTTAAATAATGTCTCTACATCACTATGCCTTCATGAAATGCAAGCCTATCTATTTACAGTTTGATATTTGTACTTTGCTCGTACCTGCACTGTCAGGTCGACGCGAATGAGGTTTACCCAGGCTGAGACAAGCATCTGGGTCGACTCTCACCTCTTTCCAAGTACCACCATCATCACTTCGAATACATGACATTTTCTGTACCCGATAGAACAGAGCCCCCCACACACTCAACAGCATGCAAACTTTGTTGCGCATGCACCTTCCACATGACCATGACAATTAACTCATGTGTCATAACGCAGTCCGCAGTAGAACATCATAGATGTCTTACTAACGACATGAGTTATAATTAACTCATACTGAGTCATACGACCAGTATTGACTGCGGATATCTATTTATATCATAGGTAGATTACAGTATATAAGGAGCTTGTATCTGTCTGTAATAAACCAATACTCTATCCAGAGAACTACCTAAGTGTGTGCGTCAAGACTATTAGTTACTTGTAGTTACTAGTTTATAACCAGTGAGTAGACTACCATCTTTCACTCTGCGTACGCTCATCCCCCCTGTTAGGGTTGATGGACAGATGCTTGCTCAACAGGTTATGGGCCCTGGAGACGCCTACTGAGTTGTGAATTGCACGCCTAGTCTAACTAGTGGCATCACACTCTGGTAGTGACAGTCAGCCGTAATCGTTTTAGGTCACCCCAACCAAACCGAATCATCAACAATGTCAAACTTTGCTGAGAACCACACCCAGACCCTTAAGGTCTTAAACGGTTCCAACTGGAACGCCTGGAAAGGGCCAATGACTGCATTCCTGAAGTCTAAAGGACTTTGGATGTATGTCGATGGAAGCTATATGCTTCCAACCGCCGCTGTTCTGGCCACTCCAACTGTGGAAGAGACTAAACTCTATATATAATTACAGAACCTCTTCATGCAAAATCTGCAACGATAACAGTTGCCAGGTGAATGCAACCTTACATTGCACGGTGTGCAACCATGGACTCCGAGAAAAGCCCGCCCTCCGAACCCACCTCAATGACTATCATGGGTTGGAGTATCGGATCAGCATCGGCGGTTTGATTTCATTTTGTTGTCATTTTGTTTGTTTTTCTAACTCAATTTTGTCATTTTAGCAAGGTTGACATGGGCAGTCCAGTGTCTGGACGCTGCAGGCCGATCCAGTTCCATGGGCAATTTGCGGTGTATGATTTGCCAGAAATGAGAGTCTGTCTCCCCAAAAAGGCTCATCAGCCACCTTCTGAGTGCTGACGGCCACCGGTTGACTGGAAAGGCTCAGACCACTCACCTTGTGCTGCATAATGGGTCCTGCCACACCACTTCTTCTGCTGGCCAGCATACCACCAGGGTTTCTGCCCTTTTGAAACTGTCCTGCACCTCGCCCACTGGCCCATCCACTGTTGGCCCACCCCCCTCAACAACTGTTGATGGTGCCACACCTTCAACTTCAGAAGCACATCCCATGGTGTTCCCACTCATGATAATGGACATTGGGCTGCCATCTAATCTGCCACCACTGCCTCCATCCTTCCCGTCCTCCCTATCCTGCCCTTTGCCTGCCCCTGCTGCTAGCTCCTGCCTGCCCCCTGTGTCAACTCGTCATGTTTCACCACTCATGATGATGAATGGCGAGCTACCATCTGATTTGCCTCCTCTGCCTCCATCCTCCCCAGCCCATCCTTCACCCTTTGACGCCACTCGCTCCCCCACACCCCCGCATTGTTCGCCACCGTCTTTCTTTCGAGGCAGTCTTCCCCCTGTTTCTGTGTCATCACTCATGCCAGCCTTGCCACTCCCCTCTCAATTTATGCTAAGAGCCACTGTGGACCAGGCTGTCACACCTTTGGCTCAGGCAGTTGGTTTCATATCGGCGGACCTGTCTGGACCATCTGGTCATGGTGCTTCAGCCTCATTCAGACCAACAACAGAAGCACTCAATAGGGATGCCCTTTTGTCTCCTTTGGTTTGTCCTCACTTTACTTTTTGTGTACAGATGAGAATGTCAAACAGGTCTCCTTTGTACCGGTGCCCATCCTGTCCATGCACGAAGAAGGCTGCAAAGAAGACAACGACTCTGAGCTTTTCTGTCCTGCCAAACTGAAGAAGCTGCTCCCTGGTGGAAATGTCCTGATCAACAGAAGGTTGAGGACCTTCATCTGCCATGATTGCGACCCACCTCAAGCCTTGGTCTCCCAAAATCTTCTGGGCCACTACATTAATGAGCATGCTGCTACTGGCCTATGTGGTAAGGTTCGCACACAGCTTGACCAGGGTTAGGGTTAGATAAAATTTATATAAAAAACTCCTGAAAAGAAGCACAGAAGATAATACTGTATCTATCTATCTTATCCGGGACTAATGGGGGCAATAGGCCCCTCAGTAGTTAATATTTGGTCTCTATATATCTTATCTAAATAGATTTTTTTACTAGGGGAGTGGGGCGGGAGCCGCAGGCTCCCGCCCCACTTCCCGTAGATCTTACCATTTTTTGTATCTAAGCTTGATTTGGAGCCTATTCTATTGCCATGTCCCACTGAGGTTTCATTCACAACAAACAAATTCTATACCATATTCTACTTTATATATACCACAAATGAATACAAATTTTTATTTAAAAAGAAACCCCTATTGAAAAGAAACCCCTCAGACTTGTTTAAGAAAATACTATAATGAACTCACTGTGTATTTAAACCCTCCGCTGGATGAGGTTAGATAGTTGGTAACAATTGTGGAAAAGAAGGGGGGAAAGTGTGCGGACGAACTCAGAATGAACATAATCCCCCCGTGGACGAGGTTAGCGTTAGGCGGTTAGGGTTCGGTTAAGGTTCGTGTTAGCTTGTTAGGGTTTGGGTATATCGAAACCCCGTCGCGCGGGAGCGCGATGGAATATCTGGGTTAGCAGTGTGTGGACGAACTCGGAATGAACATAAATCCCCCGTGGACGAGGTTAGCGTTAGGCGGTTAGGGTTCGGTTAAGGTTCGTGTTAGCTTGTTAGGGTTTGGGTATATCAAAACCCCGTCGCGCGGGAGCGCGATGGAATATCTGGGTTGATAAAGGTTATAATTATAATGATAAGTCACTCACTAACTTTGACTTACCTGCGATAATCATGTCGCCTGCGTGAGATTATTCCTATAAAGATATGAAGCTATGTAACAGGTTAAGTGACAATGGTGTCGGTTTTGTAAAGGGGGAGCAACAATAGGCAGGGTAGAAATGGGTACGCACCAGCGTCAAGCGCATATAATTAGGAACAGGACCCCTCCTAGGAGGGGTGCGGTTATGTATGGGTACACACCAGCGTCAAGCGCATATAAGTAGGAACAGGACCCCTCCTAGGAGGGGTGCGGTTATGTATGGGTACGCACCAGCGTCGAGCGCATATAATTAGGAACAGGACCCCTCCTAGGAGGGGTCCGGTTATGTACAAGATACCTATGCAGTCAGGTTAGCATACGCAGTGACTCTACACAAAAAGAAACTCACTTGGAGTCTTCACGTCATAGTCTATTCAGACTTGTCAAAATCGGGCATGGGCGCTAATTCGCGAAAGCAGAACGCATCCTCCCCTAGACTCGCCCTTTTGTATTCCGTATGTACGAATTTGTGGTATCTGTTTTATCAGATCAGTAGTAGATATATTAGCAAAATTATTCCATAATATTGATATTTTTTATATGACGATAACGCAAGGCAAGGGTGAAGGGAAAGTGAAAGAAATAGACGACTACCGTCTACTCGTCCAGGAGAATGAAACATAACATTGAACGTACCTTGTATTGACTTCTATACCCTCCGTGTCCCAGCCTCCCGATCGCCTCTACAATGAGTCCATGTCCCGGTAGACAGACGGAATACTGGTGAACGGTGGATGGACATGTTGACGGATAAGCGCCAGTTGAATAGTTGAAATATAGTTAGAGGGGTACCGTGATAAGGAGAAGGACATGTCCATTAGCGACCGAGGGTCGTTAATGGACGGCTGACGACCGAGGGTCGCCAGCTGTTTGTCCAAGGGATATGCCAGGAGATGGGGGGGTTGATTGTGTTGCTGTGGTCGATAGCAGAGGAGGCAGGTGCAGCAAGGTGGAGGAACACGAGTCCACCAGCGACAGAAGGTCGTTAGTGGATAGCCGACAACCGAGGGTCGCCAGCTTTTTATCCGAGGGCGATGCCAGTAGATGGCTAAGGTGTATGCGTCAACCGGCGTTGTAGAACCTCGTTAATACTGTAGGATGTCGCAGTACAGGACATGTCCATTAGCGACCGAGGGTCGTTAATGAACGGCTGACAACCGAGGGTCGCCAGCTGTTTGTCCAAGGGATATGCCAGGAGATTGGGGGGGGGTTGATTGTGTTGCTGTGGTCGATAGCAGAGGAGGCAGGTGCAGCAAGGTGGAGGAACACGAGTCCACCAGCGACCGAGGGTCGTTAGTGGATAGCCGACAACCGAGGGTTGCCAGCTCCCTGTCCAAGGGGGATTGGTAGATGTGTTGGGTGAACCGTACGCGTGAGTTTGGCAGTGGAGGGGTGGCCAAATAAACCCACGTGGCTCTATACG
The DNA here is from genome assembly GCA_014058305.1 of Pleurotus tuber-regium. NCBI lineage: Eukaryota > Fungi > Basidiomycota > Agaricomycetes > Agaricales > Pleurotaceae > Pleurotus > Pleurotus tuber-regium. Next base: position 23,772 of record JACFYU010000013.1, on the reverse strand, counting down.
TCGGTAGAGGGGCACGGAGCCCGATGTTGATCCCAAGTGTCTTTGCCAAATAGCGTCCGCCATAGACAAAGGCAGAGTGGCGACCGAGAAGCCCGATGTTTATTATGCGACTTGTAACCAAACATTGACCTAAGCACGCACGTGTGCCGGACGCTGGGTCCAGACTAGGCTTATGTATTCCTTTGTACAAGAACACTTTGCCAAACAAACCCGTAAGAGAAATTTTCTCTAAGTCCAACCTTCCTCTTGATCAGCACCGTGTCCTTGCAGCCACCCTCGGTGGTTGCACCCTCCACCACTAGCGACCCTCGGTCGTTAGTGGTATCATTCATAGCTGCGGCCCTCGGTCGTAACTACTGTACCACAATCTGTCTGCCGCCCTCGGCTGTAGATAGTATTACTATACTCCTTGTACTGTCGATACCGTCGATAGATTTCAATCTAGTCATCGTTTTCGTGTCAGACACTTTCACCTTATCTTCAAACCCTCACTGAGATAATTAATTATCAGGATCGGTACCATCGGGACGATATTCATCTGCATATCGGGTATGGCAGTCTTGTATAAACCGACCATTCGAATGGCACTCGATCTAGGTAATCAGGCTAAATCCCGGGACACTTGGACCTTTTCAGGAGTCTCTATACGACCTTGCCTACCATAACACATACCGCAATCGTGAGTCACAAAGTCAATCCCTGCGGTACTCCTCGATCCCACATACGCAGGCACAGCAAATCCCGAACACCTCCCGAAACCCGTTTCCAACCCCAGACACACCATGTCCACCCTAATCACCTTCTTCGCTGACGCCTACAAATCCACCTTTGGGTTTAACGACGGTCCACCTCTCCATGATGCTCTGACTGTATTGTACATATCCCAGCCTGAACTGTTCAAATGCACGCGATACCGCGTCAATGTAGAGCTCACTGGCGTACACTCTATCGGTGCCATACTGGATCCCCATTCGAAATACACGCCCATATACCTTTCCTCACTCGCTCTGGTGCGTATCCGATTCACGACTACTCGCTCACCCACTTATGCCCCTTGACAGGCCAATATCCAGACCAATATCAATCCCTTCACGATTCCCATTTATCCCATGTCCATGACCCTACAAAGTACACGGGGAGGTGACGTTTCGACCCAAATGAGCCAGCATTCAATGTCAATACAACTGCCCTACGCGATTACCTTTGAAAGACACGAACACTTTTCTACACCTGGGTGTTCTCACCGGCGCAACACTTGCCTGGCTCGCTAGCCAGTCCAATCCAAGCGCAAATCCCTTGCCATGACCTCATACAAGTTCCCCTCGCTAACCCTGACGCGGTACCACCCTCGGAGTACAACGAAATGTGTTTTACGTCGGCGTACAGGCTCCATCGTCCTTGTGGTCCACTCCCCTCGCACTTTGACGTTCTAGAGCATTGAGGTTTACGTTGCGGGGCAGGGATGAGACTCTGGGTACTGGTAGGAAGGATATTCAAGCATAGGTACGTCCCAATACATGAATACGCAACGGTAAACTCACCAATTTGAAGCGCCAGAGCGTATACCACGCCATCTGTTTATCACCAGCCATCTACCCATCCATCACGTCACCACGTTCGCATTTGGGACCATTTCCGAGTCTTATCATGCACGCAACGTACGCCCGGCCCAGTCGAATGTGAGTGTACATACCTCATCACAATCTTGCCTACTCCTTACCAACCCTGGCGCACTCCCAGCCTTGCAATGCTTCGTACGTTCAGCGGACAGCCTTTACGACGTTAGCGATCAGATCGGGATCTGTAAATCGACGTGGTTTGATACACGGAGACGCAGGAAATCAGGCAGTGGGTACTGGGGGAGGATAGATGATAGGTACGTACGCGGTACATAGTCATTCGATCGTGCACTCACTGAATTGCAGGACTCAGGCCGTCCCATTCATTTACCATCGCCCGGGACGTCCCCATCCATCCATCCGTCAACCTCGAACGTGTACTACACCACCACCAGCACAGCATCCTCCAACTCACCGAATCCCACGTCGGACAACATCGATTTTCACGTTGTGGGGCAGGGATCAGACTCTGGGTACAGTCGTGGGGCGGCCTTGCTTTGGGTTAGGGTTACGAACCCTCACAGGGTGGCTGTGCCGAGAGTCGATCATGATCGAACGTGGCTGTGTCGAGAAGCCATGGTTCCAGGTCCACCTTCCTAATCCGTTTGTTTGACTCTGTTAGTTTCGGGGCATATAGCCCGGCGTTCAACGCTTCCGCTCTCTCCATCCGCCCAAGTACCGGTCAGTACGCAACTCAATATCCACTAAACGGTAAGTCGATTCGGTCTATGCTATTTACTAATTACCTTGCTAATGCGTTCCTTCCAGCTTACCACATGCCTTCCCTCGCCATCATCGCCGACATCTACGCCCAATCGCCAAACGAACGACGAAAGCTGGTCGATGCAGTCATCAAGACCTTGCTTTCCGTATCCGTTCAAAACGAGATATTCGAGTCGACGGATATATGGGCGTCGGACGTTGCGGAATGGATTATCGTGTGCGTCCATCCGATACCCCTAGTCGACTCGCGAACGAATCGTTTACAGGAAACAATTGCACGGCGCCAAGGGTGTACGCAAACATATCACCCTTCGTGCGTACGATCTCCGGGGACGAGGCATCGCTACGATGCATATCTACGCAACGCCTGATTATACGATCAGCGACGTTGAAGTTTGGAACACGGGCAGGCAGCGACCAACGGAGACAGAGGAAGTCGTGAGGTACGTGTCCTATTTCGGTATGTTTCTCGATCCATGCTAAGACAATTTGCAGAGAGATTTATGATCTTTTAGATTAGCTATAGCTTACGTTGTTTTGTATCTTGTCCACCAGTTTTGCGCGAACATCGACTTGGCGTTGACGAGCTCAGCGGCATCAGACGATTTGGGGCCTTGTAAGTATGCCTCTATAATCTACAAGCTGTACGTGATGTGCTGCACCATATTTTACGACTACGCTCACGTTTCTTCATTTAGTTTCGCTCTATGGGAATCGTTAAAGCTGCACGAGGCCGTGGTACATTTACTCCCCTGATCTGGGTTGATAAACTCGACTTAATCCATTCTTTGTTAGTATGTAGCAACGGTCCCATTATTCGTCATTCGGGTGGCTTCGGACACGCCCTCATCTATGTATAATACACGAGGCTTCTCAAGGTACGCAACTCTGTTCGTTCAGCGTTTGTTGGTTATGCTGATACATGGATCGTCACCAGATCGATGAAACCAGTCAAGACATTGATAGTGTAATCTATGAACCGCTTCGTCCTCACAACGTGCGTTCTCTTAGTGTTTTATCAGGATGAAACCTTTTTAACTGTATTGATAGCGCTGTGGTGATCATTCAAAGGATAGTGGTATGTGGGATGTAGACTTCCAATTTTGATTCTCTCTGACTATCATTTTGCTCCCTCCGTTCAGCTTATCGTGAAGCCAGAGAGCATTTGTACTATGGTTATTGAATTCATCAGCGCCCAACGTTCGTCCTATTATCCCTATAACTTCCGTTCTCTAGCTCTAATTTTTCTCTTGTCTACGTCAACTATTTCCCTGCGATGCTCAAGCAGGTGCAGCCGCCTCTGCCTCTGATCCTCACTCGTATGTCGTGGCACTCTGTCACGTTAAATGTCGAGAGTCAATGAGACCATCATTGAACCTTGTTACGACCCTCGGTCGCAGCGTCCTTTCCTCTACGTGCTAGCGATCCTCGATCGTTTGCGATTTCAACCTTGCCTCTAGTGGGCCATCTTGGCGTTAGTCGCCACTTGTCTCGTGGTGTCGACCTCAATTCCCTAAGGGGACCCCTCCTAGGAGGGGTCCTACTGAATGGAGACTCTCTATCTCGGTAAGGACCAATACTTTTCGGACTATACAGACGTTATTGATTTAATGTAGGTTATGCGGGAAACCTACTCGGAGATCGTCGCTTTTCTTAATGAGGCGATTTAGTATAGCTCGTGGTCATGGTGAGCTTGTTTTATACGCAAACCTCCATGTATTTGACCCTTGTACGCCGCTGTACATGTTGCTACATTTACATATGTTGTTAGCGGTAACATGTATCGAATACATCTCTTTTTATATTGACTCGTAGCAATACTTCGAAAGATACGATATCAGGCCGTCATGAATGGTAAGTAATGCTATGCCCTAATTTACAATTATCCTTTATTCATATATCACAGTGTGACGGAGTTTAATACGGCAGGCATCTTGTCTAACGCAACACACATCTTGCGTTTCCCCCACCATGACCTCGACGCTCAAAGGCATGTTAGCATATTTTGTCGACTGTGATAATCACTGACGCTCTCCCAGACTATGAAATAGGCAGCCAGATAGGTTCAGGCGCCTTCTCTGTGTGAGTCGTCTTTTTTCTTGATTTTGTGTCGGGATCTTTGACTTGTTCGTTTTAGGGTTTTCAAGGCGAGGCGTGCAGGAAGTCGAGTTAACCTTGCATGCAAGGTAATCTCGGCTCCATTTGATGACCATCTCAACGATGCCTGCATTCGAGACGAGATTGGATACCTCAAGTCGTTCTCACACAAAAACGTTATAAGATATGTCGACTCTGTGACCGCTGATCAAGGGGATGACGAGCGACCACTACGCAAGGTTTTCATCTTTACAGAGTTTGCAGAGCGTGGTACGCTTGCAAACATCATTCGTATACGTATTTAATATCCGTCAATATCCTTTCTCTTACTGATCTTCTGATGGTATCAGGAAAATGCAGCCCGCTAACTGTCGATGATATTCGACGGTACATGACGGGTCTCTTGTCTGGCTTGGTAAGTTTCTTTTATGTTATTTTATTTTACCATCCTCTCATCGACCATCTTTTGCCATAGGACTATATTCACACTCTCCGAATATGTCATCATGATATCAAACCCGAAAATCTCCTTGTTGATGTAAACGAAGCCGTCAAGATTTGTGATTTCGGACTGGCGCAGAGGTATGAGTTTGGGGTCAACCCGACGTTCACCTCAAAACGAGGGACCATTCCGTATATCTCCCCAGATGTCAGTTTCTCTCATCTATCATGATCATTACGATGCTAACGTCGTCCTTTAGAAACTCACTCGATCTCAGTACGATGGGGAGAAATCTGATGTATGGGCTGCCGGGATTGTCTTTTACGAGCTGGTGAACAGAGGTACGTATTGCTTTACATCTCGACTCGATCTCTCTGACACATGGTCGACCCAGACAGACCCTGGGTCGAAGCACGTCGGAGCGATCATCGTTATTATGAGTATATGAGGTATGTTTATTTGGGTAGCCCTCTGTCCCCATGGGACGACATGCCGTCTTCGCTGAGGAGTAAGTAAGTTTGTAATGACCTCAAAACATCTACTAATTTCTTATAGGATTAATGATGGGCCTTTTGGAGCTCGATGCCGACGACCGCCTATCCATCAGGGAGGCCCTCCAAAATCCCTGGCTGCTCGAGTAGCAGACAAGTCACTATGATATCAAACAACCCACGCACTATTTCATATACGATATAATTATTCTTGTATGATTCCTCCCCCTCATTCTTACACGCCAGTCGTAATAATATTTGAGCAATGACTTTATTTTGATATATCACCGACGGTCAATGAGGTAATGAGGTACTCTTTGCGAGAGGCTGTGGGATCTCTGTGGATGAAGCGAATCGATTAGATATTGTAGAAATATTTCATTTTTTAGGAAACGATAGTAAGGGAAAGGGGAGCCCCTAAGTCATGTGCCACACTTTGGTCACAAAGGTGGAGCCAAACAAAGCGCTTGTCATCCGAAATTTCAACAAGTCCACACTCACCATCATCTTCTCATTGCACCCCATCGACATTCTCAAAAGTAAGTCGCTTTCTCCTCTTCTTCTCGTTCTCGTAGCGACCCTCGGTCGTTGCGAGTATAGGTGCTAGCCGCCCTCGGCGGTTGGCATCTTTTCCTCTTTAGTATATATACCAGCCACCCTCGGTGGTTGGTACTCTGTTCTTCAAGCGACCTTTGGTCGTGCTAGCCGCCCTCGGCGGTTGGCGCGTTTTCTTCTTATACCAGCCACCCTCGGTGGTTGGTAATCTGCTCTACCAGCGACCCTCGGTCGTTTGTAGCTTTTTGTTTTTTCGATATCACGCAGATGTGGAATCGGATAGAATATATTGACTTTGTTTTATAGGCCATGAACTTCACAGCGAAACAGTTGGACGAATCGCCGGAACTTTTATTTCATTTCAACCGTAGGGAGGGTAAGTCAATTTATCTCTCCTTTCGAACCCTTGATCATTTTTGTAGGACCTTTGCGAGCCATCGACGGCATTGTAGGCGCCGTCATCGACAATGGCAACTCATTTGTCACGTCTCCCAACTGTAAGGTGTTGTACGAGATTGTCCGGGGGATGGACGTACGCGTCGTCTTGCGTGAAGATGGCAGGTTTGGCAGAGAGGACCCCTTCTTGTGGCCGCAGATGTATCTTCGCGAATTCCCTCATCTCGCCTGCATACGACGAAAACCCAAACGCCCTATCACTCATGACGACATATTGTACTACACTCCCACCCCGAACGACTTTCTCCAAGATCCTGGCTCACAATTCGGCAAAATCATGTTCTTATATGTGATGAAACTTCGCAACGCCGCACAAGCTCTCCTAAAACGGTTTGAATCTATGACGAGTGACCCTGCCTCCTGTTCCGCCTCCACACGTAGATGGATGGCTGCCCACGCCACTCAAATGCAGGTCTGGGTCAATCGTCTCCTGGAGAACAGCTCGACGTTCCAGGACGCATTGTTTTCGTTCACCCAAGTCCAGCGGCACTACCTTGAACTCCAGGCCCTCATTGACTATCTACTTATCTACAAGTCTCTGATGGATCAGCCGGACTCCAAAGTTGCCCCCGTGTGTGACGAGCTGATGGGCGCCATCACGGACAAGACCGTCGTCGCTGAAGAGTTTGCCCGGGCGGGTGTCCCTGTTTGGCTTGTACGACCTACCACACGATTTCATGATATCCGCGTCGATGCCGTTGCCCCCTTTCGCCTCGCCATTGATGAAGGCATCCAGAGGCCCCCTTGGAAGGGCCATAACAGACTCGTTTGGAATTTGTCGGCGGTGAGCCCAGACCGACACATCAACTTGCTTCTTTTCTGTCGGGAGTTTCTGAGCCATCGGTCGTTTGGTAGTACCACTGAACCTCGGTCGATGATCGAAAGGCCGCCGCCTACCAAACGTTTACGACTAACAGAACATGGGGTTCACCTTGGCTTCCGTCAATCGCCCCCGCCCTCGGCAGCGGGACCTTCTAATGCCAGCACATCATCATCATCATCGTCATCGTCATCGTTGGCTCAGCCAAGTAAGTACATTTTCATCATACATACGTTAATCAGTATTTATGTATTATTCACAGCTCGTAAAATCAGCCTCCCTTCCTTGTCGAACCCGTCCGACAAGGACGCTTTCAAACCCATCTCCCACAGGTTTATGCCGCTCATGCTTGACGCCTGGGTCAAGGCGTTAGCAGAGGTGAACATCAGTTCGGCGGACCTATCGCCCCGCTTCCAACCCAAGGACAGCGGCTATGCTGTCCCTCACCCTTCGATGTTCATACCCAAGAAGGAAGACGAAATGACGGCGACCCGTCTCCGCCGATATTTACGAACATACCTTCGCTATCGAGTTCCCCTAATCCAACGACTTGTGCAGACCGAAAAGCCGGAACCAAAGTCCAAGACAAGCTGGCTTATGGACACACGCGAGCTGCCTTCAGAGCCCAATCCAACCGTTACCAATGCCAAACGAAAGATCACGCGCACAGAGAAAAGGTTGGCAATGAGACAACTTTTGGAAGAATGGACGAAGAAGGCACACCTAACGGAGGACCCGGCCTCGGAGGAGGCAATTTGGGGCGGTCAGGTCGTTAGGGAGGACAGATGGCCAGATGCCAATGTGTTGGAAGAAATTTTTTGGGAGATGAATGAAATCAATTTTCGGTGGGAGTTGGCCTCTTTCGATGAGGATCAATGCCCTGAGCGCGCAGAGGCTGATCCAATGACGGAGGAACGCCGGCAAGACCTTCGGATGCGTTGCTTCCCCGGGGCTCAAGGTGTAGGGCATGGTGGTGACATCACCACCGTTTCGTCCAAGCAGGCGTGGTCCGGCCTTTGTAGTCCTCATCCCGGCGAGAGGGCACCATTCGTACTCAATCTTGCCAAGTTGATGGCAGGATGGCCAGGGATCCCTCTTCTCATTCGACAGGCGGCTGAACTCGACAGCATCGCCATGGACGAAGTCGGCCGCATTGAAGATGCCTGTGCAAAACATTACTGCCAGGTGTTTTCTTGTCGATATGGCCGGGCCCCCTCCGTTCCTCATCATACTCGCGTACGACCGGCAGAACCAGCACAGACGTAGGAACTTTCATCGTACTCCAATATGGACAAGGACCATCTCATTTACATTTTTTTTTCTCTCATCACGGACAATGGACCGTTATCCCTCATCATACTCCTTCTCGTACACCGTAGCACTCGCGTACAATTTTCTTGTTAGATCGACCATCGTTACCATTTTGTAATACATATAGCAGTGAAATCACAGAGTTTATAATGTTTTGGCAACATATCTAAAAAAGGAAGCTGACTAAGCTGATCCAATGTCCGACCTCAGCTTCAAACTTCTTGTTCGTCGTCACACCCAGTGAGGTGGATGGGGCACTCTCAGTGCTCCATCTGATCTGTCGATGGCGCCCTCGGTGCTATCGATGGTGACGACCAACGTTGTACGGGAGCTCTCAGTTCTCGTCCGTATTCGTTGGGACCCTCGGTCCTAATGAAATTACGGCCATCGGATGGGAGGCGACGACGACGCTCTGCAACGTACGACGCATTGCAATACACCTTCTCTCGATGCAACACTTGATTCCTCTTCACTTTCGTATGGCAACTCTCGGATCTCTTTACTAGGACCCTCGCTCGGCCCTCAAACGATTCTTGGGATCAAATCTACCGGGCCGAGGGACGGAGTGGTCTTTGCATCCACCATGGGTCTGCCTCTTCTTTGGGCTTGTCGACGGTACATCTGACTCTATCGAGGGATCCAAGGTACGTTATTACTTCCTTTACACTCTATGTCAACTTACTGACATTTCATCATAACCGATCTGCGATCAAAGTTTGGACTTGACAAACTTCAGCTCAGAACCCGACAAGATTTAGCCCACCGGTTTCTCTTTTCATAGCCCATCAAGTGAGTATTTAATCGTTTCTTCTCATTCATCATTGAAAGCTGACGCTGCGACCACCACCTCTCTCCTCTTTCTATTAGCGTCCCTTCACCTTGCCTTTTTCATTATTATATTATCGTGAGGCCGCCCTCGGTTGTCTCTATTCGATCTAGGATCTCTCAGATCTTGGACTTTGACGGGCATTGTAGACATATATAGTATATACACAAACGGCCAATTTCCGTACATATCGTTTGTCTTTACATTGTTTTTTTTTTAAAAATTTCAAAAAAGAACCATTTGACCTATCATGAGTCCATGTTCCTATTGTGGGGCGATATATACAGAGCAGCATGAACGCACTGTACATCCCCTGCAGGTCCATGTTGCTATTGGTCGTAAGTCTTTCCCGCCCTCTCTCTCTCTCTCTCTATGTCTCGATTTATCATATTTATCAACATGTTTATATAAGAGGCTGATGAGCAAGTATATACACAGCTCGCGATTTCGTTCACATCCAACGTGGCGATGCTGGGTACCAATGCCCCAAGTGTGACGAACGATACACTAAAGCTCAGGACATCCGCCGACATATCAAAGACCACCACATCGAGTCCTCATCCGCTCTACGTTCGATTACTCGCAGTCTGTCCAATATCGGACAGACTATTATCCGCGCCATCACCGTTCGACCTTCCAAGAGAAGGAGTGAGACCCTCGATCTTCCCGCAGAATCAGACGAAAGGCCGGTTAAACGATCCAGGTTGGCGTCTCCACCCGCCGCTGACCAGGTTCGACGGAAGCGATTGCTCTCGTTCACCCTCGCTCAGATTGGCATTTACGTCCATCCTGAGACCCGTCTCATAGTATGTCTTGACTGCGAGGCAGCGGTCCATGCAGACCATGTTGTCTCGCATCTCACCAATAACAAATCCAAATGTCGCAAGAAGATTCTAGTCGATCAAGAGCAGCTTGAGCTTCTTCTTCGAGCCGAAGGTGGATTCGAAGAGGTACGAATCCCCGTAGGCACGGCGATCAAACCGATACCAGGAATCAAAGTGGTCGATGGCTGGGTATGCACGATCCCCGGACAATGTCAAGGAACTGTATTTGGTTCCAATTCGGCTAGGAAGGACCATCGTAAAACAGTACACCCGGGTACACCTGCCACCAGTCAATGGTATACCAAAGTTCGATGCCAACCGGTATATGGTAACCGATCGATTCGACGATACATTGTCGTTCAAGAAGAAGGAGAGGAAGCGCCAGTGATGGGAAGTGAGCAGTGGAGGAAATACAAAGAGTGGCGAAAGGCTGAGGGGAATGAGCCGGGTGATAGTATAGAGGGTGATGAAGATTTGAGGGAGCGTTCAGCGATTGAACGCCAGACGAATTGGGACGCCCTGGTGGTAGGATGTGATAAAGAATCCCTACATCAGTACTCGCACCCGCCCAGTGAGGAAGAGGACGATGCGCAACGCTGGGTTAGGGTCCATACATTTTTCAAAGATTATATCCGCAACTTTGTCGCTCCAACGGTTAAAGAAGGTGGTCATCGTACCCTCCTTCGCAAGATCAACTCTCCTGAACCGTAAGTTGACATTTTTATCATATAGAAACCTGAGCTGAGCAGGATACAGCGAAATTCTGACTCGAAAACCCTTTCAACACCCTCAAGAAATGCGAACCGTCCAAAATTACGCCAACAAATTCGCCAGCATGATGACATTTATGGTTCGCTGCCATACCCATCCGATCCCGGGATTTCCTGTTCTTTTCACGCAAGAGCAAGTCGCTTCATTCGCTCGAGTACTCGAGGTTATCGGAGCGTTTGAAACGTTTGATGAAGACCGGTGGCTCCCTCTTCATACGGCGTCCTGGTTGATTCTATCGAGTACCTTCCAGTCGTCTGAACAAAACGAGCACGACATGCCCATCGTCCGTTTCCTGATTGCCCATCACATCGTCAACGATGGCGAGGGGTGTTTTCAGCTGCCAGCTCACTTTAGTCATACCATGTCTGCGATCCAGTGGTGTTGGCAAGCCATTGGATACAAGCACTGTATCCTGAATGGTCATAGGAACACGACAAATGGACCTATTGGGTGAGTTTACCCACAATACAATCATTTCCGTCACTGATATGCTTATAGGATCTACGATGACGAGGTCCAAATGCATCTTACGGAAGGAAAACATTCGCCATTCACCACCCTTCGAACCTATGTCCATCTCATCACCGCCATAGCTCTTAACGAGCCCAACTTTCCTCGGTTCATCATGAGTGTTAATCTCGACACTTTTTCAATGGATGGCCATCCGTTTACCCTATCCGAATTTAAGCTCTTTACGACACGACTGATGGACAAGGCTGAGGAACGGATGAAGACGATTTTGAGAGGGATGGATGTTGCTGGCATTGACGAGTTGGTAGAGAAGTCGCTGACGTTGGATAGGACGGAATCTTGGTTCAAGGATGAGCTGCGAAATTCGAGGGCTGGTTACTCGTTCCTGACTGACAAGAGGAACCGGCTTGACCTCTACAAAGAATCCCTCATCGCTCACCTGGTCTCAAATGGATTTGCAGTTGAAAGCGTGTCCGAGACGAAGCCACTAATGTTTATACCTAGTAAGTCTTTTTTACGCCCTTCATTCTGAGGCTTTTCACTGACCTATTTTCGCAAAGGTATGTGTATGTCATGGTTGATCGATTTGGATTATTTGGTGGAGGCCTTGTACGCGACAATGGTTTTCACATGGGCTGGCGCAGCGAGGGGGACGGAGCTGCACCATATCAAATATAGAAATGAGCACCAGCGACGAAACGTGTACTTTCTGAATGGAATCTTTACTTTTGTCACATTCTATAGGAAGCAGCAGCAGGCTACCGGGGTTGGCTCGAGGATACCGCGAGCTATTCCTCCCCGGTTAGCCAAATTATTCATCTTCCTTTTTGCGGTCGTCTACCCTTGCGCCAAAGAGCTTTCGTTGGCCGTTGGGATGGTCGAGGAAGCCCATCGATACGACCTCTACGTATTTGTCCACCAAGGCAAAGTCCTTGACTCGCCGACGATGACCCAGATTCTCCAGCAACATACTGGAGAAGCATTTCACGCTTCTCTCGGCGTTCGCGACTGTCGACACCTCATGAAGTTTGTCCTCAAGTACACCATTTCCATGCGTCTCAGTCGTGACGATGATGAGCCCAACCAATCTCAGCTCATTGACAGCCTCTGGGGCCACACGGGAGACGTCTCGAGCAGATATTACGCCGTGGAAGAGGATACGTTTGACAACCTCACGGCTCCGAGCGTTACTAAATGCCAGGCCTATTCGTTGGCCTACCATCGGTACCTTGGCTTGGGTTATGACCGCGTCCCAGACTCGTTACGGACGCAGCAGTATCAGCCGCCGACTTCCGAGGTTGTGGGTGAGCAAGCCGTGGCCAAGTTGGTGCATTCCGTAAAATCGACGCTCTATGACTTTGTTCCAATCCTCGCCGACTCTCTTAACACGACCGTTGCCCACCACATCACGTACCACCATCCCCATACTGGCAACAGCCAAAGTCCCGTCATCCATTCACCCTCCAACGCGACCATCGTACACCCCTCTCGGCTCTCCGTCCTCGCCAAGCTCTGGCCCTCTTCCAAATCGTCCTCGTTTATGTCTCCTCAGCAAGCCGAGATATTTGAAAACATTCTTCAAGGCAGCTGCGATGTCATCGGCGTCCTTCCGACAGGTGGAGGTAAAAGCCTCATGTTTTATGGACCGCCTCTCATCGAGGCCGACGGTATCACGGTTGTCGTGAGTCCTTTTGTCGCTCTATGTGAAGAGCAGTACGGACGGGCGTTGGACTATGGGATCGAGGCCTGCCTTTGGCCCGACACCACCGTCAACCCGAGCTCCGTCAGGCTGGTCGTCGTTCCAGCGCACTATGCCAACTCGAAGGCTCTATTCGACTGGCTTCGGGGTACTGTGCAGACCCACCTATTGAAACGGATCGTCTTTGACGAAGCGCACGAAATTCTTCTCTCGAACAATTATCGAGACTGCTATGAAAACATTCACCGCATCGCAGAAATGGGCGTCCCCATTCACTTTCTTACGGCTACGTTGTACAAACGTAGCTACCAATCACTAATAGAAGCCTTTGACCTCCAACCTCATCTCGTCAAGGTCATCACCGCTCCGACGATTCGAAAAAACCTCTACTACAAGGTCATCATGTATTCGAGCATCCAGCAGCTATACGATGACGCGGTGTCGATGTACGAAACTGCGTTTGACGAATTAACGGACCGGGATCGAATTCTCATATTTTGCAGTTCCTATGGGGAATGTGATGAGATGGCCAAGCGCACTGGACTTCCCGTTTACAAGGCCAAGTATGATGGATTTTCGGCCGAGGCGACCAAGAAGAAGAAAAATGATTTGCACCAAAGCTGGGTACGCGGTGAGCCCCCGACTCTGATCGCAACGACCGGGTTTGGCCATGGAATCGACCACCCATATGTTACCCATGTATTTGTGATCAACCCGTATGACATGATCAGCTTGGTACAGCAGACGGGAAGAGCAGGGCGCTCGGGAGACGTAGCCAGATGCGTGATAATGGCGAATAGGCTCACGCGACCGAGCATTGCGGAACAAGTTGATCATGGAGGACGGAGTGGACTCCGAGTCCTGATGACGGGGTCAATATGTCGACGGCTCACCATTGGAGAGTTTGACGAGGAAGCACATTCATGTTATTCGATGGCGGGTTGTGTTCCGTGCGATTATTGTGAGAAATTATCGGTGAGCATTTTCAAACATATCTGAATTGATACAAATGCAAACGACCTATTTAGCAGTCTAGGGTGCCTATCCCTACCCTCTTCCCCGTTAAAAGTATTCGACGAACGAACAGTTTGCTTGAATCTCGAACGGTTCCATCCAACGACGTTTATGGCCTCGGTATTCGCACCCAGAGCCAGCAGACTGTTGCAACCCAGAGGCTTCCGTCGCCGGTGAGGAGGACGAGTCAGACGATTCCGAACGAGAGCCTTCCGTCGCCGGTGAGGAGTCAGATTGGTGAGACCGAGAGGTTGTCGCCGATTGCGATGGGAACGAGTCAGACGGTGGTCGCGAGCTCTGGACAGTGGATGATGCGCCCAGACACAGATGATGAAGGTAATGAGAGCGAAGAACAGGACATGGGTATGACTTTACCACAAACTTCCTCGCCGCCATCGCCGCCACCAAGAGTGCAGCATAGGAGTGTTGGGCACAACCACGAGACACGGTCCCCCATGGTTCTACATCCCCCGCAGGATTACATACAAGCCAAAGCGGCCAGGCAAGCTGACGCCCAAAAGATCGAGGACGCTCTCAAGTTGCGGTACAATTGGCTCGACTGGATTGTCAAGTTGGCAAGACGGCAATGCATCATATGCTGCGTAATCTCTCCGAATATCTCTGGTCAACGTTGCCCTTCGACCTTTGCCTGTAAGACCAAGATCATCACGCCCCTTGACTGTCCAACGGCGTACGACTCTACACGCAATCTCGGCCAGGTGTACCAAGACATGTTCAAAGCTAACCTTGTGTTTGCGGCGAGTCGTCTATGCTATGTCTGCCTCATGCCGTTTGACTACGTTCCACATACATGCAAGCAGGGGGTTTGTAGTCGCTACCAGGATATTTTCAAACCGTTGGCTTGGGCGATATTTTCGCTCAAATATACTCTTCCACACGGGAACGCCGGTGCCAACCTTCAAAAGAAACTTCTCTCAAAAGCCGGCTTCCACGATCTCAGCATTTTCTCCAATCCGACCAAGTTTGCTCGCTGGTGTTCCGAAGATTCAGATAAGCCCGAGACGCTCGTCAACATCTTGGAACTTTCCATTGCCTTTGCTAGATATTATGAACTCGAACATTTGACTGCAGCTTAGTTCTCACTCTTGTACTTTTTTTTTTTTTGCCCCTCTGATGCAATAATGGATGTATTATTCTCTAATCATACAGGGTTTCAAATTCTTCTAGGAACTCGGTCACGTAGTCGACTACGTTCTCGTCAGAGGTAAAGTACCGAATCACTTCCAGCACCATCCTATCGTTGTGCTCTTTGTTCCCTCGGTGCCACACGGATGCTTCGTTGTCGTCTTGCTCGCGGATATGAAACGTCGTAAAGACTTGCATCAGGTTGGTGAACGACTTTGATCTGTTGACCTTTGGACTCCAGATCGGATCGAGCAGGACGATAGATCCATACTGAGGGACAGGGTTTTTTATTAGTTGGAGAGGTTAGGGATGGGGTTTGGTTAGTTTACGCACCATCTTGAACAACTTGTACGTCAGCCTTCGATTCTGAATCCGTTTCTCGTTCATCCGACGCCATTTATGACGCAACTTGTTATACAGTTTGTAGTAGTTCGTTCGTCCGTGGATTTTGCACAACTCCTCCGCCCATTCGATCGCGAAAAAGATGTCGTTGCATTCCGATTTCCATCTTATTGCGGCCTCGTCCGTCCCTCGCTCTATCCACTCTTTCGCGAGCTTGATCTCGCCGATCGTCGATAAGAGCGTGTATATGAACCGGGCGCATTTGCTGTTCATATGTGCGCTGTGCAAAAACTTGACGCTAACGTTAGTCCATGTTATCCTCCTCTCTGTCACTCTATCTCACCTTCATCCGCTCGCTTATTCGGTCTTCTAGCGCGACGACATTATCAAGTTGTTGTAACCTTGAGCAAAGCTCGTTAGGGACAATTGACGCGGCGTCGTTTGAGTCTCCGAAGACCTCGCCCTTGAGACCAACGCAAAGTTTTTCCCCTGTTTCTCAATATCAATTTGTATATGCTTACCAATTCTTCGAAAATCAGCTCTTCGTAACCTATCACCAACCTTGCGAGCGCGTTGTGCTCCAACGAGCGCAGGTTGTTGATCCGCTTTGGCATGATAGCCTTGTCCCACGTTCTCAGAACGTCACTGAGGTCGTTGGCCGACAATTGTTTGGTGCTCTTGACCACAATTGCGTGAACGGCCCAAAACCGTTTCTAGTCATGTAAGTCTATATTCTGATTGAAATTGGCGTCACTAACGTACCTTGACCTCAGTTCCAAAATCCACCGTCGCTCCCGGTATGTTCTCGATCCCGTCGTCCTCCTCTCTGTCAGAGTTGCGCTGGCCATCTCCGGGGTTGAATTGCCGCCTCTCCTCGTTGGCCTCGCCTTCGTCGTGTCGTCCTTCATGGTCGTCTTGGGGGTTCTGAGATGGTCTATTGAGGGATTCAGAGTAACGCTCCATGACTGGTACGTCGAATTAGTGCGCATACATACACATCAAATTCATATACATAGACATACTGTTTATCATATCGTCGTCGGGAACATCGTCCATCCCGACCCTACGAAATCCTATATGCGCCAAAATCGCCCTCGCATATCCTTCCATCTCGCAAGCAAACTCAACGCGTTCTTGTCGAGTTTCTGCCGTTCCCAACCACTCTTCCCAATCCATTTCGTCGGTGGCCTTTACCGCCTCTTTGAGCAAAGACCGAAGTGCGTCCACCGGGTTAGAATACGACGACGACGACGACGACGACGGTGACGGTGACGAGGACTGGGACCTGGAAGGAGAATTCGAGGGTTGAGGAGATGACATGGAGGTAAGTTGTCAATGTCTATATTGCGCTCACAGCCACTCGATCATGATCGAGCTCGGGATGCTTTGTCATCCGTCCCCACTTGTATCCGTCCATCCATGTCTTTCCCGATCCACAACGGTAATACGCCGACTGTCGCTTATATATATTCAGATTTATTGACTATATTTACTTTAGGCTACCACATCGTCAAAGAAATTGATGACGGCGGCTTTGCAACGTAAGTCCCCTTCATTTTCAAACTTGTGTAATCCCGATTGATCGTGTCCGCTCAGGGTCTATCGCGCGATCAACATGGAAGGCAAACCGGACGTTGCGTGCAAGAGAATCCCTTTCCTCAACCACAATATGCATACCATGGCGCATATATCCCGCGAAGTACGAGTCTTGCGATCGCTCGATCACAAGAACATCGTACACTTTATAGATTTCCTGCAAGTCCCGGAGGAGAATGCCGAGGGGGTCTTGCAAGGCGCATATATATATATGGAGCTCGTACCCAAGGGGACGCTGACGAATGTCATTTGTAAGTCATACCATCCTTTTCTTTTCTTGATAGTCTTGAGTCTGATGATAATTCAGTTTTCTATTATCGCTATCCGAGGACGGCAATCCGGAAATATTTCAAAGGAATCCTCAAGGGACTAGTGAGTTATTCTACTCTCCCAGGTCATTCCGTTAACCTTTTGTAGCTCTACATACACCGTCGGGGCCTCTGCCACCACGACATCAAGCCCGAGAACCTCCTGCTCGACGCCGACGACGAAGTCCGGATCTCCGACTTTGGACTCGTCGAATATTACGACGTAAAGGCAGATGCGCCGACCGTGTCCAGCAAGTCTGGTACGTTTGGCTACAAGTCGCCCGAGGTGGGTACCTTTTTAATTTCTAAACCTCTTTAACCACCTCTCTCTCTCTCCCTCCCTCTCTTTAGAAATTCTTCCCCCGACCATACAATCCTCAGGCCTCCGATATATGGTCTGCCGCCATAGTTTATTTTGAGCTTTTGGCTGGAGGTATGTCACGGGTTTTTTTTATCATTTTTGAACTCGTTCCCTACACCCATCGTTCTGCGTAGACAGTCCTTGGTTCACCGCTGAGATTACCGATATTTATTTCAAGTCATTCCTCGACGATCGCCACATGTATACGTACGAATCGATTTGGCGACGGCTTGATGACGAAAACCTAGGTAAGTTTTGTATCTCAATTGTTTAAATACTCTTTAACTCGATTTTCTCTTTTATAGAATATCTCGAGGACCTGTTGCACCCCAACCCCGAACAACGTACAAGTATCGAAGGCGCCTTGGCCTCGATTCCCAAATAGAGGCAAGTCAAACTCTCCATCCATCTATCGCCTCAATATCTGATCGCCATTATAGATTCGCTGTCACTGTAGCATTATTATTACGCGTCATTATTGTAGCCTCGTTTTATTTTTCAATTCAAATTTGTTTCAATCAACCCGTCGACGTCAATCTTTGCTACACCACCCGCATTGTCTAACGATCGTACAAGTTGGTCGTCGAGTCCATTGTCACATGACCTGCGATCTACGTCCATTGCTCGACGCCGACTGTCTCTCTGTCTCTGCCTCTCTCTCTTTCTTTCTCTCTCCACACTCTGATACGACCTTTGTACCCATCATGATTCACCCCATCCACCGAGGCCAGTCATGGCGTATATATTGAATGACCATTATACTCAACAGTCGCGCATATATACAGGTTTCGAACTTGAGGAACCCATAGCTATCGGTGCATATTCAACGTGAGTAATCTTCCTTTTATATTACATCCAAAGCGTATATATCTCTCTCAATCTTTTCTAGAGTATATCGGGCCCGGAACTCGAGAGACGTACTCGCTTGCAAGGTCATAAAGTATGAAACTCCTCTCCACCAATTCTCTTCTCGGATCGCGAACGAATTGCGAACGTTGCGGACGATGAAGCATCCAAACATCGTCTCGTTTGTCAGAGTACTCGAGGTACCTTTTGGAAATGGTGAAGAGCTGCAGCCGGGCGCATATATATACATGGAGATGATGGACTTTGGGGATCTGCGAGAGTTTATCAGTAAGTCGTCAATCCTTACGCACCCAGACGCCTCCTCGATGCGTTCTACTTTCCATATCACAGGCCACCAGGGCTGCGTCCCACGATCAGTGGCCCGTTCATACTTTACAAGTATCCTCCAAGCATTGGTGAGTTTCGCGCACCTCCACTTTACCCGATTTACTATACACCTCCTTTAGCAATTCCTCCACCGTCATGGTATTTGCCACCATGACATCAAACCTGGAAACGTCCTCCTTGGGGTTAATGATCAAGTCCGCGTCACCGACTTTGGTTTGGTCGAAATGTACGACACCCTACAAGATCGTGCTTTTGTACGCAAGCGATGGGGGACGATGCCCTATATGGCACCCGAGGTGAGTAGATTTCTCTATCTATTGTATCGCCATTTGTTGGGGGCAATAGATGCCCTCTGAAATCAGCTTTTGGCTTAGATATAATTGCTAATACTACTTGTCTGATTTGCTCCATAGGAGAGAGGGGGCGATAGCCGAAGGCTATCGCCCCCTCCTCCTGGTATATTTAGTTATTAAACTAACAATATAGCCTTGCTTTGTCAAATATCTTAGTTTAACAAAAGAACTTCTAATATTATTTACATATTTCCTGACAAATTTTCAAATAAACTCCAATTAGAACCCATGGACACCCCTTGGCTAGCTATGGGGTGTCTCCGCAAGGAGCTTAGGAGTTG
The DNA here is from genome assembly GCA_014058305.1 of Pleurotus tuber-regium. Lineage (NCBI taxonomy): Eukaryota > Fungi > Basidiomycota > Agaricomycetes > Agaricales > Pleurotaceae > Pleurotus > Pleurotus tuber-regium. The sequence continues at coordinate 4,072 of JACFYU010000013.1, read as the reverse complement.
GGGATGTCGCGACGCTATGTACGTTGGGAAACGACTTGGACCAGGGCGCCTGGTGACAATCACATGGACACCCCTTGGCTAGCTATAGGGTCTCTCCGCAAGGAGCTTAGGGTTGGGAAGTTGCGACGCTATGTACGTTGTGGAACGACTCGGAAAAGGGTGCCCGGTGACGACCACATGGACACCCCTTGGCTAGCTATGGGGTGTCTCCGCAAGGAGCTTAGGAGTTGGGGATTTTACGACGCTATGTACGTTGGGGAACGACTGGGAATAGGGCGCCCGGTGACGACCACATGGACACCCCTTGGCTAGCTATGGGGTGTCATCAGACTTGTATCGGAGTCGGTCGTGGTTTCTGAACACCCCTTGGCTAGCTATGGGGTGTCTCCGCAAGGAGCTTAGGAGTTGGGGATTTTACGCCGCTATGTACGTTGGGGAACGACTGGGAATAGGGCGCCCGGTGACGACCACATGGACACCCCTTGGCTAGCTATGGGGTGTCATCAGACTTGTATCGGAGTCGGTCGTGGTTTCTGAACACCCCTTGGCTAGCTATGGGGTGTCAATCGACCTGTATCGAAGTCGGTCGTGATTTCTGAACACCCCTTGGCTAGCTATGGGGTGTCAATCGACCTGTATTTGTTCAGACCATATTTGGTAATCTAGTTACCGATAAAGACATTACCAGGACAAGTGACGCTACAACTATGTCACCACGCAATATTGATGATGTCAACAACTTGACAATTTACGCTTATGGGTTCCTATATCCGGTTAGCCACGTTTACGGTGAGACAACCTTTACGATGCATTGGCAACTGTCGCCCGAAGAAATCTCAGTAATCTGAATGATAATAATATAGATTATACGCACTCAAATCTGTATGTCGGCCAATATTAGAATTCCTACTACCGGCATTTACTCTCGCACATGTAAACACGTCGGGTTCCACTTAAGTATCACTAGATGTTGCATTTAGCCGGTTCACAGATAGTACTCGATATTCAGAAACATCAATATTGGGCAGCACAATGGCCGCGCGCATACAGATACAATCCGACCTTTGTATTTTAGACAGAACCTTCATACGGAAACAGTCCCTTCTCAACACCCTGCTATCCGATGCGGTCATCGAATATATTACAATTGTGGTAGGTCGTCACGTCTAATCCTAACAACCGAAACCCACGTTAGCGTCTATCTTATATGCATATAGGAAATAATTGCCGCACCAAAGCCATGGCGTGAACGTTTCCTCCATTTGTATGATTGCACGGCTGCAACTCTACATAACTGACAGGAATGGTTTCCGAATCCCTACAATTTTGTAAGAACGAGTTCGCTAGATAGTTGGCATAACGTATATACATCATATATGCCTCAAGTTCAATAGCCCGCCATAGCCCGCTGAGCCGATCACCGAATTCGATTAGCGTTTGCACGGAGATGTTTTCGTAGACTTGGTGCTCGCTTTGTAGGACTGGACGACTATCACTGTACGTCCTCGACATGATCAGTTAACGAATCCCTAAGACTTAAATAACTTACAACATATATGCGGGGGCAGAGCGTCACCCGGCTATTATCAGCCACACCTCCAGACAGCGGCCCCTCCCAAGCCACCAGTTTCCACCCCGGTCACCTACATCCCCTTGCTTCATCCTCACGCCATCGACCCTCGGGCTCCCTCTGTCGCCAATCATCTTCCAATAGCAACTTTGCACGGGCCGCTCGCACATCAAGCTCTCCCAATTCCTCTTCCGAAGATCTCTCCGAATTTGAAAACGTTCATTCGAATACCAATGACGGCATGGATGGTTTCATCGATCGTTACAACTCAATCGCCTCCGAAGTCGTTTCAGCCAGTCGATTGGCCCTCTGAATGATGGTGTCAACGTCAATGAGGAGATCACTGGTGGGCGGAGCGATCGCAGACGGCGCATGGATGATTGTGATCACGAACAGCCTAGGACTGTTCACGATCCATCGCAGGCAGCCTAGGGCTGCACACGATAGGAATTGGACAACAAGAGCGGCCTAGGACCGCTCTCTGTTGACAGTATGCAGTCGAGGACTGCATACGGTGAGGAGGAGTTGGGACTTGTGCGTGAAACAACCAAGTCTGCCAGGTCACGGGATCGGTATTTGGCCACAGCCACAATACCAAACAATCTGCGGCAGAGAGGCAACATGTTTGCTATGACCGAATGTACCAATAGATCGGCATCCAGGAACCGACGTGTGTTTGTCCAAAAGCTCCATGCAAATAAAGACTTGTTCAGATCGAAGTCCATCAACCTCCCACCTTCTCGCCATCAACACCTTGAACTGTAAGTCGCCTTTCTCCCATCCCTTTCGTTTGTTTTGCGGTACTCTGCCGCAAAACTTTGGCATAGCAGTCCTAGGCTGCTATGCCCATTTTCTCCAATAATTCTATCCTTGTTCATATTTTATGTACTTTGTCACTTTTGCGTGCGGCACTCTGTCGCCCACAATTTCCATAGCAGTCCTAGGCTGCCATGGTCCTTCTCATTTATCACCTATGTTAACCACCTAACCCATTACTTTGGTAGACATGCCTACCTTCACTGCTGAACAGCTCGTTCTCAACCCTTCCTTGTTGTGTTCATACAAGAAGATACCAGGTACGTACTCCCTTTTAGCGCGATATGCTGAATCCATTACCTTGATTTCAGACATCCGAGCCATTGACGGACGCGTTGGTGCCGTTACGCATAAAGGCCACTACTTATCACTTCGCCAAATCAACGACATATTTACGAAGTGGTTGAAGGTTCAGATGTTAAAGTCACTTTGAAGAATGACGGGCGATTTGGACGTGAGGACCCGTTTCTGTGGCCTCAATTTTACCTACGTCAATTTCCTCATCTTGCTTGCATTCGCCGACGCCCCGACGGCCCCATTGGTCATGAGCAAATTGTGTTTTATGATCCACAGCGCATCGAGTTTCTTCCGGACCAGGGCACCGAGTTTGGCAAGATTTCCTATCTTGTCGTTCGACGACTCCTCGTCGCAACTCGCGAGCTTATCTCGCATTTCAACGAATTAGAAAAGGACCCTTCGTTTACACGCCATATCGGCCTTCCGTACCTTCGAGGCCACATTCTTCAAGTACAGTATGGTTGAACCGTTTGGTGACATATTCAATGACTTGGAAGCAATGTCGCTTCGCTTTTGCACAAGTCCAACGACATTATCTGGAGATAGATGCGTTTATACAGTACTTGACGAAATATTGGCCTCGCATGATGGAGTTTAACTCATCTGTCATCCCCGCCGACCGTCTCATTGGTGCGGTCACTAACAATGTTGTTGTCGTAGAAGAATTCGCTCGAGCAGGGATACCGGTGTGGTTTATCCGCCCGACGTCAGCCTTCAACGAGCTGCGTATTGATTCCATCGTGCCTCTCTTACATCCGGATGAAGTTGGCATTGTCTTGAAGGATGGGGGCCTCCGTGAGCGATTAGTTTGGAATCGATCGGCAGATGACCCCGACCGACACTACAACATGAATATTTTTGCCGGGAGTTTCTCAAGCTAGGTTATGTGAACACCTCGTCTGCGCCGTGTGCTACCCTTGAAGCTCCCCCCCCCACCAAACGTCGTCGACTTGAAGAACCGGCACTTGTACCTCTGGTCGCTTCGCCGTCGTCTCGAGTCCATTCAGGCCCCCAGCAAAGGTAAGTAGGACTAATCTATTATTCTATATAATGCAATGATCTTTTTAAACAAGGCATCGCGAAACCATCCACAAATCTTAACGATCAATCGGCGAAGAAACCCATCGATCATCCTTTCTTTCCTATCATCGTTGGTCCGTGGGCCAAGGCTCTCTCTCGTCTCGTCATCTCTGCCTCGAACATTAGCGACGATTGGGACCCGTCCGTCCATGGGTACCCTCTCCCACCTGTCGACCTCTGTCTTCCAAGGGTTGATAATGACACCACCCACAAAAGAACTCGACACTTTCTCATCGAGATCCTTCGGCATCAATCGCCGCTCTTACATCGACTTGATTCACCCACCTCTCCGGATCTGCTTTCGAAGAA
>JACFYU010000009.1:0-22980 GCA_014058305.1 Pleurotus tuber-regium | reverse complement strand
ACGGAATAATATTTTTTTTTATTTTTAGGATAAATGAATTTTACAACCTATAACATCTAGTAGTTTTATAAATTAGTACTGCTAAACTATTTATTTTACAATATTTACATTTGCAGCCTATCTAGAAATGTTCTATTTCTTAATTTACGATTTTATTTTTTTGGGCCTACGGTCCTTCGGCAATAATTGGCCGTAGGACAATTTTTTAAGTTTATTGATGGCCGTAGGACAAAATCGTTTTAGTATCTAAGGGTTAGATTCTTGCTTGATAGACATTCAGCACTTATCTATTATGTTTGTGGCTACCCAACTATGCATTCCTAATTTTTTGTAGCCTTTTTATTCAAATCTTTTAACTTTTCTGCACTTTAAGATTTAGGAAAAGTTTTATTAAAAAGATAGTGTAAATTATCTGCTTAATATAATTTACAAAAGGACTTTCCCTATTTAAGATAGGTCCCTAACAAAAAAAAAATAGTACAAACAATTGGTACACTAGAGAAACACAGCCTATTGATCCTTTCGTACTAGAAGGTCTGCCCTTTTTTACTATTTCTTCCTCCAGAAGATAGGGACCATACTGACTCACGTCGTATTAAACCCAACTCGCGTACCCTTTTAATCGGCGAACAGCCGAACCCTTCCAAGCTTCTTCCCCCGGAGGATAGGATGAGTCGACATCGCAATATTCTTAACCTTTCAGTTAAGTTTAGACTATATCTTCATCTAGCATAAAGAATACAATTTATGTAGCTCTAGATGTTGGCGTGTAGTCGTTGAGGGGTTAGATAGTTTTAACAGTTGCTATTTCCTGATCTAAATAACTTCCCTGCTGATTGCCCAATTTTTTAAATTGTCACTTTACTACTGTGTATTCTTTTTAATGGTCACAAGTAGGTCAAAGTATTAAAAACTCTAAGGGTGTTCCAGCATATAGCCAATTTCTATTTAAATATAACTATTTAAAATCCCCGATGTTAATTGCTAAGTATTTAAATTAAGTAATTTATTTTTTATTTTTGGCCTACAGTCCTTCGGCAATAATTATAATTTCTTTTAAAGCTTCTAATAATAGTTCGTCTACTATACTTAAATTAGAGGGATTAATAGTCTCTCCACTTATATTCATTTTTATTTCTCTAAATAATATTTTTCATTTCTATATTTTTCATTTCTAGCTTGTCAGTTTCAGTAAAAATAAAAGGTGTAATACTTCCAAATCTCGTATTCGTTGGTGATTCTGAATCTATTGTTAGTGAATCTATTGTTGGTAATTCTATTTCTGTATTTATTTTAGTATTTAACACAAGTTTTGTTTCTATGTTAAGTTTATATAACATAGAATCTTCCATGTGTTCAACAATTTTAGGTTTTAAATTTTCAAATGCTGGATTTTTACTAATATAAATTCTTTCATAAGTATTCACTGCCCCTTTTTTTACATGAATTGTAGTTTTTAGGTTAAATTTTGATTTTAAGGCTTCTTGTAATTTAATTATTTCATCGTGCTTAAAATTATCAGTGCAAAGTGTGACACCTCCTCTTTTTACTTGTTGACCATCATCCATAATCCAATAAGCTAAACTTTTTGGAGTTAATAGGTCTAAAATATTAGAAGGTATGATTTTTTTATTATTTGTATCTAAAAACAAATCAGCTAAAGGTTTAAGCTCTTCGCTGGATTTACTTGAAAAAGAGTAAGCTGTATATGTTTGACCTGGATATCTTTTGTCTGAGAAACTTCGGTAAAGTTGATCATTAACTTTCAAATTTTCAGCTTTGATAGATTCATAAACATGATTAAAATAATCTTTTTTTTCACCTGATTGAGCAAATGTAATTCTAGCCTTATTGGCTCCTGATCGAGTAATGCTAGCGTCTCCTAATAGAAGACCTACTAATAATTCTTTAAGTGATTTTGACATTTTTTATATATTTTTTTTTTAGTTGAGAAGACTAATAATTTTTTAATTTAATAGTTTAATAGGATTGGATTTATTTTAAATAATCCAAAATAAACACTCTTAAAAGACAGTCTTATATTTTTTAAAAGACAGTCTTATATTTTTTAAAAGACAGTCTTATATTTTTAAGGAATTAAATTTAAAAATAGTTTAAAATTTAAACTATACTATTTTCTGTTTAAATAAATAAAAATAAAATTAAAAATTAAAATAAAAATTTAAAATTAAAAATTAAATAAATTTAAAATTAAAAATTAAAATAAAAATTTAAAATTAAAAATTAAATAAATTTAAAATTAAAAATTAAATAAATTTAAATTCTTTTTTTCTAACACAGATTAACTGTGTAACCCGTAGGTGCCAATCAGCCGAGACAATGTGTACTCTCGTCGGCTATCAGCCTGTTATCCCTAGCGTAACTTTTATCAATTGATCCCCGTCTATCCCATATTATAGCGAGGGGTCACTATGCCCTACTTACGTATCTGTGCGACTTTTAGGTCTTTCAGTTAAGCATGCTTACCGCCATTGAGCCCTGCACAACCTTTCACTGGTTGATTGATCTCCATTCAATTTCTAGCTATACCTTTTTTAATTTTTTTTTGTGTATTCGGGTAATATAAAATGTATTTAAACTTATATAAGTTTAAAAAGGAAATTTTAAATTTTATATTTTTATTTGTTTGAAATGTAAAAATTTACATTAATTTTTTTTTATAAATATTTGGATGTACTTTGCTACTCTATTAAAGACGACCGCCCCAGTCAAACTGCCAATTAGTCACCTCTCCCTTTTATTTTTTTAGTTATATAAAGGTAAACATTAACCCAACCTAAGTTTTAAGGTTTCCACAAATTGTCTATCGACTTACCTATTCTCTATTAACGAAGGTTGTTGTAGATTAATGTGATAACTAACTACAGTAAAGCTGCATAGGGTCTTCCCGTCCCCCTGGAGGCAACCCGCATCTGCACGGGTAATTCAATTTCACTGAGCAAGTTGTAGAGACAGTGAGGCCCTCGTTACATTATTGATACCGGACCACATTTAATGGCCAATTGATTTTGCTACCTTAGGATCCTCATAGTTAAGACCGCTATTAACCAGACTTTCGATTAGTTACAGATTTCCATAACCTCTCTTATATTAATGGCATCGGGCAAATTTCGACCACAATACTATCATTTACATGATTGCTGTGATCTGTGTTTTTAGTAAACAGTCGGGGCCTCCGATTATGTGCCACCACCTTATATAAATATTTATTTATTTATAATGTGCGGTACCTCTTTTCGTCAAACTTATGCATGGTTAGTCAAATTTATCATGCAATTACGTAATTAGTAGTATAACCACTCTCTATACTTATTCATGTTTAATTTTATATCTAAAATTCTATTTAAGCCTTCGACAGTTAAATGTTCTTTAGCAACTATCATCCGGGCAACCTTTTTAAAATCTGAAAAATCTAAACTTTTTAGTCCTTGAACTGGGTATATTTCAAAAAAAGGAATAATGAGTTCATTTAACTCAGAAATTTTTGTAATTGCAAGACTTACAGTATTGTTAGATTTATATACGTACTTATTTTCCTGATTTAGTTTTACTTTAACTTCAGTACTAGGTAAGTTTAAAGTATTAAAATAATTAACTAAACCTTCCAGAACTTCAGCTTCTCTAATATTAAGATTAATTGAAAACCTTAATGAGACTCTGTGACTTATTTTAGTATCTGATTTCTTAATATTAAAATGAAAAGAACCATCACCACTAGTAAAACCTGCGATCCAAAAAGGATCCAGTATACCATTAAATTTATATTCAGGTCTACTTACAAAGGCTACATTTGGGAAAGATTCCTTTAAACTATCAGAAAGACCTCAATTAAGAGAGCTTTTTAATCCGATTAATTTTAAAAGACCTTTTTCCGTTAAATGTTCTCTCTGTTTAATTAATTCAAAACATTGCTTAAATATTAAAAAATCAGAAACTTTTTCAGTGACCAAAGGGTATTTATTAAAATGATCTATAATTACTTGTAACTCTTTAAATGATTCAACTACGTATTGTACTGAATTTTCTCCATTTTTTCTTATTTTACCGACCGTTAAGGTCTTTTTAATAAGTTCTAATATTGCAAAATCTTTAATATGTAATTTTATTACAAAAAGAGGAGAAGCTCTCCATTTTAATTTTGATCGAGTGTCGGCTTTAATCGAAAAGGAGAAACACCCTTCAGCATCTGCAAAACCAGTAATAAACCATGGGTTTAATTCATTATTTAAACTAGTTTTACTCAAAGTAGAATAGTATTGTTTACGTAATTGTTTAGATGGGATTTTGATTTGATAATTTCTTTCGAAACCCATTAGAGTACACCTTAATTGCATTGGTTTATTGCAATAACCACCGTCTACTCGTTGCTCTTTTACAGAATTTTTTATATTTAGCTGTGGGTTTTGTTTAATATATTCTGACTTAGATCCGCGATAACCCATTTCATTTTCAATCATTTCCTGACTTGTTACCATACCCAGGTAATTATTCTGGCCACTTATACCCTTTCGAATATAGCTTGGTATCAGGAGCTTTAGGGTGTCCCCGGAATTTGATGGTTTTACCCACTTATGTGTTTTCCCAGAACACAATGCAGGTTAACTTGCCGAGTTCCTTAACAACTTTTAGCTCTACGCCTTAGTATTCTCTACCTACGAACCTGTGTCGGTTTAGGGTACGGTAGTCTTAATTTATATTTTAACTATTCCCTCTTTATGAAAAGAATAAAAGGTTACTAATTAACTTGTATTAATTACGAAGTAGTTCCCTTATTAAAAAAAAATTAAGTTCTTACAGATAATAAAAATTATCTCATATTAATTTCCTGATCCATAAAAATGGATTTTCTATTATATACTCATCAGCCAAAACTTTCGTTCTAGTCCTTAGAGGCCGCATTAACGTAAGGCGGATTAACCTTTCACTTACAACCCTTTCGTATTCGGCGAGAAGTATTATAACTTCTTTTTACGTTACTCATGTCAGCATTCTCTCTTCAGTTACCTAAAAACAATGAAACACTGTTTTATAAATAGTTTGACTGAATGTTCTACTACCTAGGTTAAAAATAAAAAAAAAGAAATAAATTTAAAAATAAAATAATTAAAAAAATAAATAAAGAATTTTTTTTATTCAAAACCAACACGATATCGGTTGATTATTTAAGACCCGTTAAATTTTCGGCGCTACAATCTAGACTGCTGATGCGTTGTTACATACGATCATTATAAGAAGCTACTTCCAAGCTCACTTTACAGCTGTATCCGATTTTAAACATCCTTAATTTCACTTAATAATCATTTGGGACCTTGATCAGTGTTCTCGGCTGTTTCCGTCTTGACTATCCAACTTAGCATGAATAGTCTGAATATCTACCATCAATTTATGTACTTCCGAGATTCGCTTCCATAGGTAAGATTTTCGAGGTCCCCACAACCTAAACGCCTAAAAGACGATAATATATTAACTTTTGATTAACATAATAACTCTTAAACTTGTTGGGAATTGCCTTGCTGTACCTCCATAAATTTTGTGTAGACGTCATACTTAAATATGTTTCGGTAGAAAACCAGATAGCACCAGGTCAGATTGGCATTTCACCGCTTACTAAAACTCATCGGAGAATTATGCAACATTCACCCGTTCGATCCATTATAATCTGGTCTTAGTAAGATCACCTGGCTTCGGGTCTAATAGAAGTAACTTATCCATCACTATAATTGTTTCTAAAAAAATATAAATATTTTTTTTAAGAAATATAGTCCAGTCGCTTTCGCTAGGGCTTTTAACCTTGCTACTCCTATTAACTTGCTGACCCATTATGCAAAAGGTACGCCGTTATTCTTTATTTTTAGAATTTCGACTGCTTATAGAGTTACTAATTCAAGATCTATTTCACCAGCATTTATTAAAATTTTTGTTAATAAAAATACTAACATGTTTTTAATAAATACACTTTATGTTTCTTTAAACCATTGCTTTTCAAACTTTTCCTTTACAGTACTTTTTTCACTATCGCTAAATTTATAATACTTAGCCTTAGAGGATGGTTCCCCTATATTCCGACAAGTTAACTCTCATCGTACTTGTTATATTATTATTTTTATAAATCTACAGGACTTATTGTATTTAACCTTCTTTGAACAAACTTTTTAGTCCTAGCCTAATACTTCCTTATCCGAAGGTAAGGATAGTAGGATGCGTAGCACAAAATTGTTTGTAAACTAATTTCTTTTTTTTCCATAGTTTTTATTATAATTATAATTATAATTACTCTTATAATAAAATTATGCTTAAAAAGAGTTAATTTATTCAATTTATAAAATATAATTTTAGGCTAATCCGATTTCACTCACCATTACTTTCGGAGTCTCGGTTGATTTCCTTTCCTTTCCCTACTAAAATGTTTTACTTCAGGAAGTAATAAATTAAAAGGTTTCCCTTAGGATCGCTTTCATGATAGATAATTTAATATTATGAAAGCATTTGGTTGACACCTCCTTTTTTTATAAATTTGCTTGTGCTATCCTTAATAACCCCTTTGAATAACTTTTTGTATTTATTTTTGATGTTATACTATATTGTCATCGATACTTTTATATTAATTTTTTTTATGTTTATATTAATTTTTTTTAAGTTTATATTTTTTATGTTTATATTAATTTTTTTTAATTTTATATTTTTTATGTTTATATAAAAATCGGCCTGGGTGCTCCGCATCCATCCGTAGGATGGACACGCATCCTCCTCCTGCCATAGGCTGCCTTCGGCCTACGGTCCTTGCCTCCTGCCGTAGGAAGGACGGAGGCAAGGAGGCAGGAATATAAAAGGAAGGAGGCTGGACGGAAATAATTATATTTATTTTATTATTATAAACTTATTTAAAAAAAAGGGGGGGTTTTATTTAATAACAATAATCTAGTTTTTATTACTTAATTTAGTAATATACATTCTAATTACTTGTTGGAATGTATATAATGGTAAAATATATTTAGAAAAGATATAAACTAATGCTAATAAAATAATAAATGCAAAAGATAATTGATTTACAAAGAAAAAAGGTAATAGTTGTGGCATTATTTAATTATTTTTTTTTGTTCTATTTAAAAAGAACTGTCTCTGCTTTTTTATAGCAAAATAGTTAATCATATAAACTATACTATTTTATAAATGAGACATTAAGGGTAACTAGAAAAAAGTAAACTAAAAAATTTACTTTTTAAAAGTGAGCCGGCCTACGGAGGGCTTATGTTAATAAAATTCTTATCTATCCTGCCTCCGTCCTTCCTACGGCAGGAGGCAAGGACCGTAGGAGAAGATTTCTCCGACCTACGGAGGAATTCGTAGGAAGGACAGGTTAAAAAAATTAATAGATTTATAATTGAGAAAAATTTATTTATTTTTTTTTTACTTAACAAATTTTTGTGTTTTAATTTTTTTAATTTACGAGTAATCAGATTCGAACTGATGATATCTACTTGGAAGGTAGAGGCTATACCAACTTAACTATACTCGTTTAATTTATTTATTAATTTTACTTTTTTATTTTATCTTTTAAATTAATAAAACCTTTAAATTTATACTTAAATTTTGAGGTTTCTAAAAAAAAAATGATATATGTTATTATTCACTTCATTTAGTGCCTTTTACACCTTAAATAAATATATAAATAAATATATAAATAAATATATAAATAAATATATAAATAAATATATAAATAAATATATAAATAAATATATAAATAAATATATAAATAAATATATAAATAAATATATAAAAAAAGGAAGGGGGTTAAAACTATTTTATTCTAAAATTATTATTATTTTTTATTTGGTTGATCGAAATTAGTTAAAGAAATGGCTCCTGATCCTATTTCTAATACAAATCCTATAGTTAATACAATGAAGAATATAATACCAATTGAGAAACCGAAAGTACTTACTTGGTAAAGAGTAACTGCTAAAGGGAATAATAATAAAATTTCAAGATCAAATATTAAGAATAAAATAGCTACTGTATAAAAATGAATTTGGAAAGTAGATCTAGTTTGACCATAAATTACAGAGAATCCACATTCATAAGCAGATACTTTAGATTCATCAGGTTTATGAGCTGCTAATAAAACATTTAAACCAAGTAAAGCAAAAGCTAAAATAGGAACAAAAATAAATAACATTGACAAGTTGTTCATTTAAAAGTTAAATAAAGATAAAGATAAAACTTGAGTACTATTTAAGATTATAGAAGGTTTTAAAATAAAAAATAAAATAGATAAAGTTAAACTAGATATTAAAAAACTATGGAAATTTGTTAATAAATTTACATTTTTAACTGATAAATTTAAATCATTTTTAGATGAATTATGTGTTATATTTATCTCATTTTGTTTTTCTACTGAAGAATGAAGAACTTTTATAATTTTTAAATAATAAGAAGCACTTACTACACTTACTAGTATAGCTACAATAGCGATAAAATAATATCCACTTTGTATTGCTGAATATAAAACAAACTGTTTTGAAAAGAAACCTATTAAAGGAGGAATACCAGCCATAGAAAATAAACAAATAGTTAAACTTAGACTAAGTAAAGGATTTAAAAAAAATTGACCTTTAAATTCTGATATATATTTTATATCTTTTATAGGTTGTACAATATAAGAATTATTATAATTAATTATAGAATTTTTTATTATATATCCTAAAGCTAATATAATTAAAAAAACATTTAAATTTGTAATTGTATATTGAATTATATAGAATATTAAAGAATCTATTGATTGTTCAGTATTAATAGCTAAAGCTAATAAAATAAATCCTATATGAGATATTGTACTATAAGCTAATAGTCTTTTTATTCTTGTTTGAGCTAATCCTACTATTGTACCTATTAATAATGAAAGTAAGGAACTAATAAGTAATAAATTTTTTATTACTATTGTAGTATTTAATTCATTTAGTAAAGGCATCATTCCGTAGAACATAGAGATATTTTCTCCTTCATTTCTTGTAATAGAAAGAATTGAATTTAATAATTCTCCTCCTGAACTTATTGATACTGTATTGAAGTTTTCTATTGTACTATAAAGACCACTACCTATTTGAGTATATAATTCTAATAATAAAATTAAAATAGAAATTTTAGGCATAATAGTTAACCAAATAGTTACTATTGTAGGACTATCATCATATACATCAGGAGACCAATTATGTAAAGGTGCTGCAGCAATTTTGAATAAAAATCCTACAAATATTAAAGTTAAACCTAAACTTAATCCTTGTATTATATAATTAAATTCAGATACTGAAATTAAACTATATATTGATTCAAAATTTGTTAGACCTGTAAATGAATAAATTAATCCAGCTCCTAATAATATTAAACAAGAGGATAAACCACCTAATAAAAAATATTTTAAACCAGCTGATGTAGCTGATTCTGAATCTCTAAATAAAGTAGATAAAATATATAAACCAAATGATTGTAATTCTATACTTAAATACATAGAAATTAAATCAGAAGAAGATATTAATAAGGAAGCTCCTAATGTACTAAATATTACTATTAAAGAATATTCTGCAAAATAATTGCTTTTATAAAAATCTAATAATAACATTCGACTATTTTTTTTTATATTACTTTCTTCTCCTCCTTTCCGTAGGCAGGATACAGACCCTAAGAAACCTATTGTTTTTCGTTCTAAAATAGGCCAAGAAATTAATATTAAAGATCCTATTAGATATATAAATCCTTCTATATATTGCGATATTGATGTTACATGGAATAAACCGCTATATATTCCTATACCTGATCCAATTGACTGAATATAAAGAGTATTAAATGATAAAACTCCGGCATAAATAAAAATTATAGCTGTAATTCTAGGAAATAAAACTGGTGATAAATTATTACTTGAAATTAAGGCCTTAGCCACTATTAAAATTAAAATACTTATGAAAATCATTTCTTATCCTCTTTTAAATTAAAAATAGAAAAATTTAAAAACATTTTAATATAAAAATTAATAATATAAAAATTAAAAACATTTTTACGTACTATTGTTTTTGTTTTTTTTTTGTTTTTTTCAGTCCGAGCCGTAGGAGCCGTAGGCAAAGTAGGAGCCGTAGGAGCCGTAGGCTGACATCTTTAAGTAAAAATATATTGTTAAAACTATAATTGAAATAAATAATAAAGTTTCAACAAATTTAATTTATAATAATGTTAATAATGATATTATTAAAGATTAAAAAAAAAATTTTTTTTGAAACTGAATTTATTAATAATTTATCTGATGTTAAATCTAATGTTGCTACCTTCCTTCGGACTACAATATTATCTAGTTCATTATTTATTGGAATTGTATTTTTTTTTTATTATGATAAGTTGCCGAAAACTGGAATTGAACCAATATTTAAATCTTACAAGGAATTCGTTTTACCAATTAAACTATTTCGGCTATTATTTTTTTTTTGACTAAATTATTTTTATAATTAAGGCCTCCTATCCTGCCTGCGGCCTACGGAACGGAGGCTCTTCTCCTCCGAAGGAGGCGTGGATGGAAAGATAAAATTTGTTTTTATTTTTATTTTTATTTTTTATATTAAGTATTTCAAGCTAAAAAATAAATTATTTTTATTGCCCCGGGAGAGAATTGAACTCCCATATCTATATCTTCAGAATAGCGCTTTGACCACTAAGCAACCGAGGCTTTATTAAAAATAAAAGAAAAAATTGGCGGCCTACTTTACCTACTTTACCTACTTTACCTACGGTCCTTCGGCAGGAGGCGGCCTCCCTCCTATCCGACCTACGGAGGAAGGAACGGAGGAACGGACTAAATAAAACATATTAATTTTATTTTCTTTTATTTTTTTTATATTTTTTTTGTTATTATCTCCTTTTAAATGATTATTTAAATATAAAATAAAATTTTAAATTTCAAATTTATTTTATCTTGTCCTCGGATCCGAATGATCCTTCGGGCAGGGCTAAAACAAAAATTTTATGCAAATAAATATACTTATTTAATTATTTATTTTTTTTTTCTCCGCTGCTAAGCTACTACGTATCCGAAGGTTATTTTAATATATTTTTGTTTATATTTTTGGCGGCCTACGGAACGGTCCTTCGGCAAAATTTATTATATTTAATTAATTAATAAAATATTAATAATAATTAAATAAAAATTATCCATTTAAAAGATAAGAGCCTTAATTAATAATAAAAAAACAAAACCAAAAAAAAAAATAAAAAAAAAAATAATAAAAGGGCAGGTGATCCGATTGGTAATGGTGGTTCTCTGTAAAAGAATTGGTTAAATGTCCGTAAAAGGTTCGATTCCTTTACTGCTCAAAAAAAAAGGAAAAAAAAAGGAAAAAAAAAATAAAATGTTGGCCTCCTACGGTCCTTCGGCAGGAGGCGGCCTCCCTCCTATCCGACCTACGGAGAGCCGACCTACGGAGGAAGGAACGGAGGAACGGACTAATTTTATATCTTTTGTTCGAAGGCCGAATATATTTAATTTAAAAAAATTTTATTTTAAAACAATTTATTTTTTTTAAGACTTTAGCATAATGGTTAATGCAGTTCGCTCATAATGGATATTATAAGGGTTCGAATCCCTTAGGTCTTATATATAAAAAAAGCAAAAAATTTTTTTAACCTTATTGTTCCAAAGTAACCGAAGGTCTCTTATTTACTTTCGGAAATAAAAAAATATAAAATATATTAAATTATAATTTAGTCCGTAGGTAAAGTAGGCCAAAATTTAAAAACGTTCTTGCCTCCGTCCTTCCTTTCCTGCCTCCTTGCCTTACCTTCGGATAAGGAGGCAAGGACCGTAGGCCGAAAAATATCTTTAATACCTTTTTTAAAAGAATAATAATTAGCAATTTTATTATTTAAAAATAATAAAATAAAGTTTATAATTTTATTTTTTATTATATTATATTATATTATATTATATTATATTATATTATAAAGGGCATTTGGTCGAGTCTGGTTTATGGCCCTCGTCTTGAAAACGAGTACTTCTTTGAAGTCGTGAGTTCAAATCTCACAGTGCCCGTTAATTTTTTTTTATTTATAACTAATATAAAAATGACCTTATACTACCAAGGTACTGATTGATCTTTCACTGCTACGCTGCTACGCTGCTACGCATCCTCCTCCTGCCGTAGGCTGCCTGCGGCCTACTGTCCTTGCCTCCTTATCAGAAGGTAAGGCAAGGAGGCAGGTAAGGAAGGAGACTAGGACACACTTATACCTTCGGATCGTAGGTTAGGAACCGTAGGAGAAAAAAAAATATAAAAAAAAAATAAATAAAAATAATAAAATAATTTATATAAAAGAGATATTAAATATTGCATTAAGCAAATAAAATACAACAATCTAAAAAAAAAGGATTGTTTAAATCTCAGGACGAATTTAATTTTGGTTCCGATTGAACGTTTTTCAGTAGTTTTAAGACATGCGAATCATTGTTCTGAAAATTTTTAATAATTAGATTAACGTTTAATTATTTAAATAATAGGAATAAGGTGTAAAGGTGAGTAATGATAAATTAGATACCTTATAGACTCTCTAAATGAGGGATAAATACTACTCTATTATAATTCACCATCTGAAGTTTTTTACTAAAGATGTGAACAAATTATGCTTAATAATTTGAATTATAATGAGGTTCTTTCTGTCTTTAAAAAAATAAGACAATTATATAAAAAAAATATAAAGAAAGTGAAAGTATTGATAAAATAGCTATTTTATTAAAGAAAGGAATTTTTCTGCTATAAGATTCGATTTATTTTGTTTAGGTAGTTGGTGGGGTAAAAGCCTACCAAGCCAACGATCAATAGCCAAGTTTGACAGAACAGATGGCCACATTGGGAATGAAAAGCCCCAAGTAGTGTTAACTACCAGCAGTCGAGAATATTAGTCAATGCTCGAAAGAGTGAACTAGCTAACTGAAATCACATGACTCATTCTTATAGGTGGTGATTGTGATAAGGTGTAGGGAAAAAAATGATATTACCTCACTAAAAGTGTTGTCCAAATCTGGTGCCAGAAGACTCGGTAAGGCCAGAAACGCAAACGTTAGTCATCCTAATCAGGCGTAAAGGGTATGTAGGCAGCTTTAAAATTTTTTATTTTTAATAATAGCTCTGTTTTTAATTAAATAGTAAAAATAAAATTAATTAAAGCTAGAATCAAATAGAGGAAAAACCAAATAATACTTAGAGTAGGGATGATATCCATAGATACTAAGGGGAATACTAAGGGCGAAAGCTTTTTTTCTACTAATGATTGACGCTGAGAAACGAAGGTGAGAATAGGAAATAGGATTAGATACCCAGATACCTCTCACTGTCAACGATGAATGGTGGTTGCTAGTTTTAATAAAAACTGGTGACGATGTTAACACGATAACCATTCCGCCTTGCGAGTACGGTTGCAAAACTGAAACCAAAAAAATTAGTCGGTCTCGAAGCAAACGAAGTGAAGCATGTTATTTAATACGACAATACGCGTAAAACCTTACCAGACCTTGCATATCTAGCTCTGTTTAAATTTATTAAATTAGAGTGAGTATATTTTTAAATTATATTGAAAATAATACGCAGATACAGGTGTTGCATGGCTGTCGTCAGTCCGTGTTGTGAAGAGTGAGGTTAACTCCACTAACGGACGCAATCCTTGTTGTTAATTTATACTTAACAATTAATGATTCTGATAGAGTTTCATTTGGGGCTAAGACAAGCCGTTATGGCCCTTATGGTCTGGGCTATAGACGTGCCACATAAACTTTTACAAAGTGATGCAAAACTATACCTATTTAAAACTTTTATTTATGTTTTTACATAATTTTTAGTTTTATTATTTTTATTTAATTAAAAATAAAAAAGGTAATAAGGAATAGCTAATCATTAAAAAAAGTTCATATATTAAATTATAGACGGATTGTCGCCTGCAATTCGGCGACATGAAGAAGGAATTTCGAGTAATCGTTGATCACTACGCAACGGTGAAGATAGCATTCGTGATGAACTAACTGTCTGTCGCTGGGAAGAAGCTTAACTTGGGGGAAACTGCCATGAAGATAAAACTTAAACATAAGTATGCCTTTCTTTAATATTTTTATTAAAGTAAATAAAATTAAGAAAATTAATTTTAGGGTAGTTTATCACATATTCTTGTATTTAATTATAAGAAATAGTAACTTTAATAAAAACACTTATGTTAAGATATTTAGTATCAGTTAACCCATTTAAGTAACATCTCAAAAGTCATAGCAAGGTAGCTGTACTGGAAAGTGCTGCTGGAAAATAAAAAATATTGCATTTAACCCCCTCGCGGCTCCTACGGCTCCTACGTCTCCTACGGGTCCTACTTACCCGAAGGGTCCTACGTCTCCTACGGCTCCTACGGCTCCTACTTTGCCTACGGCTCCTACGGCTCCTACGGACAAAAATAAAGAGAATAAAATAAGCAAGCTGATCAATCCTTTACAAATCCTTTTCTCCTACGGAGGATTGGTCCTCGCATACGGATACGGACGGCGAAGTATCACATTTTTTTAATTTAATAATAATTATTTTTATCTAAAGGGGTTAGCTGAGTGGTTTAGCAGTAAATTTACACTTTACAGACAGGGTTTCGATTACTCTACTCCTTATATTTTACCATGATTTATTTTTTTTTCTTCGCCTCCTACGGTTCCTACGGTTCCTACGGTTCCTACGGTTCCTACGGTTCCTACGGTTCCTACGGTTCCTACGGTTCCTACGGTTCCTACGGTTCCTACGGTTCCTGCGACCGTCCGTAGGAGGAGCGGACTAAGGAACGGAAAGGAAGGACGGGTCCTACGACCCGAAGGATACTGACATTTATATGTTTTTATTTAAAAAAACTAAAACTATAGTTTTTTTTATTATATTTCTACTTGAAGTAGTTTTTTTCGGCCTACGGCCCTTCGGCTCGGATTATTTAAATAAAAATAAAAAAATTTTTTTATTTTTTATTTTAGATCTGGCCTACGGAAATAATAGCTTTTACATTTATTATTAATTTTTTGTCTAGCCTTTTATTTGAAGAGTAACGCCTCCTTCCTATGGTAACGTAGGAATGGATTGGGTATATAATAAATATTAGTAATATATTTTTTTTTACATTATATTAATTTTAGTATAGATTTTATTTTAGAGATACATTTACATTTACTAATTATTAAATTTGGCATACAGATCCTACGGACTATTTAATTAGATAATTATTTTTTATATTAAAAACTTTTTTTTACTTTAATCAAAAATAAAATTATATAATTTAATCTTTTTGCTTTATATTAATCTATAAAAGGGAAAGATTAATTAAAAGATTAAAATAAAAATTATTTCGGTGCTCCGCTGCTCCGCTGCTCCGCTGCTCCGCAACCGAAGGGTAGGCCAAAAAAATAAATTTATTAGGCCTACGGTGCTCCGCAGCCTACGGACAAAATTAATATAAAAAACGAATATGCCGAAATTGGTAGCCGGGTGAGTCTTAGGAACTCATGATTTTTAATCGTAAGAGTTCAAGTCTCTTTATTCGTAATAAAAATATTATTTTTCGCCGAAGGACCGTTCCGTAGGCCGCAAAAAACAAAAAACAAAAAACAAAAAACAAAAAACAAAAACCAAAAAAATAGATAATATATATTTATTTACTTATGCTAATTTCTTAGAAATTTATTTTTAGTTATTTATTAATTCTTTGTTATTTCCATCCTACTTTACCTACTTTACCTACGGCCGGAAAGGAGGTAAGGAGGTAAATATCATTCGGTAAGGTAAGGTCAATTTTTTAAGTTTCTATAATATAATTATATCTTAAATTTTAATACATTCCGTGCCTCCTTCGGCAAGGACCGTAGGCCGCCAAATAAATTAACATCTTTAGCTGAATTTGGTAAAGCGTTTGCCTTCGAAGCAACTGTTTATTGGTTCGAGTCCAATAAGATGTCTTTAAATTTAGATCTACTTACTGCCTTTGGATCCGAAGTATTATTAGGACAGTAAAAAAAATAAAAAATTTTATTTATTATTTTATTTTTTATATTAAAAAAAAAGGGATATGTAAAGGTGAGGGTTACAAAAAGGGTATCTTTTAGGTGGATTATTTATTACAACAAGGATCTCTTTTAAATGTATTTTAATAAAGGGGTTATTGTTTAAAAATTTAAATCAATCAAATCATCACTATTCGGTATTGGTGTATTTGATCTTGAAGGACCTGGTGTCGGTAAATTATTTATAATTGATACTCTAAGGGTATTAGAACTTGCTGTAAGAAGTTGTAATACTAATAAATTCAGGGAATGTTGAAGTATTAGGAGCCTTCGGATTAGGTGGTGTATTCTCATAATTAAACCAAAAAGTAAAAGTACTTCAAAAACTATGAATTGTACCTAAGGTAGGTGATATCGTAGCAGCTGGTGAAATAGCAAAGGGGGTTATAAGCCGAAGGAGAAGAAGAATATAAAGAAAAAATTAATTAATAATATTATTTAATATAAATAAAAACAAATAAATTTAAAAATATTAAAGTAATTAATACTAAAATAATTATAATTAAATTTATAACAAAATAAAATTGTTGGAATTTTCTTCTAAGTTTAATTATATTTGCTAATTTAGGATATTTATTTTCTAAATTTAATTTAGTAATTAAATAATCCCCGTAAAATACAGTAGCAAGATTCCAAACTGCAATAAGAATAGCAATTAAAAAAGATAAATGAACTAAAGAATATACTTGATCAAAAGATAAATGAGAAATATATTCTTTATATAAATCTATAAATCTAAAAATATCATCTGATGTAAATTTATTATATGAAGAATATGAATCTATAAATTTTTCAATAATATGAGACATTTCACCAGAATTTTCAAATTTACATTTAATTTCATTAAAAATACTCTCTGCAATACTTTTATCTTCATCAGTTAAATTATATTTATCCTTAATATTATTGTAAAAATCAGTTAATTTTACTTTAGCATCCGTAACATTATTTTTTATATCAGTATTCAAATAACGTATGTATTCAATTTTATGTTTTTGATCATTAGTTACATTTTCAATTAGTAAATCAATAGTTTCTTTTTGTGATTGAATTTCAATTTCAGCTTTATTAATTTGTTCTAATCCTTTTTTAATCATATCTAATAAAGCATAACTACCTGTAACTAAACTTAATCCTAATTCTATATCTTTAAGTTTATTTCTAATCATAATTTAACTATTTAAAAATATATATTTATAAAAAAAAATTGTCTCTGCTATTAACCAATTGGACACTAGCAAAATAATGATATTACACTATTTTATAAATGAGACATAAAGGGTAACTAGAAATAAATTATTTTTATTTCAAGTGAATTATACCTAAGGGTATATGTTAATTAAATTAAAATTTATTTAGTAAATTAAAATGGCCTACTCCTTCGTCGAGTACAGCTTTTTTGTTAAAGGTACGTCATCATTTTTTTTTTTTGCCTACGCTCCTTGCCGAAGGAGGCAAGAATTTCAACTCCTTATTTATTTTTTATTTTAAACAAAAATTTATTTTATTTGTTGTATTTTAATTGCTTTTACAAAATATTTAATTTCTCTTTTATTAAAAAAAAGAGGTTTTTTTTTATAGCTATAAAGAAATAATTTATACTACTCTTACTTCAGATAAAAGGTCAAGGCATGTACAATTAAAATATAAAATATTAAGGGGGTTATATATTATAAATATAAAGTATTTACTATATATTCTAGAATTTAGAGTTAGATCTTATCTATAGGACTAATTTAGTATAAAAATTTTACTATTTATAAATTTATATTAATGTCCTACTCC
This sequence comes from Pleurotus tuber-regium, assembly GCA_014058305.1. Classification (NCBI taxonomy): domain Eukaryota; kingdom Fungi; phylum Basidiomycota; class Agaricomycetes; order Agaricales; family Pleurotaceae; genus Pleurotus; species Pleurotus tuber-regium. The sequence continues at coordinate 5,072 of JACFYU010000009.1, read as the reverse complement.
TCCGAAGGATCCTTCCTTTCCTGCCGAAGGACGCAGGCAGGAGGCGATATTTTGTATTCTCTCCGTCCGAAGGGACCGAAGGGACCGAAGGGTCCGAAGGGACCGAAGGGTCCGAAGGCAGGGAGGGGAGTAAAAAAAATTGATTTTATAAATTAGTTATAATTTACTGAATTTTATCTAAAAATCACAGGTATAGATGTAGGAATTATAAAATTTAAATAACTTTTTTCTTAGTGCTTATAAACAAAACTTAAGTGTTTAAATTTTTATTTAAAATCCATCCTCCTTCGGCTCGTCCTACTCCTTGCCGAAGGACCGAAGGAGGCGAGTATCGTAGAAGGCTAGATAGAAAAAAAACAAAAAGAAAAAGTTTAAAATACTCTAATCAAAATTTACCACAAAATTATTTTTGTTCTTAAAGATACACCCTAAATAACCTAGAACCTTAACTTAATTTAAATAAAAAAAAAATTTTTTTATTTTAATCACAGTTTTAGATATCTTAACTCTTTTCTTTTAAAAGTAATAATTAAATAACTAATAGCTAATAAAAATATTATAAATTAAATTATTATTTTTATTGTTTTTACTTATAAGGGGGTTAATAAAAAAAAGTATTATTAAATATAAATATAATATTATTTAATAATAATATAAATAATGTTTTAAATATAAATAGTTTTATTACAAATAAAAAAATGTATTAATAAAATTATATTTAATAATTAAAAAGTCCGGGTCCGAAGGAGCCGAATGAGCCGAAGGGCCGTAGGCCTAGCCAAAAAGATTAATTAAAATTTTGTCCAGAAGATATTGTAATACTAAAGGCACCTCTTTTATTTTTTTTAGTTAATCTTGCAACATCAGAGAAGTTAACTTTACTTTTAGCTAGAGCTCCTCTTCTAATTGTTTTAACTGTTTTTCTAGGTACTACTTTTTGTGTTAATAATCGTCCAGCAATTCTAATATTCATACCAGACAAGAAAGCAGGTAAAATAGTTAATTTATTATTAGATAATTTATTAGGATTTTTAATAATAGCTTTTCTGAAAAGTTTTCTAATAATAATTCTAATTTTAATTTTATTAATCATAATACCTAAAAGATTTACTAAAATATTACTATCATTATAAGGATAATGTAATCTAATTAAATCTAATTCTACAGGTTTTTTAAAGAAACGACTTAGTATTAAACAAATTTTTTTAAATTTATTAGGATATAAATTAATTAAACTAATATTAGATAATTTTCTAAAAATTTTTCTTTGTGTTTTTTTAATTTGTTTATATTTAAATTTATTAGAGAATCTAAATTTATTATGTCTTTTTTCAGAATGATTTGAAAGCCCAAATCTATTATTATATCTTTTTCTATTTAAAAGTCTATTTCTAAATTTTTTTCTATTTCTAATTTTATATTTAAATAAATTAGGAATAAATAAATAATAGAAAAGTTGAATAATTATTTTATCTGGAGTAATAACAAAAACAGGTTTACTAATTAAACAATACATAGAATAAAATGAAGTAGATAAAAATTTATAAACATTTTTAATTAATTTATTATTTTTACTTACAAAATTATAGCCAATTATACTTGAATAAGAAAAAATAGAACCTTTATTTTTCATATTAAAAATAGTCATTGATTTAATATATTGATTAATAATAGGTGTAGATTTATTATTATAAATTACTGGTATTATTTTATTTTGAATTGGTATTAAATAATTATTTTTATTTGAAGGATTAGATAAAGTAATTAAATTATTTTTATTATTATTTAAAGAAGTAAATAAAGAATTATTTAAATTATAATTATTTTTTCTTAAACTATTTAAAAGATTTATATATTTAAGTAATTTTATTTTATTTTTTTTTATTAAAATTTTAGAATTTAAAATTTTTATTGCAATTAAACTACTTACTATTATTTCTAATAAATTTAAACCTTTGATAGATATAATTTTTGTATTAAGACTATTATTTTTAAATCCATTATTTGGAGAAATTAATCCTTTTTCTCTTATTTTATTTACTTTACCAGTCCGGCCCGAAGGATCCGAAGGAAAGGATCGAAGTAGAGAAGAATTAAATAAATTAGATTTAGTCCGTAAGATCCGTAGGCCAAAATTTTTTTTGTTTTCAAAAATAAATAGAGAATTATAATTTTCTAATAAATTTAAAGAATTAATTAATTTTTTTGTATTGTTTAGAGTATTATTAAAATTATTTAAAACAGAATTTTTATTTTTATTTTTATTTAATTCCTGACCAGATTGAATAATATTTTTCTTAATAAATACTTTTTGTGATAAATCTAAAGAAGAAAAATTTTCTTTATTACTATTTTTTAAAATAGAATTACCTTTAAAAATAGAAAGAATAGATAATTTTTTAAGTAATTGTATTTTTCTATTTTTTGTTACTAAATAAGAATTTAAATTTTGTTTTTTAGATTTAATAGAGCTATTAAGGTATTTATTTAAAACTTTTAATAAATTAGATAATCTTAAATTAAATGTATTTCCTTTTTCTCTAGATAATGGATTAGAATTTAAACTTTGTATATTATTATTTTTTTCTTTTTTTAAATGTAAGATTAAATTTTTACTATTAAATTTATTTACATAATTATTTAAATGAAAATTATATAAATTTAAACCTTTTAAATAAAGTCCTAAAACATTACTTAATTTTATAAATTTTGTTCCGTAGGACCCGTAGGACCCGTAGGACCCGTAGGACCGAAGCATTTTTTTATTGTTACTTAAAACACTTCTTTTATTTGTGGGAAGAGGTTTTAACATTTGTATATTATATTTATTTAACATTCTATCTCTTTTTGTTTTTTTTAAGATAGGATTTCCAAATAAAGGTAATATTTTAGTTAAATTTGGTGTATTATTATTATTAGAGTTATTCATTTTTTTTTACTTTTTTATTTTATATTTATATAAGGTGTCAAAGGCACTAAATGAAGTGAATAATAAATTATAAATTTTAATATTTAAATTTTATTATTTCTCTAGATTAATCGTGACTCCATTTAATATATCTTAAATTCCTATTATATCTAATGGTGTACATTCGTCCCATTCTCTATTCGATATAAAGTTTTAATTAAGGGATACTCTTAAGTTAATTTAAGATACAAAAATTATCACTAAAATACAATCAAAAAAATTGTACAACTTAAAGAAGGTCTAAAAAGACAAAGTTAAATAAAATTATTTATAATTTAAAAATTATGTTAAAAAAAAACATAAGTGATCCGTTTAAAAATTTAATTTTATTTTTTAGCTTCTCTTTTAATTAATAAAATTAGTTATGGCAAGCTGAAGGATCCGAAGGAGACGAAGGATCCGAAGGAAGGGATCCTTCAGATAAACAAAAAATAAAAAAAAAAAATAATATAATAAAAATTTTTTTTGTTTTTTGTTTGTTTTAAAGGTACGTCATCATTTTTTTTTGGCCTACCCTTCGGTTGCGGAGCAGCGGAGCAGCGGAGCAGCGGAGCACCGAAATAATTCTAACTTATAATTTAAAATTAAAATTTTGGGGTTTTTAATTTATTAAATTATATTAAGAATCTTAGTATATAAATAATTAAAAAAATTATTAAAAAGTTAACCAAACTTTAGATATGTTATATCTAATAGAGTGATAGTCCGTAGGAGTAAATTAGAATTAAAGTTTGTAATTTTAGTTAAATAGTTTAAACTATTTAATGATTAACAAAGAGTTAATAAAATTATTAATTAGAATTTAATAATAATATTATTTTTACATAAAATATTTAATACTAAAACTTATTAATACACTAGAACAATAAAATTTATTATATTTTTTAAGTTAAAGAAGATTAGAACTTCTACTGATTCCTCATTAAGGAATTATTCTTCATTAATTTATCAACTTTTCTTTTATTATTTATTTTTTTTTTTTGCTTTTTCTTTTTTTTTATATTTTTGTATAACTAAACTAAACTTCTTTTAATATAAAATATTATATTTTTAATTATTTTTATTTGTCTAATAAATTAAAATTTTATTTAAATATCTACTAAATAATAATAATAATTAAATATTAAAAAATTTTTAAATTTTTTTAATTTATAATGTAGGCTTTATAATTAATAAAAGATGATATATTTTTTGGAGAAAGATAGACTCGAACTATCATATTTGTAATGCAAATACAACTGATTACCATTATCAGATTTCCCCTTTAAATTTTATTAGTATTTTATTTTTTATTAATTCTTATGGTAGGCGCGACTCGAACACGCTATATGTCTCCCACCCAAAGGGAGCGACGAACCAGTTTGTCATCTACCATTAAAAAATATTTTTTAGTTAATTATGTAATTAGTTAATTAGTTACTTTTAAATTAAAAATAAATTAGTCCGTGTCTTCGGGCCCTTCGGACTTGGCAAAAAACAAAAAAAAAATATTTTTTTTTATAACAAAAGGATATAATGAATTTACATCATAATGATAAAGATTTTTACCAAAGGGTTTATAAATAGCTACTGATCCTCCAGTATAAGAAAATTTAATATCTTCAAACATTTTACCTGTAATAATAGGTATTTTAAAATCTTTTTAAAAATGACACCTGCCTTTCCTTCGGGTCCGTACGGGTCCGTACGGGTCCGTACGGGTCCGTAGGAGGAAAATAGCAAAAGCTAAAGAAGAGAAAGTAGGTTTATTATATATATTCAATCTAAATTCTTCTCTCTTTCGAGCCGAAGGCTCCTACGGCGGAAAGGTTCAATTAAATTATTAATAGTTCTAGTTTATAAATCCATAGTTTTTATATTTTCAGATATATAAATACTAGGTTTTACTCTTTTTTTTTTATCTTTATAGATCGGGTCCGTACGGGGCCGTAGGACTGAATGAATAAAAATATAAAAAAAAAATAAAAATTTAAAATTTTTCCACTTTCATTATAATTTACTCCTACGGACTGTCATAGTAACTTTTTTAATCTGTCGACAGTTTAAATATAAAGTAATTTAAATTTTTATGTATATAACTAGTAAATTTAATTATTAAATTTGT
>JACFYU010000008.1:0-62952 GCA_014058305.1 Pleurotus tuber-regium | reverse complement strand
CGCCCCCGCCAATCGATCACAGCCTTCTTCAGAGTTGCCAAACGTTGAAACCGCCCCCGCTGTACCAGCTGATACTGGGGTATTGAAGCCACGTGCTTCATTTTTCAATCGTTCGTGTGGATCCTGGGTCTTTTCAATGATATGTGGACTGGGATTCCTAAACTTGGCTTTTGACGTCGCCAGCAATGGCGCCGCTTATGTTCGCGATCGTCAAACATGGCTTTATGCCGCCGACGATTTGCCAGCTGATGGTAGTCAAAGCCCCGTCACGGTGTCTAGTTCTACTTCTCCCCTCGTTGTATCGCCAGCCTCGGATTTACTCACACCTGGTCCATCTCCCGGTCAGGGGGGTTATGGCCACTCCCTTGAGTCGACTTCTCCAGTCAACCCGGAAATGGGGGGATATCAATCTAGTCTCTTCCCCCTTCTGGATGTCCCATCGGAGTCGTCGTTTACCACTCCCGATTCCGAAGCCACCGAACATTTGGTACCTCCCGAAGTAACAAAATACGTATACGTTGATCGTTATCACCCCATTCATGAAGCATTTGGCTGGCCCGATAAGCTTGAGTGGCCCACTGTACTTGGGTGGCTCGTTGTCTTGATGTCCTTTCCCATCATTATTTTGGTCCCGACTTACAGGGCGAAAGCAATGAACTGGTCGATGCTTGCGTGGCGCTGGCTAATGCTGATAATGGGATGGCTCATGGGCCAAATGATCGCTGCGTATCGCCGCCACCTTCAGCGTCCTGTCGATAAGAGCACCGTTGATGCCTCATCAGCTTCACAAGCGGTGGATAACCGCCCTGCTGAGGCTTCAACAACTTCAGAAGTGGCAGATCTAGATAGTCAGGAGCTCGAGGGAGACAACGATTATGTACTGCCATCCTGAGGCTTCTTCGATAATTACGCATATACTGACATACGCTTTGGTATCATGTTTCTGCTGAAATGAATTTACAATTGGACCTATATCGATCAATTATCCACTGAGTACTTGAACCAAGCTCAAGTACCCAAGTTATGTTTTTAAAATTGTCTCGACGACGAGACGGTGGCTGTTGATGCATCGAAGGCATCGGGAGGCAATGATGAGCCGCGTATCCACCCAGTACTTGCAAAAAGCAAGCCCAAGTACCCAAGTTATGTTTTTGTCTCGACAACGAGACGGTGGCTATATGGATATATCGAAGGCATTAGGAAATGGTGTTGAGTCAGGGATCCAAGGGAGTGTGGGAAATCTCAACTTTCACGCACGGCTCACAACTGTAAAGGCCAAGGAGTGTTCCCACCCATTTGCCAAATATAGATTATTGCGTTACCATAGCTGGTAATCAGTCCTGATGCCGATTGGCCCGGCTAGAGGAGTGCATATCCTTATTCAGTAAATTGGCCATGTGACTCATTGGGCTGCGAAATTTTTTCAAGTCCACTTTGCACTTCGTACGTTCACTACGTACGCGTCTCGTTGCTCGAGACACACACACACATATATATACATATAATACTCAACCATAAGGCTCATCAGCATTATTTTAGCTGCTTCAATTGCGGCATATACCGGAATTTTGTCAAGTCCGCTTTGCACTTCGTACGTTCACTACGTACGCGTCTCGTTGCTCGAGACACACACACACATATATATATATATATATACATATAAGACTCAACCATAAGGCTCATCAGCATTATTTTAGCTGCTTCAATTGCGGCATATACCAGACACCATAACGTCGAGCTGCTAGGTGCCAGTAGTGGCCATAGATCTATCGCTACGTACATTCGATCCGTTTGAGGCAAGACTGGAAGGCCGTTCTCATGCATATGTAGCATCACAGATTGATATACCCGCACCTTATAGTATGTGCCTATTATGTGCTTATATGCCGTTCTTGCAATTGATGACTATATATCTACTGAAACGGTCATAGTTAATATATATTGACATGCCTGCAAACATTTGTTTCAAGTACATGTATTCTACATAACGCCTCTCTGAACTCAGGATTTAGCATCATTGGGTGCAACGATAACGACTGCTTTATGCTTCTTACTCGACTTCGCCCGCCTTGAATCGGCCAGGATCCACATTGGGCCGCTCGGGTTTCTTGTCAAATAGAGGAATTGGGCGAGAGGGTGTGGTATGGCTTCGCCTGCATCTAGGTTCCCCGAGTTCCACTTGTCTGTTACATCCACCCACCCCGTTGCTTTATATAGCCAAACCCATTGCATCTGGTTGCTGCTTTGAGCTTCCAATTGCAATCGGTCGCGAGGGAGAGGAGTACGGAAAATATACAGGTCACCGACCGCAAGCGTCCAATTAGGGGGGATAAGCCCATTTGGTTGGCGCAGGCCAGATATACTCATGTCGTATACAAAGCATTCAATCCACCGAACCGAGACGCCATGATGCCTCGTGCTGCGTTGATAGACCCTGGTCATGCACAATACCTTGCCCTCCCCGACCACCAACTTACAAAATACTTCCTCACGAACCCAGTAAGGCTGATTTGTCGGGGAGAGCAAGGCCGCTTGCAAATTGGTATGCTGCCCAGCAGCTGGGGCTGTGGCAATTGCAGCACCGTAGGATACGGGCTCTAGTTTGTCATATTCTTGCTGGAAGGGTTGGGCAGTGGCAGCTCTGGTCGCTGGACCGCCCTGAGCAAAGGGGGGACGTTCGTGTTGAACAGGCGCAGCTTGCAAGGGCTGAGCAGCGGTGGCTCCAGCAGCCCTAGCCGTGGCACCGGATACGGAAGAGAACAATTCTTGTTGGGCGGGTGCTGCTTGGAATGGTTGAGTATAGATAGGCGGATTCGAAGGCAAAGGGCTGGCGTGAGCAGCAAGGGGTGCGTGTTGGACTTGGATCATCTGGGCGGGAGTAGCCATGCTTGGAACAGCGGCTGGCGGCGTTTGTTGCGCGGTGTTCGGGGGGGTCGTTGGAAGCGTTGATTGTACGGAGAATGGCGCATTGGGCCTGGACGAATATTAGTACTGCAAGCTATGAGGGTGAATCATCAACATACTGTGGGGTATCCACTGGATAATACGGGCCGTGTAGCTGGCCATGGTGAGGCGGCGATTGCATATACCAACCAGGCATAGCGATAGGTGTGGCAGGGGAGTAGGCAGATGACACTCGTGGTTGTGGAGGTGCAGACGCCTCAGAACCTCTGGCTTGCGGAGTGGGCGATCTTTCCGTTTTGACCTGCGCATTTTCTGGCGCGGGAGGGGCTACCTCATACTTGATATCATCAATCCGTGGCGAAGGGGGAGGGAGGTTTGACTCGGAGCTCGCCTTCGATTTACTGGCATATACATAAGAAAGAATATTAATCCAGAGGACTGCCTCGTTGTTCATTCAACTTACCGTCCAAAAATCCGGATATCGAGGGCTCGCAGGACGTCGGCCACGTTCATGTTCACTGCTAGGGAGTTCGAGAGGTAATCGGTGAGTATCGATTGGGCCCTATTGGCAAATATCTCCGCGTTGCCTTGCGGTATATTTGCCACAAGCTTTGCGCACATCGCGACCGTCTCAAGTAGGTCATCCGGATCCTCGCCGTCACCGCAGAAACGACTTAGGATTTCGATTATATCTTCCTCCCCTATAGAGGTGGAAGGACTTCAGGAGAAAGAGTTGTACATGTTTCCAAAATCAAAAGCGAGAGCTAACCAACGGACTTACTGTGGGCTGGTTGTAGTGAAATGGCCTTGGGGCTTGGGGCTGGGAGGCAAGGCCCCGCCAGTGCCCTGGTCGGGATGACCTCTATGCGTCATGGCGCTCCGTGTAGGGTTAACGTTACGAACTGTCAACTTCTTGAAATTCTGCGAAAGGATCTAGCGAGGCAGCAGCTCTAAGATTTGCAATAGAAGATGGTGTAGAGACACCTACATCCCATTGATTAGGTATAGGTACGTGCTGGCTGAGGGGGTGAACAGATGCGCCGTCCATAATCATGCAATCAACTCGAAGATCTAAATATACGGTAAGAGATTGATTCGTATATATATGTACCTGATATCACGACTTTCCTAATCTAGAAACATGGCTATGCTACATACGCCAATTTAAAGCCTTTAAATTCGCCTGGTCAGGTGCATAAGCGTTATACGTATACGTGTACGTGTGTACAGACAGACTACATCCCTGCTATTGTGGCCGAGCGGATTGACCGATTTTGCAAAAACCAAGTACTTTGCAATCAATCTTGATCATCTGGACATGTCTTTAGATCTATCATGAATGACAGCACAATGGCCACCTCCGGATCCAGCACCAGGTCCTTGATCATGAGTTCATGATCATGCATATATGTCACTAGCTGCAGGGGTAGCTCGGCTGAAGAGCAATTGAGCAAGGAACTGCGCACCTCTGTAGGCATGTCCGCCTCATGTCCGCCTCATGTATTGCCAGCTACAAGCACAAATTAGGTATGGTCTGACTTACATAACTAAATAAGTCCTTTTCTCAGCACACCTTTGTAGTAACGTTGATTATAACCGAGTCCAAGTTGGACGTCCGGACAATTGTGCGAACCGATTGAAGTAGTTTTAAATCCCCCGGCCGGCGCATGTATCAAGGCGCGTCCACCTGCTTTCAACGATCATGACTTCTTTTATATTTTTGTGCAATCGTCTCTCTATAAGGGACCTATAAGCTTTGAGTTCTTTCTTGGTTGCGTGCTATATATTATCTCATCGTTTTTACAACGCTTCCTTATCATTACGCCCATATTCTGTACGACTGAGTCTAACGGGTACCCCCTTTTACCTCGAGCTCCTATCTCGATGATCGAAAAATTACCCTTTGCATTAGTAGCTATTGTCCTTTGCTTGGTTATTTCCTCGCATCTTCCGTCCAATCAAGCCGATTCACCGCACGGCGCTGAGCATACTCTCAATCTAGAGGGTTCGGAGGAGACCGTAGAACATGCCCCCCCCGAGCCACCGTCGACGTCACCCATTGGCACATCCGAACGTAGAAAGAAGCAAACATTGAACCATAAGCTTGCATCGATCGGGCTTAATGTTGATCGAATGGTGGGCAGTCATGATTGGTTTAACGAGATGTCGACCTTATCAACCTGGACTGTAGAACAAGACATTAGTCACTGGCGGCCGGACGCTGATAGCGAATGTCAGAATCGTTGCTGATGCTCTAGAAGAGCTCAGTCGCCAGGTATTTTTATCTTATTCCACGGAGCGTCAATATCTTGACAAGGGCGGATCGCCATAGAATGAAGGGATTTCCTTACATAACGATCGCTTCCAAAGCGAGTTCAAGGCTATCAACGCCGCTTTAGCACGAATAGAGAAGGTGAGTAAATGACACTCTAAATCCATCAAGCAAATGAATCATTGTATAATATCAGGCGCCCAGCGATGAACTGGTTACCGAACTGCGCGCTGTTAATGCTGCTGTAGAGCGACTTAGCGGCCAGGTTTATTCGCTTTAAGTGTTAATATCAATATAGCACTTATCGTACTCTTAAATTAGGGGCTCCTTGATCAGCTCAACGACGTCAAGTCTGTGATGTCTGAATTGAAGCTAGGGGACGAGGTACAGTCTCATGTTACTATCGTTTCGTCTCGCTATATACAGTTTATATCCCAAGGCCCTCATTACCCAAGTTGATACCATTGTTCCGGCGATTGAAACCGCAATTAATAACCAGCTGGTGAGCGAGCATGCCATGTCGTTTGGATTTCGAATCGACTGACCATATTTGGAATAGGCACATTTCAACTCCTCTGGCCAAGGACAAGCAAATGATATCACTTCAATAAAGTCCACTACAATGCATCTGGAGAATCAGGTAACTTGTCACGGCTAGTTTCCGTCTCAGGCTCACTCCTTATCATAGAATACACGGTTGATCGACATCATTACGGGGATAGATTCGGCTATGTCTACGTTGACGGAACAAGTGAGTGACCCCATTGCATACTATACACAGGTCTGACGTATTTTGCTTGCAGAATTCCAACATCCCTAATCTCGAGCGTCAAGTGCACGACACCCTTGAAAGTCAAAGAAACTTGACTAGTCAGGTCTGATATGCCCGTATACTTGGTAACCCACCTCTGATAGTTATTCCCATAGAATGTAGCGTTGACTGAAGCGGTGAAAGGCCAAGCCACAATGTTGCAATTATCAGTACGTCATTGATGGATTGTGCTTGGTATATGTATAAGCTAACTGGTCGTGATCACTTCAGAAAAGCGAACTGGCCGAACACTCCGAGAAGCAAACGAACACAATCAACAAGTTGATAGAAGGGGTATGCCTTAGGACTGACGCCCCAAGTCTTCCAGGTTGCTCACGAGTTACGCTAGTTCAGTATCTTGAACCAGAACACTGATGGACTCGTTGCGAACATGGATAAATCATTGGTTCAGTTACTCGGACAGGTACGCATGTCTTGTCAGCATGCTTTAATACTGCAGCATGGTCACAAATCAACAAGAGGGCAGGGACGCGGGAAGATTTGCAGTTTGCGATGAATGGAATTTATGATAAGATTGATGAGAGAGTATGTGATCAAACATGTCTACCGCAATATTTTCCACGTTTCCATTTCCAGCATCACGAACTCACTATTAGAAGCGAGGCCCTCCAAAATGCCTTGATTACTATTTCTAATCAGCAAAGCGTAATCCTCGAAAAAATCGGCACCGTGGAGAAAGACTTGAAGAATTCGATCGAGGAAATCTTGGGTCAAATCAAATCTAAATTCGACCAGATGAATGGCGAACTATCGAATCACGTACGTCGTAGATAAATATTAAGTTGTTCACGTCTTATTGCATAGCTGTAACAGCGCCGCGAGTTCCTCAATCTTCACGAAACGTTAGAGCTTCAGATCAAGGACGTGTCCACGTGTACGGAACTGGCCATACGGGTGAGTTTACCAAATCAAGGGAAACATACGGGAATCAAAAAGCGGATTCAAATTATCATGGCCATAATATAGAACATAGAGCTATCTAGCCGGGAGAGCTTAATAAGTACATCCCTAGGTAAGATCACATCCCAGCTTGCATCGGTAAGTTAGTTTACACTCTCAATCTCAACTACACATGTACATAACGGTCTATGGGTAGTTATCCCTTACAATGGATCGGGGCGCTGTAGCTCCCATTAGGCGCTCGATCTCGGCAAACACAGGCACCAGCCATCATGAAAGCGAGGCTCAAGCTACTAGCTATAGTGCTCTTGGTTCAGATGCAGATCCAGAGATTTCCGTCGGTAGCACCGGATCTAGCCAACAAAGGTAATGTTATATCATATATACCTTCGTTATCTGAGCTATACTCAGTTCGATCAGGACGAAACGAAGGCGATCAGAGTCGGTGAATCAAACAACCGATTTGAATGCGGACTTGATTCAAGACCCCGCTGAGCTTGATAAAATCAATCGTCATGAAATGATGGATAGATATTTAAACGCATATCGGGCCATTGATTCTCAGATTCCTTCTGAGCATTCGAATCCGAAGTCGAAGCCAACGTTGGAAGAGAAACGAGCCATATTGAGAGAGGCAATAAAGCGCTATAAAGGCAAGGGCCGATCGCAATGAAGCAATATGCCTAGGTCGATACAGGGCCCATCACAATCAATCCCTGATTTCCATGGATCCAGCGCCTCCTTTCACATCAATGCCTCGCCTGCGTTCGTAGGTTTCTTGGTATACGTAGATATGTTTAGTTTCTTGGGTCCCGAACTGCGAGAGCCCAGACGGCGGAACAAATCCGAATCCTTGACATGTATATATGCTGATTTTTAGTAATGGAGCTTTTCCAGGATATGTGCGCCAGAAAGTTTTCGCAAGAGCTGCAGGATGACGTGTGAGAGGGGCAACCCATTGTTGTCATCTCCCACTGAGGATGGGGTATGGTATCTCGATTCGCGGCATTATTCATGTTGATGGTGGAGCTTTATGGTTGAGTATTATATGTATATATATGTGTGTGTGTGTCTCGAGCAACGAGACGCGTACGTAGTGAACGTACGAAGTGCAAAGTGGACTTGAAAAAATTTCGCAGCCCAATGAGTCACATGGCCAATTTACTGAATAAGGATATGCACTCCTCTAGCCGGGCCAATCGGCATCAGGACTGATTACCAGCTATGGTAACGCAATAATCTATATTTGGCAAATGGGTGGGAACACTCCTTGGCCTTTACAGTTGTGAGCCGTGCGTGAGAGTTGAGATTTCCCACACTCCCTGGATCCCTGACTCAACACCATTTCCTAATGCCTTCGATATATCCATATAGCCACCGTCTCGTTGTCGAGACAAAAACATAACTTGGGTACTTGGGCTTGCTTTTTGCAAGTACTGGGTGGATACGCGGCTCATCATTGCCTCCCGATGCCTTCGATGCATCAACAGCCACCGTCTCGTCGTCGAGACAATTTTAAAAACATAACTTGGGTACTTGAGCTTACAGGCACTGGGTGGATATGTGACTTAGATCATTGTTTCCCGATGCCTTCGATGCATCAATAACCACTGACTTGGGTGCTTAGGCTTGCTTATTGCAAGCACTGGGTGGAGGTGTGAGTCATCATTGTTTCCCGATGCCTGCTATGTATCCATAGCCACCATCTCGTTATCGAGACGTGTACATAACCTGGGCTTGTGTTTTGCAAACACCCAGTCGATATATTACTCTGATCAGAGCAGAGTGCGATTTGTTGTCTCGTATGTGAGACTTCTCGTCAACCAACACCCGCTATCGTTGGCTAGGCCCTCCATCCCACGTCCCGTTTGATATAGAGACGTCAATACCCACGCATATTTTTCCGTGCTCTAATCAGCACGAGACTAGTGGATTATGGCAGCCAGCCTCTACTTGTCATTATTTGTCCAATTTAAACTATGTCTCGCATTGCTCATCCTTCGGAAACCCACAACTCCCCCGCCTCTGCTTGTCATTATTCGTCCAGCGCGGACTGCGTCTCGTATTGCTTATCCTTCGGGAATTTACAATTTCCCCGCCTACTTGTCATTATTTGTCCAATTGGGACAGCTGCGTCTGCTTATTTTACAACTTCCCCGCCTCTGCTTGTCATTATTTGTCTACCGCGGACTGCGTCTCGTATTGCTTATCCTTCGGGAATTTACAATTTCCCCGCCTACTTGTCATTATTTGTCCAACTGGGACAGCTGCGTCTGCTTATTTTACAACTTCCCCGCCTCTGCTTGTCATTATTTGTCCAACTGGGATAGCTGCGCCTGCTTATCCTTCGGGAATTTACAACTTCCCCGCCTCTGCTTGTCATTATTTGTCCAACTGGGATAGCTGCGCCTGCTTATCCTTCGGGAATTTACAACTTCCCCGCCTCTGCTTGTCATTATTTGTCTACCGCGGACTGCGTCTCGTATTGCTTATCCTTCGGGAATTTACAATTTCCCCGCCTACTTGTCATTATTTGTCCAACTGGGACAGCTGCGTCTGCTTATTTTACAACTTCCCCGCCTCTGCTTGTCATTATTTGTCCAACTGGGATAGCTGCGTCTGCTTATTTTACAACTTCCCCGCCTCTGCTTGTCATTATTTGTCTACCGCGGACTGCGTCTCGTATTGCTTATCCTTCGGGAATTTACAATTTCCCCGCCTACTTGTCATTATTTGTCCAACTGGGACAGCTGCGTCTGCTTATCCTTCGGTATTTTACAACTTCCCCGCCTACTTGTCATTATTTGTGCAACTCTCTGATGTACCACCAGCACCATCGCAGACATTATAGTATTCAATGTAGCATTTGCTGTTATGCAACACTACTCTACTCAAGGAGCAAATCAATTATGTTTATCTGTCCTTACTTGTCACATTTTACTCTTTGTCATTGTCACCGCATTGCGTGAGTGCTCGTTGAGAAACTTCTCCGACTCTATTTGTCAATGTTTGTACGACTTCCCGCCTCTTCTTTACCATTTATGGAGCTACCCATCGCCACTGGACAATTTTCTCTATACCGCGCGTTCATTTTCCCGCCTTTTTCCTTTTTTGGAAATTTTCCTCCCGCCACCCTCTATGCAATCCTCGACGCGCGGTTATACGCTCACCACTCACGGGCGCTTAGCGCGCGCCCTAGTGCGCGCAAACGAACACCAACGAAGACGCAGCCACCAAAGTTCATCTGCAATCCCCAACATCAACACTAACCACCACCACTCTCTTTAGCCACTGCATCTCCACACCATCTCATAATCACAAACCAAGGTAAGCATGTCTATAAGGTATTGACAGATGTGCAAAAGGCTTATTGCTGGTGATCAGTCTAGATCTGCCTCTATCTTCACCATGACTGCCAGTCATCACCCACACTTTTGGATCAACAGTTTACAGGGTGTCTATCTGCCAGAAGCTGTTCCTATTCTCAAGGAAGCTTTGAGAGCCTTTCCTGAACAGCTTGGGGACATCCTTTCTGCTCATGTAGTCATTCAGTGAGTGTTATATCATCTTTTCACTTTTTGCCAGCGTCCCTCCCCTTCCCCGTCGACGACGACGACGACGACGACGACGTCAACGTCGACGTCGATGTCGGTAGATATCGGCGTCGTCGACGACGACGTCAACGTCGATATCGGCGTCGTCCAACGTTGACGTTAAACGGCGATATCTATTGCATATACCGATTTTGCTCTCAATCTAGACCTGAGCTTACTCCCCTGTCTCACCCTTGTACAGGCACGGGTTTGCTTCGCCATTCTGCGCGGACAGACGCGCTCTAATTTACGTCTTCGATCATGACGGAGATGGGGCCTTTATCATTCGTATTGGTGAAATGGGTCACGGCCATTCAATCATTGAGTGTGACGACACCTTTTATCCCGCTATCCGCTTCAAGGAGACTGACTACGAAGAGGTGGTAAGTAGTATTCTCTATTTTGCATGAGCCTGTACATACTGATCACTGTTATTTGTATTATTAGTCTCCCGTTCAACTGTTTTGATCTCCCAGTATAAACCTGTAGACATACACACCTTGATATCTACCCTCATGTTGTACCACAGTGGAATCAATCACATTTCTTGCTACTTTGTTGAGCGTAAAGCTGATGCACGAAGTAAATGAAGCGCCTTAGGATTGGCGCTCTGATAAGATAAGCGCAATTAAATTAATGTTGCTTACAATAATGAAAACAAGAATCTAACTACGACAATATTATCACATGTTGGGATAATATGAAGGTAATCTTATTTTCCTCATCAAGGATAATCTCAATATAGATTCAATTTTCGCAAGATAGAAAATCATGAATATAATTTGATTAAGTTCACATTATAAACTTCATCCGACATCTCAGTAAAATTGAATTCTCATCACGTTAATACTACCCGGGATATTCAAAGGTTAATGTGTATTATAATTTTATTAAAAACACATTATAACTATGAGGAACAGGCTGTTGTTAATTAGTATATAATTTACATTATCTTCACAATATCCCTAGATGGGAAATAGGGCGACTCCCCTAGTGTTATGCGTATATGCGTGTATTCCCCATCCGTGAGCTTCCTGTCCACTGTACCGCGGTACGCCGACATCGGGATACATACAACCGGGGGACCTGATCGAAAGTATAGCTAATAGCTTGCGACCAACTGAGCAAAGTATGAGCGAAGTCCAAATACAACAAACGCAAAACTCTCTTTGAACGCTGGAACCCTTGACGATATACAGTAGAGTAGACTCTCTTTACGCATACCCGAACAAATAAGTCCCATATACACCAAGAGCCAAGGTACGTGTATTCCACGACTTGGAATATCGGATTACCGTCAAGCAATAGTGTATACCACCAAGGATAATGGTTGCAAACCTTCATCTTGATCATCCCTCGGCATAGCCAAGGACAACTAACATAACTGAGTATTTCGCTTTCCTACCATTTACGGTCTTGTAAGTACGACTATTCTTCTAGAGATTAACTAGCAGAGACGGTATGTGGTGAAAGGGAACGGGTGGTAAACAAAAGGAGATAACATCCGAATCTTGTATATATACAAGTTCAGAGAGTACCGCGTCCCTAGAAGTACGAGCAATACTGTGTCAGTCGAAGGAAGGATTGTCCGGACTCCACTCATCATCCCCGGATGTGTGAAAACGAGGCCATGAATGGTGGGAGGTAACGGACAACCAAAACCGGGAAGGGAGTACAGACCTACCTTTGGACGTCTACGAGGTAGGTCAGTAGGGTAATGTGACCAGGATTACCAGGGCAACGTCGGTAGCGGACTGGCGAGGATGGTGATGCAATCTATTGTTGCTTGCGAATGTGAGTGGGCTTGGATGAGAATAACCAAGAAAAGTGTTTATGGATGGTCACGAAGCCCTATTTTGAGTCGAATGGTGTACCCACTTTCTTTACTACAGTCACGTATCATCCGGGCTATTGGAACTATTCAGATTGACCTAATGTTCCGAACGTCCACCTATTTGCGTACGCTGTTGGGAGTCCCAACGACTTGTGTCTTTGAAATCCAGAGAGGGTGGTATGTAATTCAGGTGCTCAAAACTAGTCCTGCAGGGCGTTGGAACGTTTATCGAAATCAGCCAAAGTCGCTTCAGAGGTGGACCAAACGAAACATTCTGGCAGGAGTCATTTTCCTCTGGCTTCATGACCTCAAGTGTAAGACAAAATTTAAAGGGCAGTTGGCACCGTTTGCCTGGTCAGATAATTTGAGACCCAATCAAGTAAGACGTACCTGTCCAGAGCAGGGTCAATGCAAAAATCAATATGGCCCGAGCGTGGGAAGATAATACAAATCGATTCACCAACTGCTCATCAGCACCAGCGATGAACGCTATCGAAAGAGTTCCACCAGAAATACTAGCCAACATTTTCGAGCATTGTCTGCCAGATGATGTCTGGATCATTCCATCATCCAAAACAGACCGATCCTCCGCCTATCCCGTCTCACGCATCTCTCCATAAAGACACAATATATGCAATCTCTTCTCGACCATCTCGAACTTCCCTCCTTACACGAAATCAAATTCACCGCATACTTGGAAAATTCTTGGCACAAAAGCTCAATTCGATCGTTTTTGAACCGATCGAAATGCGTCTTGAAGAAATTACACTTCCACTGTCTCCCTATATGCCCAGCGGACCTCTTCGAATGTCTGGAGCAAACGCAGGATTCCCTTGATGAGCTTACAGTTTATCCCTTCCTGAACTTCACAACATTAACCAGTGAATTTTCCAAGGAATGACATTCGTCGAAGGGAAGGAGATATCATTTCTAGCTCCTAAGCTCCAGACTATCAATTTAGGTGAATTTAGACGCTGTGCTCGAGGAGAGTTCGCTTCTATGGTGTCCTCGCGCCTGAATGTTCCGTTGGAGTCTTCGGTAGCGCGTATAAAGTGCGTTGGGACTTATGGCAGTGAACCAGATATACGCTTGTTGCTGGACATGCGTCGGTTAGGTCTTGTCGTACGATCCGCGTCGGATGGTGAATGTATAAGATTGTGAGTGTAGCCATAAAATACAAATATAACCCTAGCCAAGAAGTGAAGACCGTCGATAAGAATCCTACCGTCGCATCGAGGTGCTATCGTTATAATCTATATGAAAGCAAGGGAATAAGCTCTATGTGATCGAACCTTTCTCCTACGCCTCCAGACGGGGTGTTAGGAAGAAAGACCGGGAATTTAGACAGGACAAGTTCAGGCGTGAGCACAAATCACCAGGAGGGAAGTAGCTAAGCTATAATGCGACCGTATAAGATTCGACTGAGTAGGTCGGTGCATGCAACACTCATCCGTATGGAAAATTGGAGCAATATTGGGGCACGAGCCGGAGCGTCCATCCACAAAATCTTGAGAACCAGCCATCCCATGAAAACCAAGGGACCCAGGACCACACATGAATGACGGAGAATTCCAGACCTGTATAGCTCGCTCCAGACATGTGTTGATGGGGAGGTTGCACACTATTCGGTGGTGATATGTTCGGCGGCACTGCGCACCCTATGAGATGCGAAACGTGGAACATGTCCGGATAAATTACCTTCTGCTGCTTGCGGTTGATTTGTAGCACCGTTGTTGAAAACACCAGAGCCGTTATTTGTATTATAATGATTACCTGACCCCACGAGCAATGAGCAGTCATTTATGTATTCCGAACGACTAACCTGACTAAGCACGCCTCTAAGCTGACTTTTCCACGACTTATGCGGACTTCGAATTGTTGTTTCAACCTTTAACCTTTCACCGTGTCTAGGAGGTTAAGTTATTATTCACAACCAAATTCTTCCAAGGCGTAACCACTGTTAACAACCGTTTACCACTACCGTTACAGCTCGCGATAGAAGTTTCTTCCCCCATCTCGATTCGTACCCTTTTGGCTTCATCGAAGCTTTTGTACACTGGATGACGGTCAGGCTTTTTCATATGGCTCAGCTCGTCATTCGACACATTACCCAGACGATAAGAATTTTGACGACGGCGTAATCCCGGAAGTATGATGACGCCTCATGTACCCAGTGCTCGAGATATGTACGCAAATACGGAGTGTGGAGACCAAAATACGCGATTGCTAATGGGTTGTCTATGAGTACATGTAAGAAGAGGTGTACTATCCACGAAAGATCATGTAATTGAGCAGATTAGAACGATAATCAACCGGTATCCTTTAGCAATAAATATTAAGGATGTGATCCGCTGAGTCAAGACGTTGAAAAGACGGGCGCATGGAGTATGTTAGTCATTTGAAATCTTTTGGCAGAAGAGATATGTATATGATGGGTATGCAAAGGAATAAAGATGTCGACAAGAGTGGTTAGAATGTAGAGTTCATCGACCGGCGAACGATATCTCTCGCTAGTTGGTGTGACAGGCAAGTAAAGAAGACGAACAAGAATGGTTAATTGAAGGCAGCGTGTAGAACGTTAATCTTAGCCAGTATCCTCTTCGAGACATCGAGTAAGTCATGAGTTACAAGACGAGAGCTAATTGGACGTTAAGTATGAAAGTTATGGATCGGCGGAGAATCGGACCCTCACGATGATGAGGAACACAAAACATAGACTTCGCCTGTGTGTGATAATCACGTCGGTGAAGTCGACGGCTGCCGGAGCATTCGGATCGTTTGCTATCCTGGGGTGATGCTGAAAGTTCAATGGCTCGTTACGAGAAGACAGTGGCGTATGGCGAACTACTCACCAATACCAGAACATCTCGGCGATGGATGTTCCCATGCTCATCGATATGGAGAATGGCGCTCTGCAATGGGATAGTCTTATTGGCAAGGACTTCAATTAAGTGAAGAAACAGCATACCGGTGCGATATTATCGTCGACCAGGAGTCGAGGATATGGATGGTATCGTCGATGTGAAGATCGTCGGAAGTAACTTGTGGGTCCATCAAGTGAAGAATATTGACGTTGATATCCACGAAAAGGCGGCATATCCTGGTGGCCAACAATACCAATCACTTGGGAGTAGAGAGGACGAGGAAGAGAGGAAATTCAATCCTGTCTGGGTCCTCAAGAAGTTTTATGTACGGTGTGGGCATTGCAAATTCGCGCGCAGTAATTCACGCATTCACAATCTGATTTATATGCGACTTCGGATGCTCCAGAATGGTTACGCGCTCGTCCCAGAAAGACATCAGAGTGGTCCTTTGAGGGCGAAAAGTTTGATGGAATTTCACTGATTGGATAGCCAATTACAGGGGCTGCAACCAAATAGTGGTCAAACAATGGGTGAGCTTTCACAATCTCACTCACGCGTCCGCAGCGTCCAAAAGGCAAGGAATCCGGCGACGTTCTCTGCGTCACTGATCCAGGAACAAACCGAGTGGTTTCATGGGCGTTATATCGTCTGTTGCTGAACTAAGAAGGAAATAGCTCGGTTGCATGTAAGTGCGAATTCTCAAATTTGGAAGCTTTGCCCCTGTTCGTCCCATTCTTCCACCGCCGTGTGGCATCTCGTCCTGGTTATTTCACAATCGACTTATCCGCTCCGCTTTCGCCTAGATGGCCCTTTGTTAGATGAGGTTATGATGAAATGGATCTGGAGGAATCCACGTTTTATCCAAGTTGATGAAAGGGTTGATACTGATCATGACTGTATAGTTCTCTACAGTTCCTGCTGGTTCGATGGCGTAGTTGGCTATCGCATCTGTCTTACACACAGAAGGTCCTCAGTTCGAGCCTGGGTCGAATCATTCATCTATCAAATCTTCGATTTTTCTCTGGCACCACGCTGTTCTTTTGTATGTGCAATTATTTTTCATACTAGCCATTATTTTACACTCTTTCATGTAGCATATACTTGTAGTTAATGCAAACAAGGAACGAGCAGTGGTGGAGTAGCCATACCGTCTTGAAGGCTTCCTGGCATATCAGCTCACCGATTATTACCATCGCCTCCATCTATTCAGTTGCGTACATTCATGATTATTGGGATGCTATGATGACGCTAATGCTCGTGAAAAGTGAACTCCAATGCACAACATATAGTAGATATGAGCCGGAACAAGTGCACATTCGTTCGGCCTCAATCGATCCCATCAGAGACAGTTATTTTGTGCAGATGCTTTGCATGCACCAAGAGTTAGATAATATCTAGGCCCGCCTCTATAGTGGGCGTATTGAGGGTTCCAACCAGATTCAGAGCTTGATGCTATAGATCCATCAATTTCCACAAGCCACAATAGCCCAATCTCGAGCCCGAACCTTCAGCTTGCTTCGTCGACTCATTCGCGTAACGTCAGTATACAAGCTCAAAGTAGGTAGGTACGGGCTCTATGATCAACCTTACAAAGAGACAGCGGATGAATTCCCCTTGGATTCGAGCGACAGCGTGAGTGATGCCAAATTGATGCTCATTCTTCTACTGACTTCGATTTAGTATACTCATTACATGCTTTCACGGCCTTGGAGGAAGGACAAGCAAATACCTGGCGCTGGGTCCCTTCTTTCGCAAAGGTAGAATCATGGTTTCGTGGAACCGTACGTTCTGTCTCCCTCGCTGAAACCTCCCTTTAGTTCATAGATAACCGAAGCGCACCGGGCGACGTAACGCTAGTTCATGGATGTACATTGTAACCAGGTTCGATATGTTCGTGACGGCTGAACTGGATCGCGAATGTCAGGCTCGTATCTTTATCACCGTTCTAGCTAGTGAACGTGGGGTGGTTGGAGCTAGTCCTTGCGTTCTTGCGTTCATAAGACGATAATAAGACGATAACCAGATTGGAGCGTTACACGATTTTAGTCCTTGTAAGTATTGAACGCACAGTGTAGGGATCCCGTCACGGCTCGATGATGGAGTGATGATGCGAAGACACTGAGGCGTTATAAGTAGCTAGCTTGTATTCGTAGAGACATGTCACCTAGCTCACCACCTCTGGGGGTTCGGAAGAATGAGGATAGTCCGCCGCCTCCAATACGTGAATCATGTATTCCTCAATTGGTGAGCGTTGCGAGGGAAATGAGTGCTAGACGAGCTGGGTATTCCGGGCTAGGTGATTTTATATGAGATTTGACGGATGTAGGACTGTTTCGGACGCTTGACGACCTTTTCCTTGGGCTGTGGGTTGCACTTTGCCGTCGTCGCCACACTTGCTAGGTGCGCGCTATGCATCGCTACTTGGTATGCTGTGGACAATTCTAAGGAACGCCGTCTGTTGATGCTTCTAATCATCAGGCTTCTTTGTATCTCTGTGATATCAAAACGGGACGTTACCTTCCTTTCTTGTGCCACTCTTTAACTCTTCCACGTACCCATTACCACTCCAGCCTGCCCATCGGTACCGAGAAGACTTGACAGCTAGTTAATCTATCGTTTGATCGCAGGGCTTCACAAGAATAACGGACTTGGATTGTGTACTCACCCTGAATACCATATATTAATGACTACACTGATCGATAAAGGGTCCCGTTGAAAATCACCTCGAGGAAGATATACTGTGCCGCTAGCAGACTACCGGTTGTAACACCACCATTCGCGCCTGCGGCGTAAGGAGCCTCTGAGCAGTCCAAAGATAGAAAATCTTCTTAGCGTTTTCGATGAGTCTAACGCAGCCTACCGCCTGCCACTACGACCTCATTCCCATCACATCATATATCATTCATTCTATCAAATTTGTGCTGTTCCTCGTTCCTCGTCGTCATCATCATCGTTCATTATTCGTGCATATAGGTCTTCGCTAACCATGGTCGTATGTGTTTGATATGATGTGTCGACGCATGTAATTTTTCTAGGAACTTGTAAATTTTCAACGTAGTCAGACGTTCAGAAGGAAAAAAGGTGGTTAACCAAGGCGGTGCATACGAGTGTTGTTTCGGAGTAGTGTCTCGGATCAGAGTTTCGGATCAGACCTCGGAGGCTGCTGGTAAACACTGGTAAATATACTTCGGTTTTGCGTGTCTTTGCAACTTGCTTCGAATGTTTCTCGAGATAGAACAACGTCAACCTTTTCTACTGCTATCAGAAATAGCTAGAACTCCTCATTCAGCTACAGCATTCGACTGAATCACGAGCTATCACGAGCGCAAGCATCACTTCATCGATTAGCTAGGCACACGCGTAATACAGAAAAGATTTGTCCGGAACTTATTGCCATCATTCAACCAGCGTTAGTGCCTCTCATCCGTTGCAGACTAGTCATTAGAAACTTATATCAAGGCACCCAATTATAGATTGACCTTATGCTGTAAAGTATATGATGATTTTTATACGACAGTCATAACGCCATCGCAACACGGCTTGTGGTGGCTGGCCTCCTGCCGAGTCACAGGGATGAGCGAATGGTGGATGCTGATTGGCTGAACCCTGTGTGGCGTCTACCTCAACAAATTTTGCATCCGTCAACTTGACATTCAGGCGTTTCGGGGTAGATAAGGGTTTTGACGTTCGGTGCCTTGGTCAACCGTCTAATATGCGACACACATCTCCATACAGGCTGCATAGCTTTCCTGCAGCTTCAAATACCCAACGATGTCGTTTTTCGTGCTATCAGTCTTCGTCCGTCGTCTCCAAGGTTCTCCGCCATGTCCGTCTCTCAAGTCCAAGGTTTCCGTTGGGCAATGGCCAGCCTGAACTTCACGGGCAGTCTCCTATCAGCTATTGGTTCCGGCTGTATCCTCCTCTGCTACCTAGCTCTACCACTCAAGCGACACTTTCGACATGTTCTCATTCTTAATCTTGCCGTCGCTGGTAAGTCACTGATTTAAGCTCGTAATATCGAGCCCTCATCAATCGATATCAATCTAGACTTCATCAATTCCGTCAACAACGCTACGTCTGGTGCGCAGATCCTCATCCATAAACGGGATCTTTCGATGGGGCCAGGTTGCGTGTTGAATGGCATGATTGGTCAGATTACTGTACAGGTACGTGATCAGTGTTTTCTCCAACGAGTATGACATGTTGATGAGACCATCTTAGGCGACGGATTGTGCGATCCTTGCGATCGCAATTGTCACGGTATACACCATCACCCAGACGTCCAGCTCGCGGCTCATTCAGGGCGAATGGGAATGGCCGCTAATCCTCGCAGCTACGGCGTCGATCTGGACTCTACCGTTTATCACGGGTATGTCATGGCGTTCTTATTTTCGTTGATGAATATTCTGACATCGGTGTAAAGGCTTCCTGGCCTTAGGGAAGGGTTGGTATTCCCCAGTCTCGGGCAACTGGTGTTGGCTCGTAAATAACCCTGTGTACCTCCGCTACGTGTTGACTCACGGATGGCGGTATCTGTTTATGATCCTCGAGGTCAGTTATCGCTATTCTCACTGATCGTCAGACGATTGACAATGTATTTGTCTAGATCATCCTCTATACCTATCTTCACTTTTATCTTCGTCGCCACTTCCGCCGGCTCGCCGTTCCCATCGTTTCGAACACTCCTTCATCCATCCCCCATACCACCCAATCGATCCCGCTCACGCCCCTCACCTTCACTGAGTCGAAGAAGGACTTGCATCTTACTACCACTCCTACCGACACCCCGGACTACGAGAAGCGAGCTACTATCGGCGACAATCCCTACGATTCTACTCCTAATCCGGCTACAGCTACCGTCACCAAGTCTGCTATGCCTATCAAGCATATCATGGCTCATCGACGAGTGGACGCACCAGCTGAGCAGTCGACGTCTTCGAACCCCCGTCAGCGCGCCATCCAACGTATCCTCCTGCTTAACGCATACCCACTTCTATACATCATCCTATGGATACCTGGCCTCGCTAATCGGATTGTCGAGGCATCCGGCCATACCTCGCGTGTTACGCAGATCATGCAGGCCTCGACTCAGTTCGTTGGCCTCGCGAATGCTCTTACCTACGGCTGGAATGAGCGTATCGCTTCACAGCTGAAAGAAAAGTTCAGGAAACGTTAATTCGATTTCATTGTCATTCTTTATTTCTTTGGGATCTTTGTGTGTTGTACCTTTCTATCGTCTCGGTACCTTGTTGGAAATATAACATAATCTGTATATTCATGGTATGTGTATGCATGTTTTAGTTGCAGAGACGTAATGTACTTTCTACTTCGCGGATTATTGCTCAGAGCTCTGGGCGCTGGGATTGGTAATTAACTAAACTATGATAACTACATTTTCCATTCCGAAATGATACTCTCAGCTTGTTCTGGCGTCACACCAACTCTACTAACGGATATATGGTAACAATCCCGAACGCATCTTAATGCCTGGATTCGCTTGAAGTGACGAACGATCATCTTGTTCCCTATTATATCTCGGTAATCAACTAGACGGGGAATTGAAGGCAATTTGTGGATGGGGACTTCTAGAGTTTGTATACGCTATATTGCTTTGAATCTGTCCGTCGGGCATGGCAAGATGGCCGAGCGGTCTATGGCGTGTGACTCAAGCTGAATTAAGCTTGCCTGCGATACAGCGGGTTTCTCATCTCCGAATGGAGGCGGGGGTTCGAATCCCCCTCTTGTCAATGTTTTTTTCCTGTACCTCATTATTTTACTTGCCCCCAAAGCTTTGATTGATGCTCCTCATTGCAGAACAATCAGACTAGTGTGTATATAATGTTTTCAGAGTTATTCCCCACTAAAAGTATTGGGAAAACATGATTTCCCTTATCAGGATTAGCAGTGTTAACCAGAGCATGTTGCTGGCTTTGTCAACACCTGATAAGTACATCAAGAGGCTGCTAAGAACCCGGTAAGGGCATCAAGGGTTGTTTAAATCCTTGGGAAACTTTCAGGTCTTAGTGCTGACTTAACCTTGTCTTGACCTGTCTTAACAGACTTGGCCAAGATATCAACACACTCCGGCTAAGATTGCTAAGTCCATTAAGGGAAATTGTGTTTTCCTGATGAGTATGCATTCTCACAAACTATCATATGCACCTCACTTTTATATAACAGACTCTCTTTGCTCAGTCCAAATCTACTCTGTTGTTACTCCACGCCATCCTCCATATCTTTTGCCATTATAATTCTTGTTCTGGGTGGGCATGTATATTGTAGTTTACCACATGTTCATGTGAAGTTCATATGAACTGTCACTGTTCAGTTTCAGTTCACATGTAGTTCAAAAAAATTCACAAAAAATTCACATGGTGTTCACATGTCAAGATCATATCTAGTTCAGGTCAGGTTCTGTTCATGTTCTGTTCACTTGTAGTTCATATGAAAATAAAAGAAAATTATCATTATGTGAACATCATATGGACAACACATGAATGATAGCTGAACTATATGTGAACAATATATGAATATTATATGAACATCATGTGAACAGCATATGAACAATATATGAACTATAAGTGAACACACACATTTTCTGAACTATTTATGAACAGTATGTGAACAACATGTGCACAAAACATGAACAGAATATGAACAGTATATAAAAATACACAAATTACATATGGATGTGAACAAAATGTGAACTCTATGTGGTCAAAATGTGAACAAAAATAATATTCCTGTAAGACAAAATTTGGTACCTAGTTCATATCCAGTTCATATGATGTTTACTTGAACATGTGGGAAAATGTAACATGCTCCTGTGGGCAACTGTTAAATAGTAAATAAAGGTAGAATATATATTTCAGAAAGCCTCACATTTGGAAATACAAGATTTTATGGGTCTGAAATGAAATGAAGGAACTGTTCTTTACTTTGCTGTCTGCATGAGCATTTTATAACTATCTGGCCTTTACTTTACTCCTGGTTGTGTGCTTCTTTTTGATTTATTAATTTAATTTTGGTGGCTGCCATGTGGTTTATTGCCTTATAAATCAGTAAAGCTCCCAATAAGTCAATAAGCAGTGTTCCACTCCCAAAAGAACAAATCAGATTTGTTCTGTTCTAATTTAGTAACGAGTCAGCATGCTTAATCTGCTCATGGGAAACCTGCATGTGCATAATATCTGGAACTATTGTGGCTTCATCAAGACAAACCTTCTACTATTCATTCAGTACATAGTTTAAATACTGGAATCCAGTGGGTTGCCCATATATAAACTACATATATGTACAAAATCTGATGTACATACTTTGAGTGTCCACCACACCACTGAAGGCCTGGGTGTCGTTATTCACTGCTAGATTAACTGGTAGCTGGCTAACGGTATTGACAGAAACTGTCTTTTTGCCCACATCTTTGCCCATATTTCCCAGTCCTTGTTTGGTGTTCTCCACACCAAGGAGTGCATCCTGATTTATCACCTCTCGTACTTCACTCATGATATTGTCATGTCACTGGTTATTCCAAGCCATGGTTTCATGGCTTTCTGTTAAATACGGAATCCAGGTTCCACTACTAAACAGGCTACAGGAAGGTACTTGGCTTCAACTACTGAGGTGCAGAGTTGTGCCGCCCACTACCTAACAAGTTATACCTTAATTTCGGAACGGAGATCAGGTTACGGAGTAACGCCGGAGAACAGAGTAGAAGGTAGGGTGTTAGTCGGAGATACGGAAATACCGGAGAGCGGTAATAAAGTAGACAGGAGAGGGTAGGAGCTCCCTTAATAGAGAAGAGGAGACGTATTAAGTTGATATTCGAACTGAAGAACTATCTACAAGTAACTACGGCTTAAATACTGCGAAGGTAACCTAACATGCGGAATACATGAGTTATACCTCATGGTAACTAAGCCTAAGTGTCCCTTGATAATTAAATAATTCTACAGTAATATCAAAGTCCATATCTACATGTGCCAAGTCCGCGTGCATAACCCTTGATCCGAGCGTATCCGAAAGTCCGATAGTCCGAAGCCAATGTCCGAAGTCACGGGAGTAGTCATCTGACCAGGGCTAGGGGTCAGGGGTTTGCACGTGCGTAACAGTAC
This sequence comes from Pleurotus tuber-regium, assembly GCA_014058305.1. Taxonomy (NCBI): domain Eukaryota; kingdom Fungi; phylum Basidiomycota; class Agaricomycetes; order Agaricales; family Pleurotaceae; genus Pleurotus; species Pleurotus tuber-regium. The sequence continues at coordinate 39,639 of JACFYU010000008.1, read as the reverse complement.
TCCCCCCTTAAGGCCGAGTCCCAAGAGGCCAATCCAGAGCGATCTTTGGAGTTTTGTCCGGAATTCGGAAGTTTCTCCGAGAGCTAAGGTTGAAGCTTCGGGGTCTGTCCGAGGTTCGAGGCAATGTCGTCATTGCTGCGGAGAACCTAGATCGAAGTTGCGGAGTTCGAACAATCGCCTTAAAAAGCGGAAAAGGGGAACTCCGAAGTTCTTCGTTTTCGACAACTTTATCTTCTGCTAGCCCAACACTTCACTTTTCCAAAACCCAAAAATGTCTGGCCTTTCACTTAAAGACCTTGCTCAGTACCCAGAGCTTCAAACTCTCGTTTCCCGAGAGATAGCATCAAGAATGCTCGCTAATGAGCAAACTCAAACCGTCGCATCCGGAGCTCCTTCCGCAACTCCGAAAATTGCTCGTCAACGGGACGAGACGCCCACTGGAGTTTCACCTCCGACCAAGAAATCAAAAGGGAAGCGGAGAATGATCGAAGAAACTCCGGGAGGTTCGTGGTTATCCATGAAATCAGAGTCGCCGGAGCTGATGTTGATCACAGGGGAAATGGAACGGGAGTTCGCGGAGATGTCTGAGAGGGCTCGGATGCAGCAAGAGGCGATAGCAGAGAACGAGCGGACGGCCTTTGTTCGGGTGCAACATCGGCAAGAAGACAAGGACCGCCGTGTTCGCAGTACGAAGGTTGGGATCTCAAGGGCGCTGAAGGCTCTGTCGGTTCACGACGATGAAGAGGAGGTGGGTGAGGAGAGGGAGCTGCCCGCTATCCTCGGAGGTCCGGAAAAGGAGGAGAAGGAACCGAAGATGCGGAAACGACCAGAAATCCGCGACCGGGAAGTAGGGGACGAGTTCGCTACCCTGTGGCCAGACGGCGTCCCTCGCGCTTGCTATAACTGCAGGGCGCGGAAGATGTCTTGCCTCCCCCAGGCGAGGTGAGTTGTTTCTGGCCCTGGACCTTAGCTGCTGGCTTACGTTTGTTTTCAGTGCAAATGCAAGCACTTGTCAAGGCTGCCATCGTTCCAAGCAACGATGCGACTTTCCGAAGGGGCAGGAGACGAGGACCGGACGGGGCAAGACTGCGGAGAGGACTCCGCGGAGAAAGGTGTCCGTGAGGAAGACCGGTAGGGGCGGTAGTCCGGAGGCTGGACCATCGCGGATTACACGGAGTTCGGCGAAGAACGCGGAGACTGGTGCAGATGAGGGTCCCTCGAACAGGGACCTGATGCTTTCTCTGAACATGTTCGCGAAACGCTTTGAACAGCGTCAAATGGAGCATTCGGTTGAGATTGCGAAGCTCCGGGTGGCGATGGCGAAGGAAAGATCGCGCACAAGACGTTTGGAGAACATCCTTCGGACCGCGGAGCACCTCGAAGAACGTGATGAATACGAGATGGACGAGGACTTCGCGGATGTTGAGGATCGCTTGCAAGATATCGAATTTTGGTTGGACACGTGGATCAAGATGGAGGACATGATGCGGGAGGAGAACGAGGAAGTGGAGAAATCGGAGAAAGGGAAAGGGAAGAAGAAAGAAGACGGAGATTATGAGATGAGAGAGGAGGAGCATTCAGACTCCTCAGAATAGACTTGTAGTATAATAATTTTGTAGCTACTTTTTTTTTTTTTGGGTTTTTCTTTTTCTTGACCTATATACTTGGTTCTTTGGATTTCTGAACTTGAGCAAGTAAGTAACAAGAGAAGGAAAAGGGACTAAAGTAGTAACTAAGATTATAACTACTAGAGAGAGGGAGAAAGAGAGAAAAGGAATGAAATACGTAGCTATGCTACTTCGGTTTGATCTTGCTGAGTGGACCAGGTTTGTCCGGGTATCGACGGTGGAACTCTTGTACAAGTTCCTGAGCGTGTTCGAGTTCGTCCGCTCTGAGCTCGGAGAATTCTTCCGCGGTGTCTTCATAGCCTAGCCATCGGACTTTATATCGCAAGGGCATCTTTCGATAACGCTTGTCGATCTTAGAGTCAACAACTTCGGCTATCTCATATTCTTCTTCGCCATCAACTTCAATTGGAGAAGGCGGAGATTGGACGCGGAGAGGAATCTCGTTCGGAGTTTCGGGTTCGAGCATCGATACGTGGAACATGGGGTGCACTGAGCGGAGGGATTGGGGAAGGTTAACCGTGAAGGACGAGGGACCTGCTTGAGCAATGATTTCAAAGGGTCCGATGAACTTCTCGGATAACTTCTTGGAGGGTCTTGTAGTGCGAAAGAACTGAGCCTTGATGAAGACCTTTTGTCCAACCTTGAAGTCCAGAGCCGCGGATTGTCTGCGGTCTGCAGGAGCTTGGTAGCGGAGTTGCGCATCGGACATCGCGGTTCGGAGTTCTTGGTGGAGGTCGTCGAGGTTGACTACGAATTCTCTTGCACGGGTGGAAGCGAGATTGTACTCCGGATGTACGGAGATACGGGGATGGTAACCTTTGTTCGCGAAGAACGGAGATACTCCAGTGGTAGCACTTGGAGCATTGTTGTACGCTGTGATGCGAAAGAGTAGGAAGTATAGAAATATGAAATTTAGTAGACAAATAACAAAACCAACAATAAAATTTAATAGTAGTGAAAGTAGCGAAATTGTGATGGTGAAGGTTAGTTAAAGACAATGAAATACTTCCTGAATCTCTCCTGAAGGTTCTCGGACAGTATGCACCGTCGGATTCCTCCAGTCGTTCGTTTAGGGTGAGGGAGACCCTTTCTCTTGTTTCTATTGTATGGGTCGAAGGTAGTGGGAGTGGGTAGGGTCGAAGATATCGATCCTGAGGGCGAGGTTGCTGGTTAGAGGATAGAAAGACGTGTAACTTACTATAATCCCAATAGTACCGCTTCTGAGGGCTCACCACTCTCTGGGCTTGCCTACTACTCAGTTGCGACGAAATACTATCAAGAGTATAGCTTGCTAGACAAAGATGGAGGCTAAGAACTGCTGAGAACGGTACTGGGAATTGACTCTGAGATTGTTCTATCTACAGTGAGTACATGGGTTTATATACTCTACTGAAAGTGTGCAAACAAAAAGGCTGCGTATAAATGAACAATGTCGTTGTAACAGTAAGTAGAATCAAAGAAAGGGGTAAAATGCGAAAAATAGGAGTGTCACAGACAGTCCATATGGCAACAAACAATAACATTCTCTCGCCTCAGTCAGGCAATGGCAATGGGTCACGGGATCGAATCTGCTGGTCCAATAGCAAAAGTCTCTTGTTGATGACTTCCCGCAGGATGACTGATGTGATTGCTAAGCACAATAGAGTTGCTCAGTCAGCCTTCGTCTCGGCAGGGGGTGAACCGTGCGGTGCGTGTCTGCATCAATCAATAACTAGGGGTAATGATCGATGGGAGATCGTTGTCGAGTCACGTATAGCCAGACTGAGTCATGACTGTGAGAATCATTCCACGATGGTGGGTAGTTGATGAGTCATTGAGTTCCGGGCTGGTCTAGATCGTGGTGGTGCTAAAATAGGCTCGATGATGCGTATAGGAGAGGGGAGTCGATCAGGAACAAGAACTGGTATATCGTTGGGTAGATGCCAAGTAAGCATCCATCGCCAGAACCGTATAGATGCTGGAATACTTGTCTGAGTGCGATGGACAGCTAGATAATAGCTTGATGGAATTGTCGGCATATAGGGGGATATGATGTATATGATATAGTGTCGTTCGTGCCATGCAATACGATTGACTTGGAATTCTCCTATGAATGAGTCTGTTTCAACTCGATAAACATGTAGCCACGATCCAATCTGTAATAGCCGACTAGGCTGGTTGGTAATGATCCAAGGCCTTCTGGGATGGCCTAGATAGGTACTATGCGTGATGACTGAGATGTCGATACGGGAGGTCATGATGTAGAACGATAAATGAGAGCAGAGGAACTGGGAGTTGCTATTTGATTCCGTCCACGTGAGCTGTTATTGCCATGTCGATCGTAACGAGAGAATGGTAGAAGCGAAGCGAAGTAGCGAATGTATGATTGAATAAAACTATAAAAGCATAAATTAAAGTAGAGTTAGTGCAGTAATTTGAATGTGACAAAAGTGAATGCGATGATCATTAAGAGAAGGATGAAAAAGGAAATGAAATAGCTTAATGGGAGTTTTGTCGATCATGATCGAAAAGCTTGTATGATCAATGAATTAGACGCTGGCTGCGTCATGCTGTTGCGTCGCGTTCTGAAGCTGTTGAAGTTTTTCTTGCACGTGCCACGTGTTGTCACATGCCTGCTTGACTAGGAGTTAGGGGGTGCTCACATCTTGATATCGCTCTGTCTATGTACCGAACAATTTCGGTGCATGACACCGGCGATCTTCGTCCTCCCGCAGGTGCTGAGCACGCATCATCGCCGAACGTTTGGCCTCCGCAGCATCCTCCTGCGATCTCCGCACCCTCTCCGCGATCCCCGTGAGTTCCTCCTCAACGTCTTCTGTAATCAGCATCAGCTCCGGAGACTCTGACTTCACAAATAGCCACGAACCTCCAGGGGAATCCTCCACCATCCGCCGCTTCCCCTTCGACTTCTTCGTTGGCGGCGAGACTCCGGTGGGCGTTTCATCCCGAGGACGGGCGATCTTCGGAGTAACGATGGCAACTCCGGGCACGTCAGGTTGGATGTGCTCATTTGCGAGCATTTTTGACGCGATCTCCCGGGCGACGAGAGCCTGTAGTTCGGGGTATTGGGCGAGATCCTTGAGGGATAAGCCAGACATGTTAGGAGTTTGGACGTTGGGATATGGGCGCGTAAGGTTGAAGTTGTCAAAGACGAAGAACATCGGAGTTCCCCTCTCCGCTTTTAAGGCGACGTTCGAACTCCGCAAACTTCGATCTTGGTTCTCCGCAGCAAGTGACGTCATCACCTCGAACCTCAGACAGTCCCCGAAGCTTCGACCTTAGCTCTCGGAGAAATTTCTGAACTCCGGACGAAACTCCGAAGACCGTTCTGGATTGGCCTCTTGGGACTCGGCCTTAAGGGGGGAGTACTGTTACGCACGTGCTAACCCCTAACCCCTAGCCCTGGTCAGGTGACCATTCCTGTGACCTCGGACATCGGCTTCGGACTATCGGACTTTCGGATACGCTCAGATCAAGGGTTACGCACGCGGACTTAGCACGTGTAGATATGGACTTTGATATTACTGTAGAATTATTTAATTATCAAGGGACACTTAGGCTTAGTTACCATGAGGTATAACTCATGTATTCCGCATGTTAGGTTACCTTCGCAGTATTTAAGCCGTAGTTACTTGTAGATAGTTCTTCAGTTCGAATATCAACTTAATACGTCTCCTCTTCTCTATTAAGGGAGCTCCTACCCTCTCCTGTCTACTTTATTACCGCTCTCCGGTATTTCCGTATCTCCGACTAACACCCTACCTTCTACTCTGTTCTCCGGCGTTACTCCGTAACCTGATCTCCGTTCCGAAATTAAGGTATAACTTGTTAGGTAGTGGGCGGCACAACTCTGCACCTCAGTAGTTGAAGCCAAATACCTTTTCTGTAGTCTGTTTAGTAGTAGACCTGGATTCAGTATTTAACATTTATTGTGGATTCCTATCACTACATTAACCACCGTACCACAGACTTCATATGCCGCAAATGGTGTAATCCAGCACCTTTGAATGGATCAGCACCTAATCTTGTAGTTGTTGAAAATGACAAACAGGGCAATCCACACTACAAGCGTGCTTTTAATACTCAGGCATGTGAGCAACTGAATGCATGGTTAGGTGGCTTTCAGACAGTTTTGAACAGAATGTCTGTGAATAATTTCAACTTCACTATTCATGCCTTATTATTTTTGCATACTCAGCGGATAATAGCAAAGCAAGAGTTGCAAAGTAACAAAAGCAAGGGCAAAGGCAAAGGCAAGGGCAAGGGCAAGATAGTGGTTGATAGTGATGAAAGTGATGCACCTGCTGTGGAACTTGAGGAAGAGAACTAAGTATGGAGCATTATATATGTAGCTTATATGTAGTTCATATACAGTTCATATGTAGTTCATATACAGTTTGTATGTAGTTCATATGTAGTTCATATGTAGTTCATATGTAGTTCATATGTAGTTCATGTGTTGTTCATATACAGTTCATATGTAGTTCATGTGTTGTTCATATGTTGTTCATCTGCCGTTCATATAAAGTTCACATAATACATATCTACTTTTGATGTTCATATGAACATGAAGTGAACATAATATGAACAACACATGAACTGAACTAATTGTGACTTTTGGATGTGAACTTGATGTGAATTTTATGTGAATTTCATATGAACTGAATGTGAACTTTATCTGAACATTGACGGTTCATATGAACTTCATATGAACATGTGGTAAACTGCGATATACTGTAACAAGTATACCTTAATTTCGGAACGGAGATCGGGGTTACGTAGTAACGCCGGAGAACAAATAAGAAGATAGAGTTTAGGATCGGAGATGCGGGATACCGGGAAACAGAGATAGAGCAGAACAGGAGCTCCTTTAGTAGAGAAGGGAACATATTATGTCGATATTCGAACTGAGGAAACTATCTACAAGTAACTACGGCTTAAATACTGCAAAGGTAACCTAACATGCGGAATACATGAGTTAAACCTTGTGGTAACTAAGCCTAAGTGTCCCTTGATAAATAAGTAATTCTAAAGTAATAACTAAGTCCATATCAACACGTGCTAAGTCCGCATGTACATCCCTTGATCTGAGCATATCCGATGGTCCGATAATCCGAAGCCGATGTCCGAGGTCACGGGAATGGTCATCTGACCGGGGCTAGGGGTTAGGGGTTTGCACGTGCATAACAAGAGTGGATATGATGGATTAAACCACCAGGGCGGCGATCAGCAAATCAACTTAAGGCACATGCAATTTTCCACTTTAATAGAAAGCAGGATGCAAACACATTGCTGATCAGAGGTCTGACAATCCATGGAAGTAGGTTACCAACGGAAAAGGTAAAGGCTGAACCATATCAATGCATGAAGTGCCAGGAGTACGGACACGTAGCTGGTAGGTGCAAGGTGGAGAAGGAAACCTGTGGCACTTGTGGGCAAAACCACCGATTGGCGGACTGCAAGGATAACAACAAGACCTTCTGCACCGCCTGCAAGACTGATGACCATGCAAGCTGGGACTGGGGTTGCCCAACTTTTAAACGCCTCTGCCAAGAGATGGACAAGCGTGTGGGAAGCAACAGGGAGATATATTTCCCAATGGAGGAGCTGTGGACTCACCTCACTGCACCTATACCTGAAGGTAGATATATCTCTAAGCCACCATCTGCAGTACACGAAGAGTGGACGACGGTGAAAACCCGAAAGCCAGTCTTGAAGCAAACAAAGCTAAATTGGGCAGATGACTATGGAAGGGAACATGGTAACAGCAAAGCACCGGCATCAGGACAGGAGAAGAGAGGTGGAGGCGTGAACCAATTCCAGGGTCTGGCGATCGAACAGGTGGATGGACAGTCAGAGGATGATTACACAGAAGGGGGTTCTCATGTCTAATGGGAAACAACGAGGCACTGACAGGTTGAGAATTTGGCAGCAGAATCTGAATAAGTCCTACAATGCACACATGGACATCATGAACTGAAATCTCCACGAGGAATGGGATATACTCCTGTACAGGAGCCTTGGATTGACCCAATCAGGAATACGAGGGCTGGACCCAATTGGGTGACGATTTACCCAACTGATGGAGGGAAGAACGGAACTCGCACACAATCAGTTATCATGGTAAACAAACACATTAATACTGACTGCTATGAGCAATTCCAGATACCAGGGACTGGGGATGTCACCGCCATGCGTATGAGATGTGACTCTGGCGACTGCTACATCCTCAACATCTATAATGATGCCAATCACTCTGACACTGTAGATGTCATACATAGGTGCTCAGAGCCGATAGCAACCAAGGATGACAACTACATAATATGGGCAGGTGACTTCAATCGACATCACCCACTGTGGGATGAGGATCATAACAACCACCTCTTCACTACAGCGGCTCTAAGGGATGCAGAGATACTGATCAATGCTTACACAGACTTGGGCCTGACAATGGCTTTGCCAAAAGGAATCCCAACTTTGGAGGCCTTCAATTCCAAGAATTGGACCAGACCAGACAATGTGTTCATCACAGATATATTACAGGACACGCTGATCTCTTGTAACATTGATTCAGAGGGTAGGGCAGTCAACTCTGACCATCTCTGCATTCAGACTATAATTGATATGGGGGTCCGAACGACAAAGGAGAAGGAGATGCGCAACTTCAGATCGGTAGACTGGAGTGAGTTCCGTAAGAGGCTGAAAGCAGAGCTAAGTCACATGGGTGATCCTAAAAAGCTCACATCGACTAACGAGTTTGACCACGCAGTTCAGCATCTCACCGGTGCAATTCAAGTCACTATAAATGCAGAGGTAAAGATGAGACGACCTAGCCCATACATAAAACAGTGGTGGACAGCAGACCTCACCAAGCTAGGTGAGGAGAAGGCTAAATTAAGCAGGGAGGCGTGGAATCGACGGCATCTCCCAGGTGACGAAATTCATGAGAAGCTGCATAAGGCAAAGAACAGGTACAATGAGCAGATTGATCTCACACGACAGGCCCACTGGGAGGAATGGCTGGAAAATGTGGAGCCAGAGGAGGTCTACATTGCGAACAAACTGATATCTAATCCAATAGGGGATGGTGGACAGGCACGTGTCCCCACTCTGAAGTTCACCCATGAGAACGGAAGAGAGGAGATTGCAACATCAAATGAGGAGAAGGGAAAGCTGCTAGCAGGTTTGTTCTTCCCCACCAGGCCACAAGACTACTGAGCAACACTGGTCAATCAGCTCCCAGAGGCAGTGGACTTTGAATTCAAAGTGACGGATCAACGGGTAGTGTGATGCATTAGGAAACTCAAGCCGTTTAAGGTCTGTGGACCTGATGGAATTCCGAATGTTGTCTGGATGAAGTGTGTGGATCTTCTGAGTCCATATCTAACCTTTATCTATTAGGCGATATTTGACCTGGGGGTATACCTGGAGGAATGGAAACAATGGATCACAGTGGTCCTAAAGAAACCAGGAAAACCACGATATGATTTGGCTAAGGCATGGAGACCAGTTGCGCTATTGAACACCATAGCCAAGATACTAACAGCACTAGTAACGGAGGATCTGACATTCATGTGCAAGCATTTCAACTTACTACCGAACCTACACTTCGGAGGACGTCCTGGACGAACAACTACGGATGTGCTTCACGTTGTAGTGGACAAGATAAAGGATGCCTGGTGGAGGAAGCAGTCAGTCTCAGTGCTATTCTTGGACATTGAGGCAGCCTTCCCCAACGCAGTAACTGAACAGCTACTAAACAACCTCCGACGACGGAGGGTGCCTCAGCAGTATGTGGACTTCATCAGCAGGCTACTTCAAGATAGAAGGACGAAGATGGTGTTCGATGACTACGAATCAGAATGGATAAGTATAAACAACGGAATAGGGCAAGGCGATTCTATTTTGATGATACTTTATCTATTCTATAATGCAGATCTTTTGGATGTGCCAAAGGGTAAGGAGATGGCAATAGTATATGTTGATGATGTTTCTTTCATTGCAGAGGGGAAGACTGTCAATGCAGCGCATCAGTCACTAGCCAGAATGCTAGTACAGGCGAATGGAGGATACAAGTGGTCACATGAGCATAACTCATGCTTTGAGACAGGGAAACTACGGGTGGTGGACTTCACCCCAAACCCCAAGAAGGCTATTCCTCCGCAGGTACGAGGGCAAGAGATCAAAAGGGAAGCAGCATACAGATTGCTTGGAGTTACCCTTGACGCACAGCTGCGATGGAGGGAACAGGAGGCTGCAGCAGTGGAGAAGGCAACCAAGTGGACGAGCATGCTGAGGCGGCTAAGTAGATCAGTGAATGGGATCAACACAAAACTGATGCGCACACTTTACAGGACAGTGGCAATCCCAAAAATGACCTATGCACTGGATGTATGGTACTCCCTGGTGTTTCTCCCAAGTGTCAAAAAGTGCAGGGCAGGCTCAGTGAGAGCAGCCAACTGCCACCCTATCCGGAGCCTGCTCGATGACCCCAAAATGACCCGTGCCAGAAGACACAAATCCCCCATCATGAAGCTGATGCACTACTTTAAGGTATACCCTGACGCTGTCGAGAATATCAGCACAACATGGTCTTGGATCCCGAGTAAAGATGCACCGCTGGTAACCGAGATAGCAAGGGACCGAGAGGCTTCCAAGGCCATGTTGGATTCGAGGCATGACGACTTTGACATCTTTGTGGATGGTTCCGGATTCGAAGGAAATGCAGGGGCGGCAGCTGTCTTATTCAGAGGGAGCACAGAGTTGGCAAGTTGGCAAAAGCATTTAGGTTGTTGACAGATCATATCACTTTTGAGGCTGAAGCGGTGGGGTTGCTTCTGGCAGTACACGGGGTGAGGCAACACAAGATAAGGGGGAAGATAGGAATATGGATGGACAATCAGGGTGTAATACAGAGAGTGGCGAGTGAGGGAGCGCTCAATACATCTTTGATGAGGTGGACAGGGAAGTAATGCGGAAATACAGGCGAGCAAAGAGGTGGGACGAAGAAGTCGATATCACTTTAGCCTGGATATCGGGACATGATGGTGTCAGAGGGAATGAAATGGCAGATGAGAGGGCAAAGGAAGCAGCAGAAGGAAAGTCGAGTGAGATGGAAGCTCTACCCTCCTGCCTACGACGAGATGGACTGGTGAAGAACGCGGCGGCGTTGAGACAGACGGCGAAGAAAGGGATTCTGGCCCAATGGAGGGAGAGATGGGAGAGGTCAGCACGGAAGAGGCGGATGGATAGGATTGACAGGGATCTGCCCTCCATGAAGTACATTCGCAAGCTTGGTGACTGGAAAAAGGGAAGGTCCGCAATCATCACCCACCTGCGCACAGGACATGTTGCCCTAAATGCACACCTACATCGCATTGGAAGATGCGAGACGGACAAATGCCCAAATTGCAATGGGGAGGTGGAGACTGTGATGCACTATCTAGTAACGTGTCCGAGTTACGTCGCAGAGAGGGAGGAGATGAGAAGGAAGATCAGAGCAAGGGAGATCACTTTAGCGGAAATACTGGGAACATCTAAAGGTATATGAGCTTTGCTGACTTATATAGGTAAAGCAGGTCACTTCAAAAATACCTTCCGAGAGGTAGACAGCAAAGTGTACATGGCAAGGAGGAAGGATGAGATGGAGAAGAAGCAGAAAGCAAGGGAGGAGAAGAGAAAGAAAGGGAAGAGTAAATGCACAAGGCGGGGCACACAACAATCATGAACCTAACACAAACTCTTCATCGCACTTGTCCACACTCTCACCGGGACCTTTGAATCACGAGGAGGGAAGAATAGCTTGAGGGACATTACTGACATATTTTATTTCATTTCACTTCTGCAGGTATCCTCGGGAAGAGTCTATCTGTTCACTAAACCTGGACAGACGGACAAAGATCCAGAGACTTCGGCAACGGCCTACTCAGACAGCATAACTACGCGAGGACCAAGCTTCAAATCCGATTTGGGGTGGACAGGTAAAACGGCCTTGGGAAGGACCGGACAGCCAGGGGATGTGTTCCGTTGACTGGGCACCTGATACCCGGAGCGCAGAAAGAGCAGGGCTCTCTGGAAGGTAGTAGATTTTAGAGCATGTAGGTACTACATAGGTGGTAACGTCCACAATGTGGTTACCCCGTAGGATGATAATGGAATTAACTTAGAAAATTTCATCCCTCTGCCTCGTAAATTTCCAGCATACCAACCCCTTACCTTGATCAAGAAAATTTTGTAAGACTCTCTTCATGATCATATACTGTATGACTGTGTTAGTAGAGTATCAAAACCTCTTCATAATCAGTTTACTACAGCAGATTGCATTGTGTTTCACTTGTTGGATATTTCGTCACATGGTCATCTTGAGTCTCAATCACTGACTTCAATCCTTGACTTGTTTGGACTTAATTTGACTTATAGGCTGATTATGTCACCCCGCACTTGACTAAAATAAGACATTGTTGGGTTTTTTACTCTAAGTTGACCTTTCGCTGACTTAGTGGTAGTTTTGTGACTTTTCGTGACCGAATCTGACTTCGATAAATCACTGAGTGTCACGCTCAAGCCGGACGGCCGCGGCGGAGTTTGAACTGAAATTCCTTCAACATGTCGCGACGCACCTCAGCTCTATACATCTGTACTGAGTCGGAGTTTCATTTCAAGCGTTGTGACATGCGTGACCAACCGAAATGACCATATAACCGAACTGACCATTGGTGATAGTATCTACCTCACATAAACCGGTTGGCCCATGGGGAATAACCATTCATTGAAGCACTCTGAGATTACATACATTTCGAGTTAAACAAAGGTGAGACACGAGGACTATGCAAATCCCAAGAGGATAAACCTATAAGATTCTTTGATGGCCACCGGTTGATATTTGATGATACATGCCGATGGCGTCGACAGGCCGTTAAAGGATGTAGCGCTCAAGTGATGATGATGCAGAGCGGGAAAGGAACGCCACGGATCTGGTAATTCATTTAACCTGCAGTCATAAGAATGAATTGACCGAGAACTGACGAAGATGGGAGGTTGCCATACTCACAACGAGAACCAGGCCTACTAGACGCGTCGAGGCGCCACATTGTTGAGAACAAACGCTGATACCCACGAGAGTCATACATGCTCAGGAGAAGTATGCCGTGAAACCTGGCGATGGATGTTGATTTCGAAGCTATGTGATTGGAGTAAATAATAGAATGGAGCATCACGCCTCTTGTATCCTTGTGAGCTGGCAAAACTGAATGTGCGGATGCATGGATGATGATTTAAATTTATGCCGCACATTGGCTGTAGCGAGTGACATTGAGCGCGACGTGTAGAGTGATTGTCAAGGGTCGATAATGGGATGGCTGTCGAGTAAGTCGGAGAAGAGGCCGAGTCGGCTGTTTCACAAGCGACCTGCAACCGTGAGAATACGGACATGACAACACCAACGGGTTGATTACCTAATGTGAGCTTATCATCTTTTTCCTTCCCTTCGTTCCCCTCACACACCGCAGAGCATACTCTCAACGACGCTGTCGACGACGATATTCGACTAGCTCTCGTCGCCGTTGCTCATGATGAGCAGCAACTTTGTACCACCATCATCTCCGTCGTCGCCCGCCCCTCATGAGACTCACCGCATGCTCTCAGATGGCTCGTCATCATCCCCGTCTACTTCCCCCACACCGCGTCCTGCACGCTCACACACCCTCTCCTCAAGTCATCACAGTGCCCTCTCCCCACTGAACCCCGCCTCCGCCAGCTCAGGCTCTTCCTCAATACCCCGCTCGCGCCCGGGTTCCCGTGGTTCACAATATCTCACAAACCGTTTTGCGTCCGAACAACAGTCGAATACAAACAGTTACTACAACACCTCCGATTCAGCATATCCATCATTTGCCTCTCCTAGTCCCCATGGGTTTGGCACTGCGGGATCCAGAGGTTCTATGGTTTTGTATCGCCTTGCGGACGAGGTGGGCGTCGGAAATAGAGATTCAGCAGCCGTAAGGGAGTCGACGTTGTTGCCGCCGGAAAGAAAGTTTGCGAGGGAAAGTGTGTGGTCATCGTCGGGGGATAGCTTCGTCTCGATTTCATCGGACAGAGATAGCAAGTATCCTTCTGATTTGATGTCGCCGTTTGCTTCCACTCCACGGGGGTTGGTACCGTATGCTTATGACCCCGCTCTCGACGAACTCGAACCCCCGGACGAAGAGGATATGTTACATGATCCAAATGATAAGGCATGGCGTAAGTGATCGTCGTACCACTTCCCTGCTAATCCTCACCATCAATCCCTAGTCGGAGGCGGGGGAAAACGTCATCCTGGCCTCAAAAAGGCTTTCCCTTGGCGAGGTATACTCAACGTTTTTGTCCTCATCACACTTGTCTTGGCACTGTTGTGTCTTTTCATATTGTACCCCGTCATCTCGTTTTTCAAGAACGAGACTAGGAACTTGGCGATCGACGGTAATATACGGATAAATGCCACCGGTCAGGCGCCCGTTTTGTGAGTTCTCGATTCTTGACGTTTTCTCGTATTCTTGCTATAGTCTCCTGACCCATATCTTTCACTTTCGTTAGGTTCCAAATGCCGGACTTGATCGATAAAGACACTCCCGATAGCGCCAAGTCACGGAAAGGGTTTGACGGACAAGACTATGAACTTGTATTCTCTGATGAGTTCAGCCAAGATGGAAGGTCGTTTTATCCAGGTATGTTTATACTCTTTCTATATGGGCTAGACGTTGGCTAATTATGATACACCCCTTCCCCATATTACTCCTTCATAGGCGACGATCCTTTCTGGGAGGCAGTAGATATTTGGTACGGTGTGACGGCCGACCAAGAGTGGTACGACCCTAGTCAAGTGACGACGCGCGATGGCAACCTGGTGATTACGATGGATAGTGTGGATACGACGGTCGCTGTCCAAACAGCTGGTGAGTCAGTCGCGTCCTTTTGCCTTCTTGTCCGATGTCGCTGGCGGGACAGTACGGTTCTAATACTTGTGACGCACGTCGTGTGTCGAGCATCGAGGACGACTTGCCGTTTGCTTCTATATCTCATACCCTCTTCATCTGGCGTCATCCGAGTTTTGGTTAACCGTACAATTTGAATAGGATCGACCGCGCCCTTCACTGCTGCCGATAACCACATGCTGAACTACCGGAGCGGAATGCTGCAGAGCTGGAATAAATTCTGCTTCACTAGCGGGTATATCGAAGTCAGTGTCGTTTTGCCCGGTCCAGATGAAAATACGCAGGGATACGTAAGTACCGTTTTTAACCGTCGTTGGTTCCGTCTGTCTTTCGCTACCTGATTTCCTTGGCTTTCATTACCTTTCTGCATGGCTTTGCTATGATTGACGAATGAGGTGGATGGGAGGGTGAGGGGGGAGAGGGGCGTTCGATATCCAGCTTATCACCCTAGTTTATAAAGACGGTTCCTTGCGCCTTATTACGTCTTCTCTCCAGCGGCCTTCATGGTGGCACAGTGGGAGCGCCGCTGCGTGTTGATCCGCCTTCGTTAGGTTTTGGCTTGAGGTTTTGACTTCAGGCTTTCATCGAAGCCTTTGCCTCGGCCTTCTATTCCTATCCTTTACTTCACCGTTACGTTCTAAGTCATCTTCGTCTTCGAAGGGGCCTCTTTCGCTTCGCGCTTCCTTTACCCCTTCTTCACTTCTCTCAAACCATTCTATTCCTAACTCATACCTTTGTAGTGGCCCGGCGCATGGACTATGGGGAACCTCGCCAGACCCGGCTATCAAGCGACTACAGATGGCACCTGGCCCTATACGTGAGTCGTCCTCACGCCATCCTCATGTATTTAGTGCTTATTCCACGCCGTATTGCAGGTACAACGAATGCGACATCGGGACGTTCCCTAATCAGACGCTTAAGGACAAGTCGGGGCCGCCTGCTGCTCTTCACTCGGACGCTTCGAGAGATAAGTACAACTTTGAGCTTAGTTGGCTCAGCGGACAGAAACTCTCGTGAGTTCTTCCTCGTCGCTCCCCCCCTCTTTCCCCGAGCCTATCTGAAGTTGTGTTTCACAGCGCTTGTACATGCCCTGGTGAAGACCACCCAGGACCTGCGAACAATCGTGGCCGTGGCGCACCCGAGATCGATATCTTCGAAGCCGAGAGGGACAAAGACAACCCAACCGGGCACGTCGTCTCCCAGAGTGCGCAATTCGCACCATTCACGCACGACTACATATACCTCAATTCGACTCCTGATGAGTGGCACGTTTTCGACCCGACTGTCACCCGCGCGAATAGCTACAGAGGTAGCGCTGTTCAGCAAGCCGTATCGGGTCTGACGAAGTTGCCTTCGGACATGTTCCAAGGAAGCGGTAAACAATTCAAGACAATCGGTATGTAGCTCCTCGTATACTCTTCTTCTGAACTAACGGGTTGTCTCTTCTTCAGGCTTTGAATATTGGGCGAATCCTTCCAGTGTCCAAGAAGGCTATATTACCTGGCAGGTTGATGGAAAACCGACTCACGAGGTGTGGGCAAAGTCTGTGGGTCCCGATCAAGGAGCAGATGGTAGCGGGGTTGGGCAGCGGCTGATTCCTGAGGAGCCGATGTCGATCGTCTTAAACTTGGGTATATCAGGTTCGTGGACCCCGTTCAGTTACCTTCCGTCGTGATCTAATGTTTCCGCCATTCTTCTAGCAAACTGGCAAAAAATTGACTTGTCGACGATGATGTTCCCGGCTGAAATGCTGGTGGACTATGTTCGAGTGTATCAGCGCAAAGGACACGCGAACGTCGGTTGCAATCCCAAAGACTATCCGACGGCGGATTATATCAATAAACACATGGATGCTTATACCAGTAAGTTCCTGGCACCAGTAGACGGCTACGCGTTCTGAACGTCTCATCAGATCCTAATCTAACGTCGTGGCCGTATCCTCGGCCTAGGAATATCTTAGTGAGTCCATATATCGCATACAAGTGTACGATATGTTGAAGGGTTCCTTGCAGTGGGACGGCGGCTGCTAGTCAGCAAGTCATGACCGTTAGGATTGTTATGATATTCTACTATTATACACGGACATTTTTACTCGCTCTTTTCATTGGCCTACCCTTCATTCGTCTCGCATTCCATCGCCCACCCTCATATCACGCAGTCACGGATCAATAATCACTAGAACCCCACTCGCAATCCCTTAACCTCCCTTCACTCACGACCCGCTTTCACCGTCCTTCCCCCCCCTCTTCTCGCCATCCGGTTGCCTCCAATCCTACTCATACGCTCCTGGTCATGTCTGGAGCTTGTGTAACGATGCCGAAAAGACCATCCCGCTAATTATTACATCTTCATGCCTCTCACCGGCGTCGCTCGCTCATACACACCCTCGTTCGTACTTTAAACCCACCATTTCGTCTTTCATGGCAACGCTTGTATTTGCTCTCAGACCTTTATCCGCTTTTATTGGACCTTATCCTATTTCGACAGTCGAATTACTGATCCGTAGTCTGCCTCCCACCCTGTGTCAGCTTGATATCTTGTGCACTTCTCCCGTACTACTTGGCAGGATATTTAATATCTCTCAGCTTTTGCGCGCTTAGCACGGACCATAGTTGCTTTAAAGGATATTTATTTCCATACGTATCCCCGATGCCACTCCACGGGACATTTTTTTGCGGCGTCAGCGGGAGATATGCACGCCGTTCGGGCTATACGAGGTGTTTGGGCATCGGGTCGACTGGTAATATTCTTTCTTTTTGGCACCGTTATTCCACATTGTCATGGACATATATCTGCGTTGCTCCTGTGTAAACAAATGAAAAATCATAGAGCATTTGGACTTCATTTAATGTTATCGTTGTATGCAAGAAATTCAAGTGGGCTACATGGAGTCCTTGCATCGTGAAAGTCTTTACTTATACCGACGGAGAGATGCACCATGCATTGCAATCACTATGGGTGCTGGAACATACTTCAACCAAATCAACATCAGTCGACTCTCACTTCAAAAAGGATAAAGTCGCGTTTTAGTAGCACTAGCAGTTGATATTATATGAATGATAAGAACATAATCTAATCAACCTATAATCGAGCCGACAATTCAACTAAGAGTATATACGTCTGAGGTGATTAACCATAGGACGAGCTTTCCAAAAATGGAGAAGACTCGCATATCAAGCCGTTCAGAGGATATGGAGGTTCAGAACCTTGATGATGGAGGCAACGTTAAGTTGGAGGACGACAGAAACGATCTCGGCGATCAATGGGAGTAGAAGGAACAAGATATCGCCGACGAGGCTGAATACGATGGCGAGAATTTGACCAACAAGATCGCTGCGAGAGAATTTTTTCAGTGGTTTAAGCATATGGTAGCAGAATAAGGACTTACGCGACCTCGCCAAGGATGGGGATCAATAGCTTGACCTTGACAGTGCCAACCAGTTTCAAAACTGTACCGATGGCACCGAAGACGACCTATTCGATAGCAAAAGGGTGTTAAGCGAACATGAATGATGGGGGACTAAAAGAAGTAAAATGCATACTTTGAGGAGGGTAGCGACGAGATTGACGATGTTCTTGACATCGACCTCGATGACATGTCCCACAAGCTGCTTGACGTCGGTGAGGACACCATCAAGTATGTCCGTGATGTCGTGAACTATGGGGACCAAGTCGACTTCGATATCAACGTCGGCCTTGACTTCAGTAACGACTTTGACTAGACGGAGAAATGTGTTAAAAGCAAATTTGGATTAGAATTAAGTATCGAGTTACCGAGTGAGTCGCAGAGGGGGGTGAGCTTTGTAGTAGCATCGCTGAGAATGACGTCGAGAGGCTTCAAGTCGACGGTTGCTCCATCGTCACCGCGCTTTACGATAGCAAAGTCAGCAGCGGGAGCAGGGGTGGGTGCAGCAGCGGTGAACGCAGCGAAGGTGAAAGTAGCAATAGAGAGGAGAGTCTTGAAAGAAGGCATTGTAACGACGGTAGAGGTTTATATAAAGAATGTAGGGTTTGTCAGAGAAGTCCAAAGGCTATTTGACGAGATGAAGCGACTTGAAGTCGCTGAGGAGTAGTTGGCAGAATTACCGCCCTTTTATATCGGCGAGAGGTCAGTAGAACTGAGTCCAAGCCGCAGGCAATGGATGATCGATCAAAAGTAGATGAAAACATATGCATAGTGTTTGGCGTTTGGAGTTATACATAAAATGAGATCATCAGGGATCGCAAAGTATTGCATAGGGTCCTGTCACGTCGAAAAGCGGGCTCGAGTGTAGTATGCTTGAAAACTTAGTACCAGTCTTTCCGCGTGGAAGCGATCCAAACTTTGCTGCAAATTCTGGACGGTATGGGCCTTCTACATGTAGAGAGGTTGGATCGTTAAAGACTACAACTTCGAAGCAGTGTATAAGTGGCGTGGCAACAAACCCTTCCCCGTGGAGTCGCAAATATAGAAAACGTCATATCAAAAAAAAACTGCGCTAGAAGCTGCTAAAACCTACTATGCGAATCATGAGTATGGACGCATCATCGTTATACAAGCCTCCTGATTATACGTGAAGCTAGATGAAGCTGCGATTGCGACACTGCGGAGAAATAGATAACATCGATCGTTCCATCGCGAGTCATGGATCAATGAGCTATTCATCTATCAAACCCACCCACCCTGGATAAGGAATCTCACTTCCCATCATACGCCGATTCCGAAGTCTCATATGGCGGAGATATTGCAAAATGTTGATGTCAACTCGTAAGAGACGCAAAAGCAAGACATGCGGTGTCCGGGACGATTCTTCGGTCCAATATGTGCTCTAAGTAAATCCCATTGTTGCGGTATAGGCAAGTAGTATTTTCTACTTGTGTCTCGTAGTTACGGGTCCGTAATGCAATGTAGGACCCGTTTCTTTGCGGTCCTGAGACTTTCCGGCGCTTATACGGGCGCTTATGTTAAGTCGGAGGGTATTGAAGTACCCGGTTGCCGGTTGCTTCTACCGGTTGCTTCTTCGGTGATTAGCACTTCATTTCCGTAATCCTAATCTATATTAGTAAAATTAAGCTTATTTGTGTAATCTAATCTGTATTCACAATTGATGAGTAAGTAATTGGTTGAATTACATACTACTGAGTTAGCGGTCAAGTATGCTTTCTCACAGTCATTGGCTTATTCTATTGAATGATCTTTGGCTTTAGATTATTTTGGTGTTGAAGAGTTGTATTATATAGAGACAGTTATCTTAGCTGAAGATGATACAATGCTCCGCTACTAGTAATTACTTGGTTTTATCTCCTCCAGAGTTGAATAAATATTTTGTACTATCGCGCACCAGTCACATCTGGTCACTGGTCACCTGTGGTCACTTTGGACCCGTACATGCCATGCTTCGTGCAATGGCCCACATCTGCAAGTAAACTCATATGCGCGTCCATCAGCCTCAACCGACGGAGGCCTCGATTCGATGTTGGTGACTTCCACAAGCCACATGGTCCTTGACATGACACCGTCCTGTAGAAGACATAGGTCAGATCAAGCTCGGGGTTAGAAACATATAAGCGTCGATTGACCTTGACTTCGCAGGCAGATTACCCTTTACAGGTCGTTGGAGCTGAGATCCATATTGATATAAGTGGGAGAAAGAATGCTACTGTTATCGTTAGCGTAAAAGATAATTCTGCAACCATCTTCGATCGCCCTGCTAGTTGCGCGCAGTACTTAACGTCGAGTGGAGACTGCCGATGACGTTTGGGGCGGATTCCAGCGTCCCCCCCGCAGTCATGCGCCCGAGATCGTCCACCCCCACGTTTAAAATTGTGATTACAAATATTACAGTCCGTGCTTTGGTAGAGGCAAGAGTGCCTGTAAATTCGTCAAGAGTCCTAGTCCTATCCAAGACGATGAACGGATGAAGCATGGAAAGCGGAGCATAGGCGTAGCTCACCATTATCTTCGCCTCTTCAACTCCATTCATTTCGGTGGAGAGGTGCTAAAGTCCAGTAGGTACAGTTACGCTTAACGAGAGGTAAGATTAGTTTTGGCGCTGAGACGAGAATATATTTAGATTACGAATGAGTGAATTTTGGGAAGAAGGTACAGTATACTACTTACAAGAAGTCTGAGTGATGCCCTTCAGATACCTTCATTGACAACATGTGTAGGTTTCCCAAAGTTGTTAAGTGAGATCTCCCAGCGGATGCCATCGATCCATGCATCCAGAATCAACTGGCGCCATGAGAAGGAAGTCCTGAGAAATTTTATGTCGCTGTAAGATTCTGAATCCAGCGTTAATGTGCCATATCGACAAGGTAAAAGCACATACTGAAGACGATGTCGCGTAGCTAAAATTTTCATTGGGAGATTCAACTTCTGCTCGTTCAACGAGCTGAGGAAGCAATATTTCTTCCGAACATGTTGGCCATTGGCGAAATAGTCATATTAGAGAGTTTGCGAACAGCCACCCGGTGGCTTTTCGGACCTTGCGGAAGTCGGTGGCTATAAACGCAAGTAAACAACGGCTGGTACGACGACCTCGCATTGACCTCACGATGCCTATCGACACTGAGCATTATATTGCTTTTTAACCAAACCATACAGCCTGCACAATACGACCTCAATGTCAAAACCCGATTCCTTGCAGCGCGGCTTCGTTTTCTTGGCTAGTGCACAATCTTCTTGAAGGAATGGCTTTCACCCCTACTGTCGGCTGAACTACAGTCATTAATCATTGCTGTTGCATACCTGTCCATAGGCAGATAACCAATAGATATGGTACGGTACAGGATGCCTTATCAATGGGATTACATCCACAATTACAGTCTTGTGTATTTACATTGATGCGTAAATGCAAATCATTGGCACAACAGGCATAAAACTTCAATATCTGCACGGTGTCACTTGAGGCTGACATATTGACAGCTGGAGGGGCAACAGGAGCTTGCCAAATCTCACAGACCCAGATGGCAGGCAGTATGGCTTTCGAGCGAGACAGGTCCTAAAGGAGGCAGTCGTGGTGTTTTCAAGGTCCAAGGTTAGCTTCGAGGTCTTCTTGGATATATGGTTTTACCCAACTTTCACGATTTCGTTGTTGCAGAGATAAACTTTGTGGAACCACAGCAGAATATATGTTTAGTCGCGAGTGTGGAGCCACCG
The DNA here is from genome assembly GCA_014058305.1 of Pleurotus tuber-regium. Taxonomy (NCBI): domain Eukaryota; kingdom Fungi; phylum Basidiomycota; class Agaricomycetes; order Agaricales; family Pleurotaceae; genus Pleurotus; species Pleurotus tuber-regium. The sequence goes on along the minus strand of JACFYU010000008.1, from coordinate 17,899 downwards.
GAATGCGCAAGCCGAATTTGGCCGAATTTGGGAATTCGGTGGCTGACAAAGCCACCTGGGTGGCCTTCGCAAACTCTCTATTGGCACCTCCGGTGATTTGTCAGCGGATCACCTCTGAAAACTCGTGTACAAATTCGTTATGCTACACTGCCAAAGATGACCCATGTGGCTGCCGCCTGAAGAACGCCAGGGTGCCACATAGCGCCACCAGCTGGTTCGGATTCACTGGAGCCCTGGTCCCCAGACTTTGACGAAAATGGAGCCACAATGGCTCTACCTATGGTGTGTTAGCCACATTTATTGAATTGTGCCGGGGATCTGGAGGCGTAGCAGGACGTGGCCCGGCAGTCTAGATGGTGGCCACCTTTGGCAGCACTCGGCATATGTCTGTAATATCGGATGATCTTGTGGTGCTCATATTCTCTAGGCCCGAGGAAGAGTACTGGCCAGAAGACATCAAGGGAAATAGATGCAGGATAGATGGTATTCTGGCTGATATGATGACTGCATATTCTCATATACTCGGGTGCGCTGCAGCTCTCTCAATGGATGTGATGTATAGCAGGTGCAACATAAAACAATATATATATACATTGGATACAGCAAGGGAAATTTACTACTATGCTGACAACGCCAGACTGCCTATTCAGTTTCCTCCTCGTCGTTCCGGTCACTTGGCGACCCATCATCGTGCTCGTTGGATATTGTGGTAGAGACATTGGAGGATTGTACATCAATTATGCTGTCAACATCTTGTTGAAATTCATCAATGTATGACGAGGGTTCCCCGTCCGCCGAGTCGCGAGCGCTGCCATATTTCTTGTGGTCGTTTGCAAGATATGACTGGAAGACTCTGAGAAATGGCTATTAGATAGGCTCGTCACAGGTAGGCCAGATATTACTCACTTATTGATCTTTTTTGCATCTCCTTGAGCCGCATCCCGGATACTGCACAGTTTAGCATCCACTCTATCCCAAAAGAGTGTTCCCGACTCGAGGAGAAATACTTTTCGCTATGAAAGGAATGAGACACTATGGGCGGCATCAACCAGTCAAAAACATGATAAGCTCACCATGAGGGCAACTCGACTGCAAAGAGGTACGCTAACACAACATTTGGTGTGGGCAACAAAAGTTTGAGTGAGGGTGTATATATCGGTGCAATCTGTTGGGTCCATGAGGTTTCCGTTGCTGTCTCGAACACTTCCCGCGATCTCGAACAATCAAGTGAATGATCTGTTATTATTCAGAGTGGTTCAGAAATGGCTTACCGCTTTTTTGAACTTTGATCACAATTGGGTTAAAGAATCTTGGACTGCATTCACCACCTTTGCCCAATCTGCTGGATTTCGCTCGATACCAGCTGGTAAATCAAACCGCATCTTTCGGAGAATTGCCTATAAGAATTTAAGAATTTAATAGACACATGAAGGTTGCGTGGTTGACGTACAAGTACATGGTCTCTTGGTGTATTGCCTTTGTATGCATTAAGCTTGGTTGAAAGGAGGACGGCGGCACTGTAGTTCTCGATGTTAACCTTCAAATTGTTTGAGACAGCATACGCAGGGGCTGCAGCTTCAATTTTGTCAAGTCTGTTATGGAGTTCTAGTAGGCGAGCATATATTCTATCTTCCTTGGCTCCGATAGTTTCCTAATCCTCTCGATTACAGAGTTCACTGCAAGTAATATATATGAACAAAACATACCATTGAGAATTTCTCTAAATCTAAAATCTGCTCCGAACGTAGCTTCAGACTCTGGCCCAAGCGCCTGACCACTGCAAGATGATTCGGGTTTGAAATACTGGAGAAGTTTGGCATTGACATCGGAGTGCTTGACAGAATGGCAGTTGGTGTTGATGGACTGCAGGGATTGGTCATTTCGTTGAGGTTGTTTGAGATACGACATCGTTTACGAGGATTCTCTTCAAATGAGTCCTCAGGAGGCGGGGAGCTTGACTCATTCATGATGGCATTGAGATCCTCATCATCATCAAATGATCGTGCACGGCGAACCATGGTGTGAACGATGCTGCTAAGGAGCAGATTGGGAGAGATCAGAGGTGGACAAGATGTCATCGCATCGTTGAGGCCACCTTTATATGCCAAATCCCAAGTGTGGCTTGTGGCCGAAAAAGTTCAGAAACAGCCTAAAGACCAAACCACCACTCAACTGAGAAAAATAAAACTCATTCAAAGATGCCTCCGAAGCGCAAAGAAGTTCCAGATTGTATGTTGCAAATTTGTGAATAAAGGGAACTCGGAATCTGCTCAAGCTGATTTCTTTGCAGATATAGCCCACAGCAACGATAAGAAAAAGGTTCGCTGTACAGTATGCCATAGTTCAGGCTGGATGGAAAGTAAAAGCTTGTCAAATCATCTCAAATCGGCCACTCACGTCAAGGCTCTTGATGAATTCACTCTTCGCCGGGCAAGACAGGAAAAACTGAGTCAGGCGGCAGCACAACAGGAGTTGAATGTGGTAACACAGGAGTTTGCTGAGTTAAATCAGGTCAACTTGGGGTATCAGGACGACTCACAGGAAAATAAACGAGCAGGCAGGGTTATGAGTATTGCTGAAGAGGAGATGTGGGAAGCATATATGACGAACGGTGCAGACTTCAGTGCAGGGACCAATACCATGGAACAACAGACAGAACAAGAGCGATTGAAAAATGCGATCCAGAACGCCAATCTTTGGAATGGTGAAGTCGAGCTGAATGATGGATGGAATTCGACACTTAGCCCAGTTGATGAACAAGGTACCGAAATGGAGGATTTTTTGGCTACAGTTCATGAAACAATGAAGCACCGTCCTGACATTGAGCAAGAGGCAGTTCATGCGGAAGTTGGTGATGAGTTCGAGAACATAGATGGTGAATGGTTTCCATATCCATCAAAAATTGTACGTGTAAATGCCTTTCTGAAAATTTGCTTGAAAACTGACACAATATTAGATGTTCCTTCTAGATACATTGGACAGCTTACCTCGTCTTCGCATTTCTGACTCGCTTATGAAGGTTTTCATCTGGATTCTTCGTGAATGTGGCATGCAAAATGTTCCATCATTTGATGCACTGCGTAAGGTTCAGCAAAAGGTTCGGCGTATGTGTGGGGTGCCAACAATACAAATGAAGTCTCCAAAGGGAAATGTGTATTTCCTAAATGATCCTCGAAGTATCATTGCCAAGGTATTCACCGTTCAAATATAAATTGTAATTCAATATCATTATTATTAATTTTGTTTATATAATATAGGATTGGTCTAACCCACATATCCGAAAACATATTTATGTCTATCCTGAAATACCGGAGGATGGTATCATACGAGAGGTTTGGCATGCTCAAAAATGGTGTCGAAACATGGACTTGGACATATTAAGCCCCATGTATGATGATCATGCTGCTCAAAAGCATTACTACGTCAACGAGCTTGCCAGACTGAAAAATGGACAACTCATTATACCAATCCGATGGATCATATGCCATCAAAAACTCCATGCAGATGCTTTCCTGGTGCATCTGACAGACGAGGTACGCAAATTCAAATTAATTAGTTAACCTAAATGATTACTAAATGTCAGCAAACCAGAAAATGGCTATTGTTTTGGACTCAGAAACAAAATTAATATCTGCCAAGGATCTTGTATGCAATTTTCTCGATCTTGAGCATGAGAAAGCCATCCCTCAGTGGTCACGTAGGTGTTATATTGATAATAACTGATGCTTTACTAATTCCATGCAGAATCATCAATCGACCAAGGTTATCCTAGCCTTATGCCCAATCCAAAGTGGAAATTAGCTGGGGGTGACCATCTATACTCGAGTTTTGTTGATTATTTTGGAGATGATGTTTCTGGGAATCGATCAAAGTCATGGAATAAGCACTGGAACGCCTATATCACACACCGGAATCTCCCCCGTGAATTGCTACAGCAAGAGTTTCATGTTCATTTTATCTCTTCATCCCCACATGCAAGTATTACAGAGCAATTCTTGGGTTTCAAGACTGTTATTGAGTAAGCCAGTATATCAATATTCAATTGTAAGACTATTGCTGATGAATATCTTGATAGATCAACACATACATCACCTGTTCAAGTTCGAGATGAACTGACAGGAGAGACCATCCGATTTCAACTGTATGTAAATGCTGAGCCATCCGATAATCCAATACAAAGCGAGGTTTGCTCCCATATTGGGGGGAAGGGAAACCATTTCTGCCGCAAATGTAAAGTGGGGGGCACTCAAAAAGAAAAGGAGACGGATAGTGGGTTCCATGCTCTATTTCGGGTATGTGGGATCAATCTTATTGTCTTGCTTGGTTATCAATACAGTTTTCAGCCTGGGGTTCCACGTTCGAGAGAAGAAGTACTCCATATTATCAAGGATCAGGTTAAACTTGCATGTAAAGGTGTTATTCAGCCGATCAAGGAGAAGCAGACATCAACTGGAATCAAAGATTCATATACACAGCATTGGATCGACAATTTGATTGAGCGCCACAGGGCACTTAAAAGTGATCCAGCCCAACCACACACATCCAAAGAAGTAGAGACCGAGCTTGTTCATTGGGCCGATGAACATCAGCATGAGATATACAGTGGATTTCTGTCAATGAAGGGTGAGCTTCCCTGTCCATACTGAACAGTGAACATACAACTGCTGAACCTTAAATAATAATATAGGCTTCGATCCTGTTCAAGATACTCCCATCGAGATTCTGCATACAATTTTGCTTGGTATTGTTAAGTATATTTGGCATTCATCCCACACAACATGGACAGCTGGTCAGAAACACCAGTATGCTCTACGTTTACAAGCAACCAATGTTAAAGGGCTCTCAATTCACCCAATTCGTGCAAACTACATTATGCAGTATGCAAACTCCCTTATTGGCCGCCAATTTAAGACACTTGTCCAAACAAATATTTTCCATGTATATGATTTAGTCAACAAGAATCAGCTCAACGCATGGAAAGCAGTTGGAGATTTAGCAGTGTTACTTTGGTTCCCTGAGATTCATGATCTCAGTCAATACTGTGTATGTGCTTTTAGCCTTAATTGAAGTCCACTGACCAAAACATCTCTCAGCATGACTTGCGCATTGCAGTCGCAAACGTACTTGACGCATTTGCTGTCCTCGATCCCTCAAAGATTTTGACCAAGGTCAAATTGCATCTATTGGTGCACCTGCCTGATGATATCACCGTGTTTGGTCCATTGGTTGGGATGGCGACAGAAATCTATGAGTGCTATAACGCGGTCTTCCGATCCTGTTCAATTCTATCAAACCATCTGGCCCCGAGTCGCGACATTGCACTACAGCTGGCTGCTCAAGAAGGAATCAAGCATTTGTTATTGGGTGGCTGGTGGCCAAGTGAAGATGGAAGTTGGCAGCGAGCAGGATTGGGTATTCGGGACTTTCTTTCCACAAGTCCAATCTTACAGAAATTGATGGGATGGAGTGTAAAAGTTCTAATGGCTCCAGGTGCGATGATTATTAGTACCTTGATACATCCCCAAGATTGCTAATCGGATGTGTTCATGTAGGTACATCCAAGCTTTGCCCCCAACCACCAAAGCAGAAGACGTATACATCTATTCCCCTTCGTGGAACCTCTGGAGCCAAAGCTGTGAATATTGGTCAATACAATATTGATTCAACATGGCTACGCTGTACATATGTGGTATCAGCTTCTCATGAAGAATGCTCACCTGGTTCCTGGGTATTTGCAAGGTCCCCGATCAACAATCAAGTAATCGTTGCACGGTGTGATGCGAAAGAGTAGGAAGTATAGAAATATGAAATTTAGTAGACAAAGAACAAAACCAACAATAAAATTTAATAGTAGTGAAAGTAGCAAAATTGTGATGGTGAAGGTAAGTTTAAGACAATGAAATACTTCCTGAATCTCTCCTGAAGGTTCTCGGACAGTATGCGCCGTCGGATTCCTCCAGTCGTTCGTTTAGGGTGAGGGAGACCCTTTCTCTTGTTTCTATTGTATGGGATGAAGGTAGTTGGAGTGGGTAGGGTCGAAGATATCGATCCTGAGGGCGAGGTTGCTGGTTAGAGGATAGAAAGATGTGTAACTTACTATATTCCCAATAGTACCGCTTCTGAGGGCTCACCACTCTCTGGGCTTGCCTACTACTCAGTTGCGACGAAATACTATCAAGAGTATAGCTTGCTAGACAAAAATGAAGGCTAAGAACTTGCTGAGAACGATACTGGGAATTGACTCTCTCTGAGACTCTTTTCTATCTACAGTGAGTACATGGGTTTATATACTCTACTGAAAGTGTGCAAACAAAAAGGCTGCGTATAAACGAACGATGTCGTTGTAACAGTAGGTAGAATCAAAGAAAGGGGTAAAATGCGAAAAATAGGAGTGTCACAGACAGTCCATATGGCAACAAACAATAACATTCTCTCGCCTCAGTCAGGCAATGGCAATGGATCACGGGATCGAATCTGCTGGTCCAATAGCAAAAGTCTCTTGTTGATGGCTTCCCGCAGGATGACTGATGTGATTGCTAAGCACAATAGAGTTGCTCAGTCAGCCTTCGTCTCGGCAGGGGGTGAACCGTGCGGTGCGTGTCTGCATCAATCAATAACTAGGGGTAATGATCGATGGGAGATCGTTGTCGAGTCACGTATAGCCAGACTGAGTCATGACTGTGAGAATCATTCCACGATGGTGGGTAGTCGATGAGTCATTGAGTTCTGGGCTGGTCTAGATCGTGGTGGTGCTAAAATAGGCTCGATGATGCGTATAGGAGAGGGGAGTCGATCAGGAACAAGAACTGGTATATCGTTGGGTAGATGCCAAGTAAGCATCCATCGCCAGAACCGTATAGATGCTGGAATACTTGTTTGAGTGCGATGGACAGCTAGATAATAGCTTGATGAGATTGTCGGCATATAGGGGGATATGATGTATATGATATAGTGTCGTTCGTGCCATGCAATACGATTGACTTGGAATTCTCCTATGAATGAGTCTGTTTCAACTCGATAAACATGTAGCCACGATCCAATCTGTAATAGCCGACTAGGCTGGTTGGTAATGATCCAAGGCCTTCTGGGATGGCCTAGATAGATACTATGCGTGATGACTGAGATGTTGATACGGGAGGTCATGATGTAGAACGATAAACGAGAGCAGAGGAACTGGGAGTTGCTATTTGATTCCGTCCACGTGAGCTGTTATTGCCATGTCGATCGTAACGAGAGAATGGTAGAAGCGAAGCGAAGTAGCGAATGTATGATCGAATAAAACTATAAAAGCATAAATTAAAGTAGAGTTAGCGCAGTAATTTGAATGTGACAAAAGTGAATGCGATGATCATTAAGAGAAGGATGAAAAAGGAAATGAAATAGCTTAATGGGAGTTTTGTCGATCATGATCGAAAAGCTTGTATGATCAATGAATTAGACGCTGGCTGCGTCATGCTGTTGCGTCGCGTTCTGAAGCTGTTGAAGTTTCTCTTGCACGTGCCACGTGTTGTCACATGCCTGCTTGACTAGGAGTTAGGGGGTGCTTGCATCTTGATATCGCTCTGTCTATGTACCGAACAATTTCGGTGCATGACATCCGCCCAACACTGAAATTTCAACTGTCCCCAGTTGTGCCCAATTACACAGCCAGGTGGGTCTTCTAATCGTCATCTTCTTCGTCAAATCCCTCAGCTTCTTCAGTTGTCTGCATCTCTTTCCGAAGATCGTCATCCACTATACTCTCTAACTCTGCAAGTCCATCTCGTTGAATGAAGGGTAAAAGTCGAAATGCTGCAACACCCTTTCGCATGGGGGTACCATCTAGCTCCTTCAACACATAGGATCCTCCTTTCGTACGGCGAACAACTTCAAAGGGTCCAGAATATCGACGGAAATATTTAGCATTGAGAGACTTGGCTTTTCCAGAGTTCCGTACAAGCACAAGTTTGCCTGGCTTATGGTCGTCCTTCTGAAGGTACTTCTCCACAGTTTCTTCAAACCGAGCTTTGGTACGAAGTCGAGTCTCTGATAAGATCCTAGCTGCTTTTTCCACGTCTTGGGGCTTCTTCTCGATCTGCTGGATTCGGGCTGCTAGGAGATCTATGTCGGACATTCCAGATCTGAATCCTTCAACCATAAATGTAGCTTCTGCAAGATTGAATGGCAAGACTGGATCGGTGCCATAAAGAAGGAAGTATGGGGAAAATCCTGTGGCTCGTCGAGTAGTGACATTGTCGGCAAACACGGCTTTAGGTAGTAGGTCTACCCATCAGCTTGGCGTATTTCCACAGGCTTTGAGAAGGGATTCTCGTAAAACAAAATGGCCTCGCTCAACAACTCCATTAGCTCTGGAATTGTGTGCCGAGATCTTGACATGTGGAATCTGATATCGCTTGACTAACTCTTCAAAGGCTTTCTTGACTTCAGAGCCATTGTCGGTGACCAAATGTGCAATGGCTCCATACCGGCATATGATCTGCTCGAGGAAGAAGTTTGCTAGCGATCTGGATTTCTGGTTCTGCAAAGCTCTTGCTTCAACTGCAAGGGAAAGATCATCCCGTGCTGCAACAATATACTGGTATTTTCCTGAGGAAGGCATCTTCATGATATCGACATAAATCTTGGTGAAGACAGTAGGAGTAGAGGAGATAGTGATTGGTATCTTGACTCTCTTGTGACTCCGGAACTGACATTCAAGACATGAATTGATGTGATGTCGAACATCTGCAAAGAGATGTGGCCAATAGAATCGATCTCGAACCATATGAAAGACTCCATAATGACCACGATGACCTAGTCCTTCATGGGCTTGAGTAAGTACCTCCAATCGTTTGTCTGCTTCAAAAATGACACGAAGTGGATTCTTGCCAATTCGTTTTCGGTACATATTTCCCTCCTGGATAAAGTACCAGCTGCATTTATGAATGAATCGTTTCTGATGCTGAGGTGATGGGAATGTGGGCATGCGATTGGATGAAAGAAAATGAAATATGCGCAATAGCTCTTGATCCTGCTTTGATTCTGCTGAAAGATATGAGGGAAGTGTTGCAGGAGAATAGCGTATTGGCAACTTGGGTGAATCGATGAATAAAGATTGTGAGACTTGTGTCGGGGGTATACTGGTGTATAAAACGATGTCGTCAAGCCAATCATCAGATTCTTGTGGTTCTGCTAATTCTTCTTCAGTCGGAGGTCTTCTTGAAAGCGCATCTGCAGCTTTATGATTAGCTGCTGGAACATGGCGTAACTTGAAGTCGAATAGTAGAATTCCTTGAACCCATCGATTCATGGTGGCATTAGGCTGTAGATCAGGTTCCTTGATCATGCCTTTGATATATTTGGCATCAACTTCGACGATAAGATTCTTGACTCCTGCTAGGTAGAGACGGAAATGACGTAGTGCACGGAATAGACCAAATAGCTCGAGTTTGGGTTGACTATAATTGGCTTCCCTTCCAATGATTGGAAGAGATCCATAGCGTGAGGGTCTTCTTCTACCTTGCTCATCTATCTGGAAAAGCACGATGCCGATTGCGTAAATGGAAGTATCGACTGCAAGAATGACTGGGAGATCTGAGGAATAATCAATGGGACGTAATGCTGGTGGTGATGAGACTAGTTCCTTCAGGGTATCAAAAGCTTGCTGTCGACGTTCATCCCAAATAAATGGGATGTCCTTCCGGTAAAGTTCACTGAGTGGTCGTACCAGCTTGGAATAATCTTGAATCCAGAGACGAACTTGACCACACAGCCCTAAGAATCCCCTGACTTCTCGAGGGTTTCTAGGTATGGGCCATGTCTTGATCTTCTTAGCTTTTGACTCGTCTGGTAATCGACCTTCATAGGTACAGAGTTGTCCAAGAATTTCGACCTGTGGAACACCAAGCTTGGTCTTGGGTCCAGATACTGTTGCTCCTGAGCATCCAATACGATGGAGAATACGATGGACTGCCTGGGCATGTTCCCAGACGAATCTACGAATTCCTGGGTTCTCTGGAATGGTCTCATAATTTCCTTGAGCATCTTGATATCGCGTCTTGGGTCCTTGAATTGGGATGTCATCAATGAATACATTACAGAATTCGGGAATTTCTGGGGAAAGAATGAAGACCATGCAGGCCTGGAATTCTGGAACAGCATTGGTATATCCCATAGGAAGTGCTGTAAGACGAAGTGGCCCAAGAGGCGATTGGAAAGTGGTCATATCTCGACTTAACTGGTGCAACTTGCGAGCATCGTAGCCCCAGAATAAATCAAAGATAGAATAAATGGCTCGGCCTGCGAATTGTTCTACAAATGAATCGAGAACTGGAGGAAGACCTGCATCCTTAATCGATACAGCATTGAGACGCTGCAGATCATGGACAAGGCGAATCTTTCCATTCTTCTTCATGACTGCAAAGAATCGGGAGCGATAGGAAGACTGGCTTGGCTCGTAGACTCCTGCCTTGATTTTCTCCTTGATAAGCGCAATAACTTCTTCACGGATACCAGGGGGAATGGGTATAGATTTCTCCTGCCAAGGAGCATGGGGCGTAACGGGCATGATATATGGGCTGAAATAATCGTCACGGAATGTTCCGCGTTCTGAATCTGTAAATGCGAAAACGCGCTCGTTTAGCGCAACTATATGCATGAATAACTTCTCTTCTTCTGGCAATAGAAACTTGTCTTGATTAACTTGCATTGACTTGATACAATCTTCTGATAATTTGGCTGTATACTTGAACTCTGGTGGATGACTTGATAAACTTGGTAGCGTGGCTAATGGATCTTCTGGAATACTTCGAATGACTTTGGCTTCTTCGGGAAATATGCCTGGAACAGGCCTGATCTTGCGTTCGACTGACTTCCATGCCGTGTATGAAGAGTCAGAGAAATGGGCATTGGGATGGATATCTTGATTAGGAGATGGTTTCGTGGGATCGAAGGATTGGTATTCGGAATCGGAGTCTGAATCGTAGTCCACAAGGATTGGGAAAAATGCGTAGGAGTCGTCTTCTTGTGCTTGGATGACATAAGCGTAATCATCAGACGAATGTTCCAGCCGAAAGTCCCCTTGATATTGATGTACATGATTAGTGAAATCCGATATGTAAAGTCCATGATGCGATGAGGGTATAACGGTCCAGCCTAGTTTAACGTCATTGCGGACGCTGGGCCTGGCTGCAACTGTAACTACAAAAGAACCGTCATCATGTCCATGAATGAATAAATAAGATGAAAGGGAAGGCATAGGGAAAATAAGAGAATAAGGAGATGGAGGGGGGATGATGGGAATAGAAGATAAGAAAGGGATTAGTCCTTGTGGTAGTTTAACGACATTCCGGTCGTTATAAGTACAAGTTACATCACTACCTACAAGAGAAAGAGAAAAGTGTCCATGAACAATTCCTGTATAGTAATGGGTTAAATACCAGAGTCATCCTTCTGCTCTTCTTCATCTTTTGTCTCTTCTCTGATCTGGTTCTCATCCATTTCTTCATCTGCCTCGTACCAAACCTCTTCTTCTTCCATCGGTTCTTCAAGTGGTGATAGTCGGATTGGTTGCGCATAGGTATAAAGTTGTGTCCCAGATGGAGTCTTGAATAACTCTTCTCCATATTCCTGGTGTTCTGAAGAGATGGGGTTTGTCTGATTGTCTGATCTGGATAATGTAGCAGGTGAAATATGAGTGGTAGCTGCTGATTCTTCATCGGGATAACGAAGCTCTAATGCTTCCCCTTGGTCGTCATCAGAGTCATCTTCATCAACATCCACCTCATTCGATGCAAGAAAATAACTCCAGAATTCTTCTCCACTTAAGCCAGCACGTCGTCCTGCTTGAGTTACGTTGGCCTTGGTAGCTGGGGATAGCGATCGAAATGGCTTAGACTTTCTTGATGACGAATGCGAATCAGAGGTGCCTGGATCGTCGTCGTCCACTTGTCTATCTTGTCCTTGGATGAAAGCGGTACTTGGATAGACGATATGGGTGGTATCAGCCTCATCTGCGATGCCAGCAGGGTCGGGGGCAAGGGTGGTAACGCTTGTATTGTCGATACGGATGGTATCTTCCGTTTCTTCAATATGGATGGTAACGGCGCGCTCAACGACGGGGGAGATGGACATGGGGATTGATGTGATAAAGTCATCCCTTCTTGCCGGTAGCTGTGGCACTTGAATCCCTGGCGGCTGATCAAGCATCTCAGAATGGGCATGATGGGGGCTTGACGGGGGCGTGATGTACTCTAACGGAACGTCTTCATCTGCATCGTCCTCTAGCGATCTGTGTTGCTCTGGATGCGGTATGTTTGAATCAGTAAGTGGGGCATCCACAACCGATGACATATTAGATTGCTCAAGTATACTTTGCAGGGGGCGTGATTCGGTTCTAATGGTCTCAACGTCGACTCGAACCTGTATTCCACGTATGGGTTCTGTAGCTGGGGGATCATGGTCATGATACTGGAACAAGTCAGAATGTGAAACAGACGTTGAATCGTGGGTCGCGTTCTCTGTGGTTTCCCTTGAACTGGGAACAGAAGCAGGGGGATTGCTGCGAGGATAAGCTGGGGGAGAAGATTGCGTGGCATTGGTAGGAGTTACAGGGGCGAGAGCGATAATATCGTCTGATCCTGGAAGGGAAGGGGGAGGAATAGGTGTAGGAAGACAGATTATAGGATTGGGACGGTCGACAGTGGGATATAAACGAACGTAGGCGCTTCCATATGACGGCATCATTAAATCTCCATCCTGGTGAATAAGGGTAGCTTCGTAAAAGAAATAGTCTTGGTAAGGGCAATACTCATCATCTACACCTGCTGCCACTGTCATCACACGGCTACTGCTCAGCCGGCCATTGGAAAATGAAGGATTGAGAACAAAAGATTCCAAATTGAAACGTCGAAAGACTGTGGGGATGGTAGGAGAAGATGGGGTTTCGTCTGTGAGAGAGTTCTCTTCAGGAACTAATGGTGGGACTGGAATGACACGTGGATTATTGTCTGACTCGACTTGACTATTGTTACTGAAAACAATAGGCGATGGGGAACGTGAATCACTATTGTTTGAACGAGCCGAACGTGTGTCAGGGTCTGATGCTTCTGAAGCATGTGTTGCGAGTGGAACTGGTCTAGCCTCGATTGGATTGATCCGAGCAAAGGCGTTTCGAACATATTCCTCTCTAGTTCTCCTAGGAAATGATGGCGGACTTCTCCGAGGCGCAATGGTATTGGATACTGGTTGATTCCAATCATCTGGTTCAACCAAATTAGGCATTGATGGCGATGCTGGTTCTTCCGAATTATGAGGGGGTGGCGTCGGTGGTGGAGAGCCTATGATCCGATCATCTCCATACCTTGGCGTCAATTCATTAGTGGCGATCGGTAGGGAAGGCCTTGCTGCGGATATTTGTCTTGCTAAAACGGGATTAATGACAATTCTACCCGGCAATTGCACAAATGGAACTGTCAATTCTGTGTCAATAAGAATTTCAGGTGGATTTGGAGGTGTGTTCGGACGAGTTGGCACGTTTTCTGCCATGTTGGAATACTGAATGGTGCCATTCTTGTGCTGTTCTCTGGCGGGCATAGCTAGCATTTGGAATCGCATATCTCCATTGGGTCCACTGAATCGTAGATAAGTCCCTTCATGCCTTTCCACAATAGAAATGAGGTTGTCCCGTGTCCAGCTTCGGCCGAGGAGGATTTCAAACGGCGGATCGTCTCTTACCCAGATATTCGCATACGTGAGAACTGGACCTGTACGAATCGGAACACGTGGTGCTAGACCTCGTACTACCACTTGGTTTCCATTTGCATCCATCATTGTCGTCTGTGCCTCCCAGTCTATCATTAATCGACATTCATCGGCAAGCGACCTCTTGATCATGGACATAGTGGAACCGCTATCCACAATAGTCTCCATTTGTCTGTCATTGATACCCATGACGACTTTGATCAATGGGCAATGTGTATGCACAAAGAACATGGTGTCCTTCTGCACGACTACTGACTTCATCTCCTCTGTATGTGGCTCTTCTTCTTCTTCAACGATATTGGATGAGTTTTCAACTGGACGCTTCACTCTGAGGTCCGTGATGAGTTGATGGCTGATCTCGGGTGCAACTCCTATCAATTCTCCTACAGTCACGTTGACAGTAGTCCCAAGGACTCGACTTATCACTTCAGGGACGTTAACCTTCTGGGAGATAGCAGATCGAGCCTTAGCAGCTGGCTGCTTGGGAACTGAGGGAATCTGTGCGCCTTTCTGCTGGGCCTGAGGCTTCGGTGGCGTAGAAGTTTGATTGGGGCGTGATGTGGCGTCTTCCATGATGGTATCATCGTTACTTGCATCAAACATGGGTGGTCTGATTTCAATAATGCCTGGGCGTGACGTGGATGCTGCCGGAGCTGGAGCCTTTGCCGATGTAGAAGGACGTTCTGGGGTCTTGCCTTTGTCAGCTGCTGGCTTCTTGACAGGTGGTGGGTAAACTCCTGCAAAACGAACTTGACGAGCATTTGCCTTGATACTTCTCTCAGGCCTTTCTGCTGCTAACGCCTCATTTCCAAAATACATCTGCTCTTCATCATCATCATCAACTTCCTCAATGCATGCTCCTCCCTTGACAATTGCGACAAAATTTGGGCTGTTCACTCCTTGTCCTTGGACGAAATTAACAGCTGGTGCTGATAATGAGGACGAGGGTCCTGGTCGAACTGCATTACGCTGTCGAGCTATAGCGGCAGTGAATGGTTCGTCCCCAATGCGATAGATTCGGTCTCCATTGCTCATGATCCATCTTCCATCATCGCTCCTCTTGATAATGCCTTCTGTCTGCAATGCCGTCATCTGTGCACAATTGTTGATGCTATGACCCTTTACTCCGCATCCATAGCATACAATTTCGCCTCTGGGAACTGGGGGCGGGTGTCCTGGTACTTGTGTATTACTGGCCGTATTCCGGAGCGATGTGGCTTGGTCTGCAGGGGTTGATGCTTGTTCTCCTCTGAGACGCATGATTGTGAGTGCTGCTTCTGCTGCACAGGGTTCCATCTTATGAAGACGGTAGTATAGGGCTCCGAACTGGCTATCATGGATTGACATCCTCGATAACTGATTCGTGAGGCTTTCAATTTCATCTTCCTTCAAAGCTTTCTTGTTCTCCGCAGCCTCTTGTGCTGCAGTACGAGCTGCGATCGAACCAAATGGCTGGGATGGTTTAGGAGGATCGAATGGAGTTGTGAGAATGGGACGGGGTCTGTCGGATGGTATAGGCCATGATCGATCGAATTCATCTATGGGCTCCTCCTTCTTTTCTTCTCCAGGAAATAGCTTGGAATAGTCGATGTTGGTTTCATCGAAGAAGAGGTGCCAATCGAATCGTTTTCTTCTATATAATGCCTCTACTGCTTCGACGATTTTGGCATATGGAAACGGATTGGTATAGTCCAGATGCGAATCCTGAACAAGTAGGTGACCTTCAACACGATGACGAAGGAGTTCTGGCATTCCTGCCCAGAAGTACTTGTCACGAGTCTTCTCTGTGATGACCTCTTGCCGGACGAGCCATCCAGCAATGCGGGTAAAGTAACACATATAGCGGCGGAAGGTGTCGATATCGTTAATTGTCATTTGACGAGTCTTTGCGCAAAAGTTCCTGAGATCGGTCTCAGAGAATCGTTCATGGGCACGATCTGCGTCGAAGTGCTTTAAGATGGATGACTTGAGTTGAGCCCAGTTGGGCTTATAGTAGTCGGGAAGGCATTCAATAATTTCGCGGACAGTAGGGGAGACATATTCGATGAGATACTCGCACTTGTCCTTCTCATCACGAATCCTATGGGCTTCTAATAGTCGTTCGTAGTGACGGAGGAAGTCCTCAACGTCTCGATAGTCTCCAGTAAAAGTCTTGGGTGCTGTCTTCTGACCACGAAGAGGCATTTGCGTCGGAAGTGAAAGAGGATTGAGAGCGATGCCTTCAGTAGACATGACGGGCGATAGGGATGAATAGGGCTTTAATCTGTGTTAAAATGCGAAGCAAAGTGATGATATGGACGATGGTAAAGGTGGTGAATAACACAAAAAGAGGTAACAGAAGAAACAAAAGAAACCCTCCCTCGCGGTGGGCTCCAGATGTGATGCGAAAGAGTAGGAAGTATAGAAATATGAAATTTAGTAGACAAAGAACAAAACCAACAATAAAATTTAATAGTAGTGAAAGTAGCAAAATTGTGATGGTGAAGGTAAGTTTAAGACAATGAAATACTTCCTGAATCTCTCCTGAAGGTTCTCGGACAGTATGCGCCGTCGGATTCCTCCAGTCGTTCGTTTAGGGTGAGGGAGACCCTTTCTCTTGTTTCTATTGTATGGGATGAAGGTAGTTGGAGTGGGTAGGGTCGAAGATATCGATCCTGAGGGCGAGGTTGCTGGTTAGAGGATAGAAAGATGTGTAACTTACTATATTCCCAATAGTACCGCTTCTGAGGGCTCACCACTCTCTGGGCTTGCCTACTACTCAGTTGCGACGAAATACTATCAAGAGTATAGCTTGCTAGACAAAAATGAAGGCTAAGAACTTGCTGAGAACGATACTGGGAATTGACTCTCTCTGAGACTCTTTTCTATCTACAGTGAGTACATGGGTTTATATACTCTACTGAAAGTGTGCAAACAAAAAGGCTGCGTATAAACGAACGATGTCGTTGTAACAGTAGGTAGAATCAAAGAAAGGGGTAAAATGCGAAAAATAGGAGTGTCACAGACAGTCCATATGGCAACAAACAATAACATTCTCTCGCCTCAGTCAGGCAATGGCAATGGATCACGGGATCGAATCTGCTGGTCCAATAGCAAAAGTCTCTTGTTGATGGCTTCCCGCAGGATGACTGATGTGATTGATAAGCACAATAGAGTTGCTCAGTCAGCCTTCGTCTCGGCAGGGGGTGAACCGTGCGGTGCGTGTCTGCATCAATCAATAACTAGGGGTAATGATCGATGGGAGATCGTTGTCGAGTCACGTATAGCCAGACTGAGTCATGACTGTGAGAATCATTCCACGATGGTGGGTAGTCGATGAGTCATTGAGTTCTGGGCTGGTCTAGATCGTGGTGGTGCTAAAATAGGCTCGATGATGCGTATAGGAGAGGGGAGTCGATCAGGAACAAGAACTGGTATATCGTTGGGTAGATGCCAAGTAAGCATCCATCGCCAGAACCGTATAGATGCTGGAATACTTGTTTGAGTGCGATGGACAGCTAGATAATAGCTTGATGAGATTGTCGGCATATAGGGGGATATGATGTATATGATATAGTGTCGTTCGTGCCATGCAATACGATTGACTTGGAATTCTCCTATGAATGAGTCTGTTTCAACTCGATAAACATGTAGCCACGATCCAATCTGTAATAGCCGACTAGGCTGGTTGGTAATGATCCAAGGCCTTCTGGGATGGCCTAGATAGATACTATGCGTGATGACTGAGATGTTGATACGGGAGGTCATGATGTAGAACGATAAACGAGAGCAGAGGAACTGGGAGTTGCTATTTGATTCCGTCCACGTGAGCTGTTATTGCCATGTCGATCGTAACGAGAGAATGGTAGAAGCGAAGCGAAGTAGCGAATGTATGATCGAATAAAACTATAAAAGCATAAATTAAAGTAGAGTTAGCGCAGTAATTTGAATGTGACAAAAGTGAATGCGATGATCATTAAGAGAAGGATGAAAAAGGAAATGAAATAGCTTAATGGGAGTTTTGTCGATCATGATCGAAAAGCTTGTATGATCAATGAATTAGACGCTGGCTGCGTCATGCTGTTGCGTCGCGTTCTGAAGCTGTTGAAGTTTCTCTTGCACGTGCCACGTGTTGTCACATGCCTGCTTGACTAGGAGTTAGGGGGTGCTTGCATCTTGA